>SJYA01001452.1:731403-764365 GCA_006410615.1 Neotragus moschatus | reverse complement strand
GGGTGGGGGGGTGTGGGGGGGGGGGGGGGGGGGGGGGGGGGGGGGGGTGAGTGCACACCCGCTACGGGGATATTTGTGTGTGTGTGTGTGTGTGTGTGTGTGTGTAAGGGGAAGGCTGAAATCATATCCAATATAATAATTTAGTGAGTGCTTGGAAAACAAACCCTACTGACTTCCTTTGCAAACTGTAGAAAATAAAGTCTGATAGAACTCTTCTTGGCTCTTGCGGACGTGCAAAGACATCTTCCTTACCATGGAGGGCATCCAGAGCAGAGACAGTGAGGTGTTCATGGTCTGTTTATCAGATGGGGGGGTAGGTGCCATCTCCACTGGTCACGTGGTCCTGCTCTGGCTCACTCACACTTTGTATTTAACAGCATCTTGCAATGGAATTGTTCTCAGTGTTGTTGTCATCCAGAACTATTGCCTACCAGTAGCCATTATTTTTCTCCTAAATCAAACGCCACCATCTATGGTCTGAATGTCTGTGTCTCCTATCAGACTCACAGGCTGAAATCACTGTAACCCCCAAAGGTGATACCAGTAGGTGGAGTCTTGGCAGGTGATTAGTGCATGAGTATGGAAGCCTCCTGGGTGGAATCAGTGCTCAAATAAAAGAACACTGAGCCTTCCCTGGTGATCCAGTGGTTAAGAATCTGCCTTGCGAGACAGGGGACAGAGGTTCGATTCCCGGTCCGGGAACTAGATGCCAAATATCCCAGAGCAACTAGAGTGCCCGTACACCAAGGAAAGGTCCTACACAACACAACGAAGATCCCGAGTGTGGCAACTAAGACCCGACACAGCCAGAAATAAACAAAAAAAGCACACAGGCCCCTGGCCCTTCCACCACATGAGGTTACGAAGCAAGGTCTCTGCACCCTGGAAGTACACTCTCACCCAACCACTCTGGTGCCCTGATCTCAGACCTGCAGCCGCCAGAACAGACAGCAACAAATTTCAGTTGTTCATAAGCTACCCGGTCTGTGGTATTTTCTTATAGCAGCCAGAACAGACTCAGACACATTAGGAAAAAGGTACTGGCGGTATAAAAACAGAAAGAATACAAGATTTTACATATAGTGTATTCTCAATTTTATGAAAAAAATTTTTTTTACTAATTTATAAGTTAGTATGAGAAGCAATGTGCTGTAGTTGGAGAAAGCACGGGCCTGCAGTCAGAAGAACTAAGGTGTGGATATGGTCTCTGCTGCGTACCAGCTGCATAAACGCTCCGCTCCCCTGTGGCCTTATCTGCAACATGGGCAGGATGGGGAGAGAGCTGCATTTATTTCAGGAAAGTTGAATTAAATTAGAACTAATTTAAATGAAACACTTTGACGATAGAAAGCACTCAGTAACTGATCTTATTATTATTATGAGGAAGGACTAGACAGAGCCAGATCCATGGGCATACAACTGGGGCCACGTGATGCCTGGTACCTTGCAAGGGCTCTGAACTTGGTTTAAAGTTGGGTTGTGGCCATCTTAAAATGCATAATAATTTTTTAACAAGGCGCTCCCTGTTTTCACATTGGGACTTGCAAATTACATCACTGGTTCTGAGAAAATACATACACACACACACACGGAAAAGACTGAAAAGCAATACATCAAAATGTTAACAGTTTATCTTTGGGTTAAAATAACCCAAAGGTGATTTCTATTTCATTGCTTATTCTTCTGTTGAGTCTACATTTTCCATTTTGAATATATATTACTTTGTTTTTGAGGAAAAAAAGTGAACACATGTTCTTTTATAAAACAATTCTCCCCATTTTGCAGATGAGTGAAACCAAGGTAGCAGATAGAGAGGAAATGACTCACACAAGGCACATTAAGGCAAGGTTGGGGGAAGCGCGCCCCTGCTGGTCCTGCCCCCCCGCACTACGGTCTGAGTCACCCAGCGTTTCCAGCACGAATGTCTCTGGGCAACCAGCTCCACACTCTGCAGAGGGAGCCCCAGATCCCTGGCCTGTGAGCATGAGCACAGGCTGACTGCTTTCCGAGCTTTGAAAGCAGATGCCCCGGTTCTGCTCCAGAGGGCTTGCGGCTGACTTGTGCATGAGGTGGCTGTGCACACTCCAGATGCTGTGAGAAGAGCAGGGAGGACCTGGTTGACCAACTGAGCGGCTTCCCTGGGGGTCCAGTGGCTAAAATTCTGTGCTCCCAATGCAGGGGCCCCGGGTTCCAGCCCTGGTTGGGGAACTAGATCCCACATGTCACATGTCACAGTGAATATGGAGCTCCCACATGCCACAACAAAGGCCAGTGCAGCCAAATAAATAATTTTTTTTAAAAAGAGAAACTGAGAGCATTAAGCAGTCTTTTCAGTCAGGTTCTTCTCACGGAAAATATAAAGGCTCCTCTGAACCTCCCTCCCCACCCCGAAGGTGTCCAGAGGTGAGCAGTATGAAGGAGCAGGGGATGTGAACGCAAGGGATAACCCTACTGTGTTCCCCACAGTTCACAGTATTAAACATCTCCGACAAAATCCCACCAAGATGGTTTCTGTATTTCACGCTCACAGCTGCCCAGCCTCCCCTGTGCTCTGATTTTCCCTCCTGCACTTTCTCTTCCCCTCCTGTATCTCCTGGCAAGCATCCAAATCAGAGTTTTTGGTGCTCTCCCCCACCCCCGCCCCATGAATGTCCCTTGAAGGTCTTCACAGTTCATTCCTACTTCACCCAACCCTTCCTCCTCCAAGAACCAAGCCTGCTCTCAACAGCCCCATGAATCTCCATAGACTAGCAATCTTTAAGGACCATTAGAACTCATCTCTGGTAGAATTTTCTAGGCTCAGACTCGAGGCTCTGGGCTGAGATCAAGAGAATAAAGGAAAAACTCAGGGGAGCTCAACAGCCGGGCTCACGCTGGTGAGAGTCACACGAAAATTAACATTAGCTCTATTATGGAGTCCTTCTCACACCATCCAGGCAGGTAGTTGGCTTTACACCCATGATCTGACTTAGTTTAATCCTCACCATGATCTTGATAAATTAGGTACTAAGGCCCCCATTCTTACCAGATGAAAAGAGGCAAAGTAACGTGTTCAAAACACAACTAGTCAAAACCCACAGGACATGCAACACCAAGGCGGAACCCCATTTCACACCGTGGACGTTGGGTGATCATGACATGTGACATCGGTTCATTATTTGTAACAAATGCACCCCAGCAGCAGGGATGTGACAGTGGGGGAGACCGTGCTCTGTGAGTGTGTGGGCGAGGGGTGGGGAGGCCTATGGGGACTCTCCACACCGTGTGCGCTCAATTGTGCTGTGAACCTAAAGATGCTCTAAAACACAAAGTCTATTAAACACAGACAGACACAACTAGTAAGGACCAGGAGCTAAAACTAGGTCTGTCTCCTGCTGTATAGCACAGGGAACTCTGCTCAATGGTACGTGGCAGCCTGGACGGGAGGGGAGTTTAGGGGAGAACGGATACATGTGTATGTATGGCTGAGTCCCTTCATTCACCTGAAACTATCATGGCATTGTTTGCTAATCAGTTATACCTCATTATAAAATAAAAAGTTAAAAAAAAAAGCCACAAAAGAAAACTAGGTCTGTCTCCCTAGATGATGGTGAGATACTGTCTTCAAAAACTCGNCCCCCACCCCCGCCCCATGAATGTCCCTTGAAGGTCTTCACAGTTCATTCCTACTTCACCCAACCCTTCCTCCTCCAAGAACCAAGCCTGCTCTCAACAGCCCCATGAATCTCCATAGACTAGCAATCTTTAAGGACCATTAGAACTCATCTCTGGTAGAATTTTCTAGGCTCAGACTCGAGGCTCTGGGCTGAGATCAAGAGAATAAAGGAAAAACTCAGGGGAGCTCAACAGCCGGGCTCACGCTGGTGAGAGTCACACGAAAATTAACATTAGCTCTATTATGGAGTCCTTCTCACACCATCCAGGCAGGTAGTTGGCTTTACACCCATGATCTGACTTAGTTTAATCCTCACCATGATCTTGATAAATTAGGTACTAAGGCCCCCATTCTTACCAGATGAAAAGAGGCAAAGTAACGTGTTCAAAACACAACTAGTCAAAACCCACAGGACATGCAACACCAAGGCGGAACCCCATTTCACACCGTGGACGTTGGGTGATCATGACATGTGACATCGGTTCATTATTTGTAACAAATGCACCCCAGCAGCAGGGATGTGACAGTGGGGGAGACCGTGCTCTGTGAGTGTGTGGGCGAGGGGTGGGGAGGCCTATGGGGACTCTCCACACCGTGTGCGCTCAATTGTGCTGTGAACCTAAAGATGCTCTAAAACACAAAGTCTATTAAACACAGACAGACACAACTAGTAAGGACCAGGAGCTAAAACTAGGTCTGTCTCCTGCTGTATAGCACAGGGAACTCTGCTCAATGGTACGTGGCAGCCTGGACGGGAGGGGAGTTTAGGGGAGAACGGATACATGTGTATGTATGGCTGAGTCCCTTCATTCACCTGAAACTATCATGGCATTGTTTGCTAATCAGTTATACCTCATTATAAAATAAAAAGTTAAAAAAAAAAGCCACAAAAGAAAACTAGGTCTGTCTCCCTAGATGATGGTGAGATACTGTCTTCAAAAACTCGAGCTACATTGCACAGGCAGAAATAATGATAGTGTGTGTGTGTGTGTGTGTGTGTGTGTGTGTGTGTGTGTGTGACATCCTATTATAGATCACATTGGTATGTCTGTGTGCATGTTAAGTAGTCACCATGGAGAAAAGAGAAAGAACTGGAAAAGAGAAATCTTAAGCTGAGTCCTGCCGCCATCACCTGAAAGTAGAGTGATCCTGGGTTGGTCACTCTGATTTTGGTTTCTCCATCTGTAAGTTGCAACTGGGTTGTTGTGGAGGCTCAAGTGAAATAAAGTATGTATAGAGTACTCTGAAATCATCAGCAACTCTCCCCATATTGGTGCCCCCCACATACACACCCATACATACCCACATACACTCACATGTACACATCCATGTGATTGAAGGGTAACCAGGAACCTCTGCTTCCACCTTCCTCACTGAGCCGCCGGCCACCTGTAACACGGAGTGGCTGGACTGGCACTTCCATCTCAGTCTGTGAGCTCTGACCTCCAGTCTACCCAGAACCTGCAGTGGTACCGTCTGAGCCTCCACCCTTCCCGCTAGTCTCGGGGCTGTGTGTGCAGCCCTTGCACCCTCACCCCTGCTTCCTTATGGCACCTGCTGGCCTCACCCTCCCCACACCCTACCCAAGTCCTGGTATGACAGTGACATGCAGATGTCACTGTCTGGGGTCACTCTGCAGCAACAAGGCCCTGTGGACCAGTATCCCACCTGCTGCTGGGGTAAGCAGTCATAATTTTGACTGTGCTTTTACAATCACCTTCTTCCCCTTCTCTCTCTCTCTCTCTTTTTTTTCCTATTGTGTCATTTCAAGACTTGAAAAACCCCACACGATCCTGTGTGACTTGTGATTACACAGCCCCAACATACCCAGAGGTGGTTAGAGGCATGTAAACCACACTACCTGCCTGGAATTCAAGTGGTTCCCAGGAAGCACCTTAGGGATAACTTGACAAACAGATGGTGGGTCAGCAGAGACAGGAATGATGTGATCCTAGGGTCCCACCAGCTTCCCTTTAAGCTGCTTGACAGTAATGTCTCTACAATGTTTCATTTAAGAAAAGATCCCCTTGCTCTGAAGAGTCTGAAGCTCTGAAGAGTCTGAAGTCTCTCTCTCCTATGACTAAGAAGAGATGAGCTATTCTCACCCCTAAGCCACCAAAAGAGTGCCAGGAGTCTTTTCATCACAGAGGTGAGAGGTGTTTTGTGCCAGTGTGAGAAGAACCAGGTATTAATCATTCATGGAGCTCTGAGTCACAGTTAAAATCCCCCAACTCTGAATGCAAAAGAACAAAGGGGAATTTTACTGACCACAATCAAGAGCATCCCCAGGCCTCCTGGGGCATTCCTGCAAGACCTGCATGCCCTGGGTTCCTATTCATGTCAAATCAGCCTTCACCTAATGAATATCCATTGTGAGATGCGTGTCCAGGATGGGAATGTTTAGTAGTAGTGGCCATTGCTCGGTAATGCTTTGAATATGTGAATTTTGCTTCAGAAGCTCCTGGCTGTTGTGCAATATGGTAGCTACTAGCTACTTAAATGTAAATGCATTAAAATTTAACAAAATTTAAAATTCAGACGCTCAGTCACACTAGTCATGTTTCATGTATATTTCATATTTCGAGTCATATTTCAGTCCCTACATGTGGCTAATGGCTGCTTTCACCAAACACTGAAGATGGAAATGTTCTGTTGGATGGTGCCAGAGTGACCTGACCTCATTCTTAATACCCCTTTGGCCAGCTGGGCTCCTCATCAGTCCCTGCACTGGTGTGTGCCTGCTCAATTGTTCAGTTATGTCCAACTCTTTGTGACCCCATGGACTGTAGCCCACCAGGTTTGTCTGTCCATGGGATTCTCCAGGCAAGAATACTGGAGTGGGTGGCCATTTCCTTCTCCAGGGGGATCTTCCCAACCCAGGGATTGAACCTAGATCTCTTATCTCCAGCATTTGGCAGGCAGATTCTTTACCACTGAGCCACTGGGGAAGCCTTAGAGATTCTTTTAACTTCTACTAAAATTCAGACTTGGATCTGAGATCATATACTGTTACTCAGGAACTGTTCAATATAAACACACTTTAGAAACATAATTTAAGAGCTTTAGGGATGTTAGGAATCCTCTTTTGTGACAGCATTACTTTTCACGAAGGAGAATGTAAGATCCAGAGAGGTTCAGTGATGTGCCTGAGAACACACGGTGACTCAGCACACACGATCCCAGGTCACCCAGTTTTCACCCAGGGTTTGTCTCACCAACTCAGCATTAATGGGTCTCCTCACTGCAGGGCCCAGTAGCTCTCTGTGCCTCCTACATGGCACGATAGCCCTAGGGTCTCACTGTGGGCCTCCTACTCCATGACCACTTTCTGAGTTGGTCTGAGTGTTTACTTACGTATAAGTTCAAGCACATTAAAAAAAAAAAAAAAAAAACATACTTTCCAAGAGACAGTTTCCCTAAAAATGTCCCATGGGCTTCCCACTGCAGAAGTCACCCTGGCAGTAAAAAGAAACAGACTGAACAGCCTCCATGTAGGTACAGTTTCAGTATTACAAGCAAAGGTCAGAAGCACTCTTCACTATAGCTTAACTTGCCATGTGTGTCTCACAAGGGCATGTATTTTTATTTGATATCATATTATCTTTCCAGGGCTTCCCCAGTGGCTCAAACGGTTAAAAAAAAGAAAAATTGCCTGCAGTGCAGGAGATCCAGTTTCAATCCCTGGGTGGGGAGGATCTCCTGGAGAAGGGAACAGTTAAACGCTCTGGTATTCTTGCCTGGAGAATTTCATGAACAGAGGAGCCTGGTGGGCTACAGTCCATGGGGTCGCGAAGAATCAGACATGACTGAGGGACTAACACTTTCACATCTCTGCAGTAGGGGCTCAGCTGTCACTTCTCCAGTGGGACTAAGTCTTGAAAGACCTGGTCTGGCATAGAAAACAAACTTACAGTAACCAAGGGGGATGGCCGGCGGGGGGGAAGGAGAGATAAATAAGGAGTTTAGATTTAATCTATACAGACTACTATATAAAAATAGATAAACAATAAGGACCTACTGTTTAGCACAGGGAACTATATTCAACATCTTGTAATGACCTATAATGGGAAAGAATCAGAAACAGAATATATACATTCAATATCTTGTGATAACCCATAATGGAAAAGAATCTGAAAAGGAATGGATATACGTATAGTATAACTGAATCACTTTCCTGTACCCCTGAAACTAACACAACACTATAAATTAATTATGTTTCAACATTCTTAAGGTTATAGAAAATAAAAATTTATCTTTAAAAAAAAAGACATGGTCTGGGAACTTGGACCTAGTTGTGATAATGAAGACTCTAGATCCTCTTTCTGCTTAGAAACAGAAGTCAGCAGATTGTACAACCTGAAGGACCCAATCAGGTCCACTCTCTGTTTTTGTAAATAAAGTTTTATTGGAACATGGCAATAGTTCTTCATTTACATATTGTCTATGGCTGCTTTCAGGCTGCAATAGCAAGAGCTGAGACAGATGTACTAGATGTAACAGAAACTGGGGGGCCTATAAGGTAAAAAAAAAAAAAAATTTGTTCTCTGTCCCTTTTATCACTTTACAGAAAAAGTTTGCTGAGCTCTGGTCCAGTCAGAAGAGATAAACCATCTGCCAAATCCTGCTTGCTATTTACTTCCAAATGATGCTCATGAGGTGGGGAAAGTCCAAATCCAAGAAGATCTTGCCAAACCGAAACCATTATTATAGCCAATTACAGCTGTTTCCTTTTAAAACCAATGTGCTTTTAATGGGTGTTTGGAGGGAAAATATCTTCAGGTGCTTTTCTCTTTTGCCTTTTTTGTTCTGATTTCCCCTCTGTTTAGCCAGATGTATCATATTGTCTCAAGGATGACTGAGGTTGTTACAAACAGAACTGCAAGGAAAAAAGGAATAATTGATATTTTACTTCTTACATTCAGAATAAGGTTTTCCACTGAGACTGTATTTTTGATAGCCAGGTTTTGTTGAGGATAAGGATTTTTAAAAAATATTAATTTATTTAGCTGCATTGGGTCTTTCTCGGTGAGGCTAGTTTGGCTACCTCATGCGAAGAGTTGACCCATTAGAAAAGACGCTGATGCTGGGAGAGATTGGGGGCAGGAGGAGAAGGGGACGACAGAGGATGAGATTGCTGGATGGCATCACCGACTCGATGGACGTGAGTCTGAGTGAACTCTGGGAGCTGGTGATGGACAGGGAGGCCTGGCATGCTGCAATTCATGGGGTCACAGAGTTGGACATGACTGAGTGACTGAACTGAACTGAACTGAGTAGTAAAGAATCTGCCTGCCAATGCAGGAGCCCCCAGGAGATGTGGTTTCAGTCCCTGGGTGGGNGATGGCATCACCGACTCGATGGACGTGAGTCTGAGTGAACTCTGGGAGCTGGTGATGGACAGGGAGGCCTGGCATGCTGCAATTCATGGGGTCACAGAGTTGGACACGACTGAGTGACTGAACTGAACTGAACTGAGTAGTAAAGAATCTGCCTGCCAATGCAGGAGCCCCCAGGAGATGTGGTTTCAGTCCCTGGGTGGGGAAGATCTCTGGGAGGAGGGAGTGGCAACCCACTCCAGAATTCTTGCCTGGAAAATTCCATGGACAGAGGAGCCTGGAGGGCTACAGTCCACGGGGTCGCAAAGAGTCAGACACGACTGAGGGACTGAGCACATGTACAACATTACGGCTTAGTTGTGGCATGCGGGCTCGGTGGCTGCCCCATGGCATATGGAATTTAGTTCCCTGACCAGGGATAGAACCCATGTCCCCTCCATTAGAAAGGGGATTCCACCACTGGACCTCCAGGGAAGTCCCAAGAATGAGGATCTTCTAAATGTCTTTATTTCCTTTTTGAATTATTATCAAGGTGTTCCACATAAGGCAAGTCCCAATCAAACAGAAAGAGAAAGAAGAGAAAGCCCACCTTTTCTGACCCAAGGTTATGTGGGTTATGGGAAGAGGGGAAGCAGAGAAAGAGAAGGCAGGTGTTTGGACATGAGTCCCAATTTCCCCTCTCTGAGCTGAAATCATGGGTGGGAACACGACTCTGAATCCAGATCTCCTGGGTTCAAATCTTGGTTCAACCCTGGGCAGCGTAACCTCTTTGTGCTCTATTTCCTTGTATGTGAAACAGGGGTCGTGGTATCACCTGTCCTGCAGAACTCTAATGAGAACCGAGTGACTGCGTGAGTGCTACAGTGCTTTGAATAGTGTTGGCCACTTAGTGGCATTGTAGTGGAGATGTGGGGAGTGGATGTTGCTGTAGATTTTGGAAGGAAGGCTCAGCAGATGGTGGACTCTGTCTCTCTCATTTTGGGGTCTGGAAGGAAGTCACCCTAAAGGCTGCCCCTGCACCAACCTGGAGCAGTTCTGTCAAAGCAAATTCTTCACCAGAAGTGGAGCTGGGCCTGGCCTACATCGGAAACTCCGGAGCAAGAGCCAGGTGTCTAGTAGGAGGGTTTCCAGAGGGAACCATCTTGGGGGGTGGGGAGAAGGGCGAGGAGACCACTGATCTGAGACCACCCGGAGAGGAGCTCATGGGAGTCATAGCAAGTCTCAGGTGGTCCAGTCACCACTAGAGTCTAGATGGGGAGAGTCAGCAAGGGAGCCCCTGGGGTCCTTAAGAGCAAAGAGAGAAGGACCAGGAGGTACTCTGACCACAGACACCAGCCACCAAGTCTGTTCAGCAGGAGCCAGGAACAGACCCAGTCAGGCTCTGCCTAGCACCTCCAGAGTACAAACTAGCAGAGATGGACAGGCCATCACCCCTCTGCCAACAAGCATACAGAAACTACACCCTCTCCTGTGGAGGATGGGAGTGGAAATTGGAAAGACTGTGCATTCTCTTTTTTAAAAATATTATTTATTTACGTGGTTGTGCCAGGTCTCATTTGTGGCAGGCAGACTCAGTTGCAGCAGGTGGGATCTAGGTCCCTGACCAGGGATCAAACCCGAGCCCTTTGCATTGGGAACGTGGAGTCTTAGCTAGTGGACCACAAGGGAAGTCCCAAGACTGTGTATTCTATCTCGGCTGGACTGTTTGCTATTTAAATTAAATGCGAGTGTGTCTGTTAGATTAGGTGGAAATACAGCCCTCATCCCACGGTCCACCCTCCCTCTCAGCACCTGTGCAGCAGGAAGGGGACTTATAAACACATTATATCACTTCATACAAGCAGAGAAATGGCCCTTTTACTGCTGTGTTTGAGGGTAGTGGGAGTACACTTGTGACTTTGCCCTGCTCCCCCCACCATTAAACTGGGTTATACGTTTCACAGGGCCTCTCACGCTCACACAGACACAAGCTGGTGTCTAAAACCAGCTTTGGGAACAAACCAGAGGCGTTTCTGGCTCTAAGGTAAACAAGAGGAAGAAAATCTTTCCAAAAAAAGACTCATTCCTGTAGCTTTATTTTAAAAACAGGGGAAATGCAACTCCTTGCATAAACAGAATTTAAAAGTACAACTTCTTCCTCCTCTCTTTCTAGCTAATCAAGGGAGAAAATGACAACCGAACTGTCAATACAAATGTATTGTTCACACACTTAGTAGAGTAAGGCTTATGCTTTGGACCTATTAGGTAAACTACAATTTTTTTTTAACTTTTAGGGGCAGAGGAAACTAAAGAAAGCGGAAATCCCTGAGCCTTAACCTTGGAAATAAGCTGGAGGCCCCCCGGCCTTGGTGACTGGGGACCTTATTTGGCTCCACCAGCAGGAAGCCAGATGGTGTCTTCAGGCTGTTTCTCAATTTCCGGGATAAACCCACAGGATTTCTCTGCCAGGAGTAACACTCTTGCTAAAAGCAGGATGGGTGACCTCAGATAGCTCCTTTGGGGCATTGGAGCCACTGGGGTCAACGGTGCTGTCGCCACCAACTCAAAAGGCCACCTGCCAATGTGCCACATGCCACTGCCAGGAGTGTACATACACACACACACACACGTGTATGCACGTGTATACTCCCCAGGGGCCGAGGCCAGCAAAGCATCCCACATCAGACGGGTGGACAGCATGTCTGTCCCGCCACTGGGGGGTCTCTCCCACTCAGAGGAAACGGCAGAGACCAGATGGCAGGGCCTGGAGCCCACGCAGTCTGACCAGCGCCCGGCGGGTGAGAGCAGCAGGATGGAACCAGAAAGACGGATCGTCGACCCTCAGGTAAGTCCTCTTGGGACAGAGGGCAGAGGCGCCGGGGGCAGAGGGGGATGCTGGGGAGCAAGGATGAACATTCTGATACTGGATACTCTACCCTTGCGCCGGTTTATCCCTTTTCTCCCCATCTCCCTGCCGGACTCTCCGCTGGTTCTGAAATGTGTGAGAAAGAGACTGTTTGAATCCCTCTTGGGCTCCACTTCCTCATGTCAGTCTAAGTTAATTATGCTGCTTTTACCAGAAGACAATTGCACATCCCTCCCAGCGCTTTTCCCCAAACCCCACAGCTTCTGTGAGGGCTGCGGGCAGTTCTGTTCCAGAGAAGAGGAAAGAGAGGAGTTTGGGTTTAGGGAAGGGGCAGCTGGCCAGCTCTGCATAGCACAGGTTGGAGGAAACTAGCCATTCCACCAACTCCGGATAAAGCTCTCAGGTGCAGGACAGAGTGTCTCCTTCCAACAGTGCAAGATCCGGAGAAGGTCCCTTCCCAGGGGGATGGGCATGAGGGGTGTCAGCAAGTCCAGTCCAGTGCCACGCAAGGAGGCAGAGGGGATCCCAATGAGGAGGGTCAGGTCGCTAGGACTTGTACTTTCTGACTCCATCTAGTGAACAGAGTCGGACCATAGAGGCTGGATGAGGACTTTTCAGAGTCCAAAAACTGAAGGATGGAGTAGTCCGGAGATCAGGAATTTGTGATCATGGGATCTGTTCTTTGAGCATAATCTTAAGCAGCACCCCAGTACGTGCTTCACATTGAAGCAGAGCTGTAGTGTGTGTCGGGCCGGGTTGGGGGGCCTCCGCCTTGGTTCCTCCACTCCTGGGACAAAACCAGGGAGGTCCTAGAATTGCCTGGAAAACTGTGTCCAAATCGCTGATGCAGTAGCATCTCGTCTCTGTGTCTTTTTCCTTGTCATCCATCCAGATGTGGTCCCATCTCGGGGGGGCTGCTCCCTCCGCCAGTAGGGCTCTTGCCCGCGACTGGTTCCCTAACACATTCAGGTCTCAGCTCAAATGTCACTGTGTTGGGGAGACCTTCCCTCCTCCCTCTCATGAGGAACCTCCCCTGATTTGTCCTTGCATGTGGGTGTTTAGTCGTTCAGTCGTATCTGACTCTTTGTGACCCCATGGACTACAGCCTGGAAGGCTCCTCTGTCCATGGCATTCTCCAGGCAGAATACTGGAGTGGTTGCCACTCCCTTCTCCAGGGGATCTTCTAGACGCAGGGATTGAACCGGGGTCTCCTTGCATTGCAGGCAGATTCTTTACCATCTAAGCCGCCAGGGAAGCAGTTACACTGTCTGTTTATTGGTTATTCAACCTAATCACTCTCATTAGGATGTGAAGGCCAGGCCAGCAGGACCTCCTGTTTATTCACTGCTGGATCTCTAGTGCCCAGGGCTGTACTGGGGACACAGCCTGTGCTCAGAAAATACCTGTTAAATAGTCTGGCCATACAACTCTGAACATGCCCGATCTCATCGGATCTCAGAAGCTAAGCAGGGTCGGGTCTGGTTAGTACTTGGAGGAGAAAATACCTGTTAAATGAACCATGAGTTCCAGGGGATCAACTCTAAGGTCATAAAAGATTCAGGGCTCCAACCCAGGTCTCTGACCCAGGGGTGTACCCTCTTTGTACTGCATGTGGTTCTTGCCTCCACTGGATCCTAAGTAGCTGAGGAAGCAGTATTGCTCATTTCCAGTCTCTGAAGAACGAATTTCTTATGTGCGACTGGGCTAAGCTATCCTAAATCACAGGCTAAGGACTCTGCACTTGGGAGAGCGGTTCAGAAAGAAAGAGATAGGGCCATGGAGGAGGCAGGGTCAGCCAGACCCTGACCAATGGCTCCACCTCTTGCAGGTGACTGACACAAGGGCGCCCTTCTCTCCCTCTCTTAATACACTCTTTTACTCTGGAATCTTAGTCACACTTCCCTTTGGTCATCTTTGTTTATTTGGTTGGTCAGAAGGCTATCCATTAGTTTCCACAAATTCCTGACCGGCTTCTGGGTCACATTACGTCTTGGATCGTTTAGGAAACTGCAGTCATCTGAGGTGGCAGGCACTGGTTGAGGACAGGTGGGGCCTCTGTCAGCTGGTGGCAGGATTCCACCCTCTCCTCCCGTGCAGCTACCGCATGGGATCTAGAGCAATGTCTATAAAGACCACGGCATGTCATGTACTGAGTCAACAGTTCTTTCTCTGTCTGAGGATGGTTTTCCAGGGGTAGTTAAGCTCCGTTGACTGTAGATCAGCACCTTATCCATTCATCCAACTCGTGTCTTCTGATCAATGGCCATATACTGCACTCCGTGCTTTCAAGGTATGGAAAATTCCTCTTAGTTCATGAGGTCAGTAGAGTGGGTTCAATTTCTCCATGAACTAAATGTTGCTCCAAGACTAATTCTTAAATGGGTAGATTTGTTATTTATTCCAAGAAGGACAGATAGAATGTGAATGACTTACTGTTTTCCAGCCTGATCACACCAGTCCAAATTATGACGACACAGTATCTAAACCAGGGCGACGTGGTTTTTTTTTTTTAACGATTTTATTTACTTTTTATTTTTAAAATATTAATTTACATATTTATTTGGCTGCATCGGGTCTTAGTTGTGGCATGTGGGATCTTTAATTGCAGCACGTGGACTTTACTAGTTGTCGTGTGTGGTGTCAGTTGCCCCGTGACATATGGGATCTTAGTTCCCCAACCAGGTATTGAACCTGCGTTCAAGGCGGATTCTTAACCATTGGACCACCGGGGAAGTCCCAGGGAAGCTTTTTTTTATATTTATTTATTATTTTTTCTTAATATTTATTTTTGGCTGTGCTGGATGTGGGCTGCACATTGCTGCACATGGGCTTTCTTGAGTTTCGGTGAGCAGGGGCTACTGTCTAGTTGTGGTGCTTGGTGGTGGCTTCTCTTGTTGCGGAGTACGGGCTAGAGCATGCAGGCTCAGTAGTTGTGGCTCTGAGGCATGTGGAATCTTCCTGGACCAGGGATCAAATCGGTATCCCTTGCATAGGAAGGTGGATTCTTAACCACTGCACCACAAGGGAAGCCCCAGGGCAACTTCCTTGACCATATAAATGTTGCTCTCCCCTTTATAATCCTGACCTTAGAGGCTTCACTTATGTTAAGCACCTAGATTAACCCTTATTGACCAATATCCCATCACCAAAACAAACCAAACCAAAGGAAGAAAAATATTTATTGAGCCCCAACACTCAAATAAAGCACCAAAGAAACCATGATACCTGACTTTGGAAAGCTTATGATTAAGTGAAGGAAATACACACAGTGAACTATAATATAAAGAAACTGTTTAGTTAAAACAGTTGTTTCCCAAAGATGTGGTCCAATTACCACCAGCTGGTAGTAAAAGTATTAGCAATGGCTGACAATTTTCTTTTGTCATGGTTTTCGTTACAGTTTTAGTGTGTGTCACAGAATATCTAACTAATCCATCAAACCTGTGATTTCAAAATGTTTACTGCTTAAGATGAGGCTAAAGCAAGTGGCATGATAACCTTTAAGGCAGACCTTGCGACTGACGTAGGCACACCCTGAATGTTTCAGTCATCGTCTTAACTGATGAGAAGTGTGATGGCTCGGGTGATATGAATCAGGGTATGTGTGACTGTGCGTATTGCTGGTTTCTTTTCGCTAAAACTTGGAATCTTAAATAAAATACAGCTGAAGTTTGGGAAATGCTGATTTAAAAATCATGAATTCAAGCATCTGCAATCAGCAATGCAGGTGCTTTCTGAGGCCAGGACCGTGAGCCTGAGATGGCTGCAGTGGGCCAGCTGCTGGGGAAAGGGTGACTGGGTCCTCAAGGCAGACTGCCACTACCCAGGCATCACAGGAACTGCCTCCTCCCAGGCTCTGGACTTGACTCATTTTCCATCTTCCCCAGCTCCCAGAGTCTGGATGCACGAATGGCTGAAGACCAGCCCTTTCTTCCCTTTGAACCAGTGATACGTCCCCACCCAGAGTGTGGAGACCAAGATGCTCTCCCTTCTCCTTCCCAAACTGAGCTCTTCTCCAGCTTGCACTGTCCCCTAAATGGATTCAGTCCTCAGCCCCCTTTTTTCCACCTGTGCTAGAGGTGGAAGGAGACAGGAGGATGATAGGAGACAGCCTCCTAATGTGAAAGTTGCTCAGTCATGTCCGACTTTTTGTGACCATAGACTTCTCCAGGCCAGAATACTGGAGTGGGTAGCCTTTCCCTTCTCCAGGGGACCTTCCCGACCCAGGGATTGAACCCAGGTCTCCCACATTGCAGGCGTATTCTTTACCAACTGAGCCACAAGGAAAGCCCAAGAATACTAGACTGGGTAGCCTATCCCTTCTCCAGTGGATCTTACCTACCCAGGAATGGAACGGGGGTCTCCTGCATTACAGGCAGATTCTTTACCAACTTAGCTATCAGGGAAGCCCTCAAGACTGGTCCATATCAAATGCAAACTCAGTATAGAAGGAGTGTAGTACAGCAAGCGACAGAATGTAATGGGAGTGGAGGTAAAAGTGGCTCATGAACAGGAGGGCTAGAAAGTGCTTGGCAAGTATCTTGCAATCGACATCCAGAAAACAATTTGGTCGTACATATCAAGAGGCTTAAACATGAGCCAGTAACGCCATTTCTAGAATCAGCCTAAGAAAATAACCAGACACATGTTCAGATGTGCAAGGATGTTCACTGAAATATACATATGTAAAAAATGGAGTAACCAACAATGAATGAATGGTTAAATAAATTTTGAAAGTGAAAAGTCAAAGTGAAAGTTGCTCAGTGTCTAACTCTTTGCGACCCCATGGACTATACACTCCATGGACTTCTCCAGGCCAGAATACTGGAGTGGGTAGCCTTTCCCTTCTCCAGGGGATCGTTCTAACCCAGGGATCGAACCCAGGTCACCTGCATTATGGGCAGATTTTTTACCAGCTGAGCCACAAAGGAAGCCCAAAATAAATTTTGACACTTCTGTTAATAGATATCATGGATATTGAGGTTTGACAGAAAACAACAAAATTCTGTAAAACAATTATCCTTCAATTAAAAAAATAAATAAACTTTAAAAAATAGATATCATGGAATTTTTTTTTTCAGTGTTTGGGAAGACTATTTCAACAAATACCAGCCTGAATATGAGAGGGGTTTGGAGGGGAATGGATACCTGTATATGTGTGGCTAAGTCCCATTTCTGTCCACCTGAAACTATCACAATATTGTTAATCAGCTATTCTCCAGTATGGGACTTTTCAGGTGGCACTTAAGTGATAAAGAACCCGCCTGCCAATGCAGGAGATGCAGGAGACATGGGTTCAGTCCCTGGGTTGGGAAGATCCCCTGGAGGAGGGCGTGGCCACCCACTCCAGCATTCTTGCCTGGAGAATCCCATGGACGGAGGAGTCTGGTGGGCTACAGTCCAAAGAGTCGCAGAGTCGGACACAAATAAAGTGACTTAACACGCATGCACTCCAATATAAAATAAAACGTTTAAAGGAAGAACAGCAAAATGCTAACTATATTTTAAGTCAAAAAATTAATTTATAGAGAATGTTTATACAGAACTATATAAACATTTATCCCAAATACCTTTTTTAAAAATCATATAGGATAAATATGTACAGTAAAGTTTTCACAAGAAATTCACAAGAAATATACCAAAATATACTGGCTACTTCTGGCTTATACTTATTTTCTTCTCTTGCTTTTATTTTTACTTTTTATTTCCTTTACACATTTTCTTCTAACCCATATATTATATTTAGAGTAGGAAAAAAAACCCTGCAAGTTAAAAAAGAAAAATAAGAGAAGTAGCTGTGCCTACATGCAAATCAGATTTGTGAACATGAGGCACAGCAGACACATACATACATGTATATTTATTTCCCATCTCTGACTACCATGGAAATAAACAGCTGACTAATCTGTGTTAGCCGGTTTCTCCTTTGAAGTGGTTGTTCCACTTTTTAAAATTTTTACGTAGTAATATCTCAACTCTAGCTTTTCACATCTGAGAATGTGCTGAGAACAGACTTCAGAAATGTGAGGTCCAGGGACAGGCCTGCAGGCAGCTCCTTCAGAGGGACACTGTCAGACATAAATGGGGGGTGGGGGTGGCTGTGTCCCTGGTGGAGTTACGTCTCACGCCTGACGACCCCAGCAACACGTCCTGCTAGCATCCACAGAAGAAAGCAAAAATCACTGTATTACATAGAGAGATACAGAGGTGAAGGCTAAACAGACAGACAGATGACAAAGATCTGGGATGCCTTCTTGGAGGGGNCTGTGTCCCTGGTGGAGTTACGTCTCACGCCTGACGACCCCAGCAACACGTCCTGCTAGCATCCACAGAAGAAAGCAAAAATCACTGTATTACATAGAGAGATACAGAGGTGAAAGCTAAACAGACAGACAGATGACAAAGATCTGGGATGCCTTCTTGGAGGGGGCAGTCACTGGGTGGACTCGGAAGCATGAACAGGACTGAGCAGCAGAGAACATTCTAGCTGTGAGGATGGCGTGAACAAAGGCAGGACATCATGGGGCATCTTTGAGGAAGGACAAGTAGCCCAGTTTGTCTAGACTGCACGGTGAATGGAGAAAAGACAGTGAGAAATAAGATTATAAAGGTAGGCTGGAACCAGACCATGATGGACCTTCAAGGCCATGTCACCCTCCTCTGGGGTAAACTGACCAGTGACTTTGGTGACGGATGATGTTCCGAGCTCTGCAGAAGCACCTGGGCTTTCAGATGGAGGTCCTGGAGAGGGGTCGGCCAGGACGAAAACCGTGGCCATGCCTCCTAAGACCTAACTTCCTCCCAGAGCCGAGTTTGAAATGGCTACCTGCATTGAAATAGGGCAGACCTAGCAGACCCAACAGAACGAAGGCCTTGTTTATAGAGGAAAAATCTGAGGTCCAGAAACACATGATATTCAGCTGGACCTTAGAATCCTCACGCACACCATCTGTCCACGTCAGCCACCACATTGAGCCAAGTATCCGAAGGACAGCAGACAACGCTTCAGTAAATATGGTGTCTACTGACTAACCACATACTCAATTTGCAGGCACAGTGAAAGGGTCCTTCAATACACCAACCAAATAATCCTCCCACCCACCTCCCACCCACCCATCGACCATGACTCCGCCTTTAACAGGGGACAAGCTGAAGCTCAGGGAGGCCAAAGCTTCAGAGCAGGAGTGTGGCAGGGTCAGGGCTCAAACCCAGGTTTTGTTTCTGCCCTGCTCTGGCTCGGTGGTTTTTAGATGTGGTCCTGGGGCAGCCGCCTCTGGTTACTTGGAAGCTTGTTAGAAATGCAAATTCTCAGTCCCCCCTCCAGACCGGCTGGTCAAAGCTATGGTTTTTCCAGTGATCATGTATGGATGTGAGAGTTGGACCATAGAGAAGGCTGAGCTCCTTTGAACTGTGGGCTAGAGAAGACTCTTGAGAGTCTGTTGGACTGCAAGGAGATCAAATCAGTCAATCCTAAAGGAAATCAACCCTGAACATACATTGGAAGGACTGATGCTGAAGCTGAAGCTCCAAAACTTTGGCCACCTGATGCAAAGAACTGACTCTGGAAAAGATCCTGATGCTGGGAAAGAGTGGAGGCAAGAGAAGAGGGCAGCAGAGGACAAGATGGTTGGATGGCATCACCAACTTAACGGACATGAGTTTGAGCAAACTCCAGGAGATAGTGGAGGACAGAGGAGCCTGGCCTGCTGCAGTCCAGAGGGTCACACAAAGTAGGGACAAGACTAAGAGACTGAACATCTCCATATTTACAAGATCAGAAGCCCTGAACATGAGGCCCAGCTATCTGTATCCTAGTATATTCCCTGGTGATTCTGATGGACGTTAAGTTTCAGAGCCACTGCTTTCAGACATGGCTGATTGATGGGGCATGGAGTAGGGGGAGCGTGTGGGGAGATGGCGTAGAGGCTCCAAGGCTGGCCTCCTTTCCCCGAGGTACTCCTAGATCCATGAGCCCAGGGGAAGCACTCACACCTGACCTGCAGGAAGCAGCCCGCCCAGGGCCCGGAAAGGATGGGGGCAAGGCCAGCGCCCAGGCTGGAGCGGATGCCAGAGAGGGGGGCTGTCAGTCGCCTTCTGAACCTTCTGAGAGCACAAAGGCCTCAGCCCCCGAGTCCAGCCTTCTTGTTTTGAGGCAGATTCCACTGCACTGTTGCCACTGCTGCCTGCCTGCCACACACCTGGGGGATTTACACCCACTCTGATGAGAGACGCATCGGGGTACTGCAGCCTGGGAGAGAGGCGTCAGGCAGGCCTACCCCCTGGGGAGATTAAGCATGATGAGTACACTGTGAAGTCGGATGTCTCTCTTCTGTCACCCAGCCCTGCCTCTCACACCAGGAGGGCAACTCCGGGCAAGAGTGGGGACTTCCCCCTGGGCACTCCGCAGGGCCTTGAGTGGGGGGCACATGCTTTCTCTTGGGGTGGGGAAAAAAAAAAGCCCAGGGTCTTGGGGACAGGAGGAGGAAGGGCAGCCAGATGAGATCATGCAACGTGGAGTGTCTCTGCAGAAGGGCCGCAGTGTCCTGGACAGCCAGCCTCAGAGCTGGGCGCTTGCCAGGCCCCACGCCAGGAAAATGGAAAACCCGTGGGCCTGGCCGAGGTGAACTCCCTGTTTCCACAGCCCCCATCCAGGAACCAGGGGAGTTCCCCGCCCCAGGTGCGGGGTCAGGCCTCGGTCTTTGTTCTGCGTGCTTGCCTGGGCACCAAGTCCAGGGACCCGAAGACTGCTGGCCACAGGTTCTCAGTCCTCCTCCTCACACAACTAGCTAGTCTCATTCACACAACTGAGAACTTTCTCCTTCAGCTGCAATTTCCTAGAAATGTGGCCGCCCTGTGTTATGATTCAGACAGGGCTCAGTCCCTAGGGGTGTCAGGGCAGGGTGGGGTTGGCAGCGCTGGACCTTCAGGCCACGCCCTGTCTCTGCCTCTCTGGTTTTCACAGAAATCCACACAATTGAATGCTCATCCACACCCCTTGCTGTGAACGGTTTTCAACAGGGTGAGGGCTGGGAGTGGGGAACAGAGATCTTGCTAAACCCATGATCCCTCTGTTGCCACAACAGTCTCTGTGAACCGGATTCTGGCAGCAACTCCAGGCAATCACTGGCCAGACAGCCAGTGCCCTCCCAGTCCCATGGGTCTCCAGGAGCTATGGGGCTCAAGGAGCAGAAGCTTTGGACTCCGTGAAAGCTGAGCTTTCTCCTCTCCAGAATCTGGCAGTTAGCGGGGGCAGCTTGAAGAGGAGGCGGGGGTGGGGGTGGGGAAGGAGAACAGAGGGTGGACAAGCTTCAGTTCAATACATTGTCCACTGGTGTCCCCAGACCCCAGGAGTCCAAGATTGCCCGTGCTCTCCCCACAGGCATTTCACAGTAACAGCAGCCTGCAGAAGACCAACCTTGTGAGAGACAGAGGGAAAGAGAGGCTGAGGGATGGAGAGACAGGGCAGAGGGGAGCCCTGTTACTGCATTTTCCATTCTCCACAGGAGTGACCCGCAGTATTTTTCCTCCTCCTGTAAGGAGTCAGCACCCTCCCCCGCCACCCCAATGTGACCTACTTATCTACTCCCTTTACAGGGAGGGACCCTGGAGAGCATCCCAGTCCAGGGCAGGGCTGTCTGAGTCTCAAAAAAGACGAGTTCTCTAATAAGGGAAATCCAGATGCTGTAAGGGGGCTTCCCTGGTGGATCAAATGGTAACGAATCTGCCTGCAATGTGGGAGACATGGGTTCAATCCCTTGGTCGGGAAGATCCCCTGGAGAAGGGAATGGCAATCCACTCCAGTATTCTTGCCTGGGAAATACCGTGGATAGAGAAGCCTGGAGGGCTACAGTGCACAGGGTCACAAAAGAGTTGGACACGACTAAGCGATGAATACTAGACCTGTAAGGTGGTAGGGAGGCCGGGCAAGGCTGGTAAGAAAGAGGAGGGAGGCTGGTGGCTCCCAAGGACAGTGCTCATCTGTGGCTGCTGGCTGTCAGGCCCGAGTCATAGCGACCTGAGTTAGGACAAGAGCGACCCAGCAAGGAATCTGAGGCTCAAAGACGCTAAATCATTTATGCAAAGTCACACAGTCAGGAGCAGAGCTGAGGTTCACGTTCCTGACTATCCGCTCCAGACATGTGCTCTCAAATCCCACCCCAACCCCCACCAGAATATCACTGGCCTTAATGAGAAAGGGTTTGGCAAAACCCATGTCCCCAAATCTTAAGTAAATTTAGAATGCTGAGTCAGACTGGGGCTGGAGGAATCAAAGACTAATTGGCTTGTATAATGCTGTGGCTTTATCCTCTTGCCTTCTGGAGGCTNCCCACCCCAACCCCCACCAGAATATCACTGGCCTTAATGAGAAAGGGTTTGGCAAAACCCATGTCCCCAAATCTTAAGTAAATTTAGAATGCTGAGTCAGACTGGGGCTGGAGGAATCAAAGACTAATTGGCTTGTATAATGCTGTGGCTTTATCCTCTTGCCTTCTGGAGGCTATAAGCGGCTATCTGCTCTCAAGCCGCCGGGCCTCCAGCCTGGCCCCCCTCCAGCCCTTTCTTCTCACTGCAGCCACAGAGAACTGTCCTGCTTCTAGCCGTGGTTCCCGGTTGCCCTCAGGATCTCATCCAGACCCAGTGAGGTCAGGGCCCGACCTATCCTCAGTAGGTCCTAGGCCACGGGAGGCAGCCCTATCCTGCTTTTTTAATCAAATGTACCAAAATATACCCATACCATTCACTAAATACAAATGCTTTCATGTAAAAAATTTTTTGAAAGGCTTTTTAATCATTTGAACCTTGAAAAATCAATTTAAATACTTGGTTTTCAGACACAGGTGCTAATACATTTTTTTCAGGCCTCAAATATTTGGGGTATTTGGAAAGTGCATAAGTACTACGTGTACACATTGGTCACCTCTGACTCTGCGACTCCAAGGACTGTAACCCACCAGGCTCCTCTGTCCATGGGCTTCTCCAGACAAGAATACTGGAGTGGGTTGCCGTTTCCTTCTCGAGGGGATCTTCCTGACCCAGAGATCGAACCCTCATCTCCTTTGGCTCCTACATCGGCAAGCTAGTATTGTGCACATGGTGCCTAAGGGGTGAAGGAGCCGTCTGTGCAGCGCTGGGGCCACCCCCCCCCCACACACACACACACCAGGCCTTTGTAAAGACTGTTTTCTCTGCTTTTGCTTTTTCCTTCTGTAACTGTAAATCCTCACACCATTGTCCCCTCACACACTGCTCTGTAGTTTATTTTGACCAAGTTCACAGATACTTAACCTCTCAGTTTCCTTGTGTGTAAAACAGGAATTATAGTGACAACCACTTCTTGGGGCTTTTAAGAGGACAAGTTCATACATAAAATGTGATTCATGAACCATCACCTGGAAGCATGTTAGAAATCTCGGGCCCCACCCTGATGAACTGAATCAGAACAAGATCCCCCTGAGATTCAAATGCCGTTTCAGTATGTGGAGCCCTGTACTAAAGCACTGACCACAACGCCTGTTACATGATAAAAACTCAGTGACAACTGTGTTGATCCCTATCATCATGACTACTAAAGGTCAAGCTTTTACGGTTGTCTCCAGTTTCCCTGTTTGACTTACTCTTCAAACTCTAGTTCAGTTTTCAAATGGAGTTCCTGGGGAACACTGGCCTCCCTGGCGCATCCCAGCTGAACGCTGAGGCTGCCATCAAGAGGTGCTTCCTGGTCTCAGGCAGCTTCCCACCATCTGCAGGAGACACAAGGATAGAGGCAGCTGCAGCAGGGCGGTAGCCGGGGTGAAAAGGGCTGCCAATGTGCTCCAGGTGGCAGCTGATCTGGGCGTGGGCCGGTGGGGGTTGGGGGGAGAGTCAAGGAAAGTTCTATTTAATCTAAGAGCTGAAAGATGAGCTAGTAAACTAGGATTCTCCCCAAAAGTGGCAATGTGATCCACACTTAAACAGTGGACTGACTGCTCCCACAGTGTGAGAGGGGCTTCAAAGACTCTTAACTTTGCTCCAAGGAGCAAAGCCCTATTGTGTGTGTGTGTGTGTGTGTNTCGGGCCCCACCCTGATGAACTGAATCAGAACAAGATCCCCCTGAGATTCAAATGCCGTTTCAGTATGTGGAGCCCTGTACTAAAGCACTGACCACAACGCCTGTTACATGATAAAAACTCAGTGACAACTGTGTTGATCCCTATCATCATGACTACTAAAGGTCAAGCTTTTACGGTTGTCTCCAGTTTCCCTGTTTGACTTACTCTTCAAACTCTAGTTCAGTTTTCAAATGGAGTTCCTGGGGAACACTGGCCTCCCTGGCGCATCCCAGCTGAACGCTGAGGCTGCCATCAAGAGGTGCTTCCTGGTCTCAGGCAGCTTCCCACCATCTGCAGGAGACACAAGGATAGAGGCAGCTGCAGCAGGGCGGTAGCCGGGGTGAAAAGGGCTGCCAATGTGCTCCAGGTGGCAGCTGATCTGGGCGTGGGCCGGTGGGGGTTGGGGGGAGAGTCAAGGAAAGTTCTATTTAATCTAAGAGCTGAAAGATGAGCTAGTAAACTAGGATTCTCCCCAAAAGTGGCAATGTGATCCACACTTAAACAGTGGACTGACTGCTCCCACAGTGTGAGAGGGGCTTCAAAGACTCTTAACTTTGCTCCAAGGAGCAAAGCCCTATTGTGTGTGTGTGTGTGTGTGTGTACATGCACACACGTGCGCTCAGTCATGTCCAACTCTTTTCCAACCCCATGGACTATACAGCCCGTCAGATTCCTCTGTCCATTACTTTCCAAGCAAGAATACTGGAGTGGGTTGTCATTTCCTTCTCCAGGGGATCTTCCCAACCCAGAGATCAAAGACGCATCTCCTGCTTGGCAGGTGGATTCTTTACCACTGCTCCACCTCAGAAGAGAGTAAGACATATTACATGGATCTATATCCACTGGCTTTGCAGTTTCCTCCCCCACGCAAACAAGGGAGCCCTGAGGGTTTGAGTCTGAACCCTCTACGTATTGTGCCGGTATGAAGCCCAGTTACTTAGAATTAATTCTGGCTTCTTTGGAAACCAACCCTCAGTAGTAGCAGAACTGTTGTTCTGGGCACCTGGGGTTCCTCAACTGCAGGACAAAAACAATGATCCGCCCCTACAGGATACCTGTAGGGATAAAGTGGGAGGTATCCTCCCAGGCTACACAGCAAGTCTGTCTTGAGTAGCAGAGTTCGGCCCTTGAGTAGCAGCATCTGGGCCCGCGCGGGCTGGACTTCAGGGGTACAAGCATTTCTTCAGACGTGTACTTGCAAAGACCACCCCACCCCCACCCCAGTCCAGGCTGCGAGGCTGAGAGGCTGCAACAGCCAGTCAGCGAGCAAGATGCGGGGCGGTCAGCTGGGGCCAGCCAGGGTCTGGGTCTGGAGAGAGAGAATGGGAGCTGCTTCCTGTGCCTGACAATCCCTAACGGATGCTCTGACGGCTCCAGAGCAGACTCGGCCCAGTGCGGACGCTGGCAGAGGCCCTGTGGAAAGGGGAATATTCGTTACACAGACCGGACCGCTTACTTTACAAGCAAGGCACTATAGAGGGCCTTTCCCGCCCCAGCGCGCAGGGCCAGATTGGCTGAGAAGAGTAGAGCCGCCGCCGATTGGCTGAAAGGAGTCATGGCCATCACCGATTGGCTGAGAGAAGGCCGGGCAGCCGCCGATTGGCTGAGAGGAGCTCGCGGGGGGGGGCCCACTCTGCAAGCCCAGCAGCACCACCGCGAGGTCAGCTGACTCGGTAGGGCATCGGGCGGAAGCCGCTGTGCGGCGCTGGGCGGGCTGTGGGTTTGGCCTTGAGCTTTTGTTACGTGGCTTTATCACTTCCTTCCCCCGCTGAAGGCCGAGGCCAATCCTCACCCTTTTCTGGAGCAAAACACCCCCTCCCCACTCGGCGGCTCCAGCCCGATGGTAGAGGGCCTCTTCCCTTGGGGCGGACAGACGCGCTGACCGTGGAACCGCCGGGGCTATTTCGGTTCCTTCTCTGCCCGGCGGCCTTGGCTTCCTGCTGAGTTTCCCTACGCTTCCCTTAGCTCACCAGTGACCACAGACGCCGCTTTCAGAGAACTTGCTTTATGTCAAACAGACCATTTGCGTCTTGTTTGCGTCTTTTTTTTTTTTTTTTTTTTTTTTTTTTTTTTCGGCTGTGCTGGGTCTTTGTTGCTGTGCAGGCTTTTCTCTAGTTGCAGCAACCAAGGGCTGCTCTCTAGTTGCAGAGCACAGGCTTCTCATTATGGTGGCTTCTCTTGTTGCAGACCACAGGCTCTTGGGCACAGGCTCAATACTAGTGGCACATGGGCTTAGCTGCTCCACAGCACGCGGGATCTTCCCAGACCAGGGATTGAACCTGTGTCTCCTGCACTGGCTGGTGGATTCTTTACCACTGAGCCACCAGGGAAGCCCTTTGGGTGCCTTGGAAGGAGGAGCCTATTCTAACTGCACACCAGCATGGTGAGGATTAAACTAGAAAATGTACCCAAATCACCCGGTCCGAGTGCCTGGCACACGGTAGGCACTTGACATATGGTGGCTGCTATCGTTTTACTGTTTATCACTGACCCAAGTGTGAAAGTCAGCCGCCTGGGCCCATGTCCCTCTCCCCCACCACTCCCACCCCACCTGGAGTTCGCCCTCCCCCGTCAGCCGTGCCTCTGGGAGCCACAAGGCTACCCTGATGAGCTGTGCAGCTTACTGTGAAATGCGCTGCATTTTCTCCCCAGCTGCCTCCTGATTGCAGTATTTACTTTTAATCTCCTGTGCCTCAATGCCCGATAAAAACTTTGTCACATTAGATGGTGACAGATGGGGGAGAGAAGGGAGGGAGGCCTGCCAGGGAGCGTCCGGGCCACTCAACAATCCTTCAGCACGCCAATTACGTCCTTCGGTGCTCCACGGCGTGGGCACCATGTCAGCGCAGAGGGAAATGGAAAAGCATAAATAAAGACAAAACCAGGCTCGGCGAGGCTTTAATCTGCAGAATAACATTTCTCATTTGTGTGAAATATCACTGGATTCTCTCCCTCTGCTCCGGGGGCACACATGAGTGCACACGCCGGGAGGGAGACAGGGGTTCTCAGCCCCGGCGGTAAGTTAACTGTGCGCGGGCGCCTCCTCCGAGCTGGGGTGAACCCACCCCGCGTCCCTAACCGGGCTGTCAGCGCCATCGCGTCTTCGTGTTTGCAGGGTGTAAAGTGGGAGAAGGGAGACGGGAGCTGACAGAAAGAGGAATCTAAGTGGTTAAGAAGCTAGCAGTGTGATAATTATGAGTGTACAAGGGAGAAGAAGGGCTGGATGGTTGGACTTGGTCCTGCTCTCACAATAATAGAACAATTATCTCGCAATAATCCATGGGATTGGGGCTTAACACTTTCCAAACCTTTTTCTTTCACAGGTGAACATCCTGATCCTCTGCTCTGTGAAGCAATTAAAGATCCTCACACACGCAGCAAGCTTCTCCAAGTTTGTCTGTTCTCTCTCTCTTCCTGGAGATGTAGCGTGGAAGAGTGTGTTAGGATACCAGCCCCACGGTGACAAAGCACCACAAACGAGGTGGCTTAGAATAAAGGGAATGTCTTCTCTCACAGTCCTGGAGGCCACACACCTGCAAGCAAGAGGTTGGCAGGACCAGGCTCCCTCTGAAGGCCGGAGGGGAGGATCCTTCCTTGCCTGTCCCAGCTTCCGGAAGCCCCAGGCACACCTTGGCTTGCGGTCTCTGCACCCTCTTCCCATGGCTCTCTCTGTGTCCAGATGTCCCTCTTTTATAAGGACACCAGTCACACTGGAGTTAGGCCCATGCTAATGACTTCATCTTAACTTGGTTTTAAAAAGTCACGGCTACAGGGTTTAGGACTTAAATGTATCTTTTTAGAGGACCGGATTTGACCCATAACAGAGAGGTACAGTTATGGGAAAAGGTGTTTGGAAATCAGACCAGCTTTTGTTCAGACATCAGACCTGTAGAGAGCTGCTGAGTCTTCTGCTCTAAGAGCAGGGAGACCCCCAGACCACCCTCTTCCACTGGGGGCCGTGTGCATGCGTGCTCTTTCATCGCGGTCGGACGTTTTGCCTATTCTGGGTAATTCATGTAAATGGAACTTCACAATAGGAGACCTTTGTGTCAGGCTTCTTTCACTTCACATCTGGAGGCTCATCCACATGGTAGCATGTACCAGTTACCGTTGTTTAGCTGCTCGGTCACGTCCAACTCTTTTGCAGTCCCATGGACTGTAGCCCGCCAGGGTCCTCTGCCCATGGGATTCTCCAGGCAAGAATACTGGAGTGGGTTGCCATTTCCTTCTCCAGGGGATCTTCCTGACCCAGGAATCAAATTCACGTCTCCTGAATTGGCAAGCGGATTCTTTACCAATGAGCCACCAGGGAAGACCAGCATGTAGCAGTACTTCATTCCTTTTTACAGCTAAATATTACTCCATTGTGTGGATATACCACACTTTGTTTATCCATCATTCGTTGATGGGCATTTGAGTTGTTTCCATCTTTTAGTTACTGTGCCTGCAATGTAATTTTGATATAAATTTTTTAAAAATATTTGTTTAAGGATACAGGATGTTTGGGGCTGGTGCACTGGGATGACCCAGAGAGATGATATGGGGAGGGTGGTGGGAGGGGGGCTCAGGGTTGGGAATTCATGTACACCTGTGGTGGATTCATGTCAATGTAGGGCAAAACCAATATAGTATTGTAAAGTAAAAAAAATAATAAAATAAAAATTTTTTAAAAAGAAAAAAAAAGTATCTGTTTCTTCCAGCCAAGTGGACACTGAAAGAACAGTTAGTATCGTTATTCTGTTTGTATTCCAAATGGGCATTTATAGCAGTTATCGTATGGAATAAAATGGAATAAAGGATTTCTAGAGAAGTCCTTTATCTTCTCTCCCTCCCTCTCACTTCCTCACTCCCAAAGGTAGGAAAGGAAACAGTGAGAAAGATCTCTCTCTCTCTCAATCTTCCTCGCCCTCTTCTCCTGTCCCCTTCTCTTTCTCCTCCCTCTCTGCTCTCATCTGTTCACTTATTCAAGAAATACTTCTGAGGACCCCTATGCGGGGGCCCTGGGCAGCATTGCTAACTTTCAGCTCCAGGTGCCAGGAAATCATGGCATGGCCCCAAACCACAGATGTCACTCCTGCTTCTGGTAGCAACTTCCCATGTGCCCTTCAGAGCAGAGAGAGCATGGCTGGCACCTGGACTGGGCTTCCATCCAAAGGGCAAAGACGGCCAAGTTCAAAAGGTGAAGAAACCTGGGGAACTTCCAAAGATCCAACTGCTAACTGCCACATGTCCCCAGTGAGGACATGCTTGTCCCCTGGAGGAGCTCCTGAGAACACCTTGACCCTGATCACCCACGGGAGCCCTGAAGACTTCACTTGTCCTGAGGCTAGGACCTGGGGTTGGGGGAGTCAGCCTGGTGGACTATTTAGCAAGCTGATAAGACCTCTGGTGAGAGCGAGTGTAAACTGGGCAAGGGGGACCCCATCATGTATATAACAGACATGTGGTTGTGCTGGGTCTTCACCGCTGCTCTCGGGATTTCTCTAGTTGTGGTGCGTGGGGGGCTGCTCTCTAGTTTTGTTGCACGGGCTTCTCATTGCCGTGTCTTCTCTTGTTGCACAGCCCAGGCTCCAGGCACGCGGGTTTCAACAACTGCAGTGTGGGCTCAGTAGTTATGGTTCTCAGGCTCTGGATCACAGGCTCAAATAGTTGTGGCCCATGGGCTTATTTGCTCCATGGCTTGCAGGGATCTTCCTGGACCAGGGATCAAACCCATGTCTCCTGCATTGGCAGGTGGATTCTTTACCACTGAGCCACCAGGGAAGCCCCACAATATTGTTTTTAATTAACTATATATTTTTATGTTTAACAAAACTACCCACATTTTATTCTCACGCAGATTCAAGTCTTCCACAACACTCCTGTTGCCTTCATAAGATCCTGCATAAAAGTCACCTTTGGGATTGGTGTTTGAGTCCACACATGTGGGGCTCAGACATGAGATTCCAGATAAACAACACCCATGAGGTGACCAGTGGAGCATGCTATACAATAAGCTGGGGTACTTGTAAATTTTGGATTCCTGGGTCTCGCATGAGAAGAGCGCCTCTTTCTTAACAGTACCTTCCCACCAAAGTCCAAAAATTGGTTCTCACTGGTCTCAGTGTTTCTGGCTTGAATCAAGCTCCATCCTGAATCAATCACTTTGAACAGAGGTGGGGGCAGCAAGGGAACACTCTGTCAGCCAAGACAACTGGAGAACAAGGGAGGATGTTTGCTGATTGTGAAGAGAGAGAGATTTCAAGCCCAAGAGGAAGCCCTTTCCAACAATGAAAGCCAATTGTCTGATAGGCTATGACTTAAGGACTGAGCTCCGGGTTACGCGAAGTCCTCCAGCAGAGGCTGATGATCATAAATCAGGTTTGCTACTGAGGAGTTTCTATATCAAGTAAAAAGCTGGGGTAAATGAAGGTCTTGCATTAGTTCTCTATGGCTACTCTAACAAATTGCCACAAGCGTAGTGGCTTAAAACAACACAGAGGGCCTTTCCTGGTGGTCCAGAGGTTAAGAATACACCTTGCAATGCAGGGGACATGGGTTAGATCCCTGGTCAGGGAACTAAGATCCCACATGCCATGGAACTACTAAGCCCACGCACCACAACTAGAGAGTCTGCGTACTGCAGTGAAAGATCCTGCTTAATGCAAAAAAGATCCTGGGTGCTGCAACTAAGACCCAGTGCAGCAACCTCCACCCCCTCCCCCCAAATAAAAAACACTCAGATGCATTATTTTACAGTTTTATAGGTTAGAAATCTAACATGAATATCACTAGACTAAAATCTAAGTGTCAGCAGGGCTGTGCTCCTTCCTGGAGGCTCTGGGAAGTCTGTTTCCAACTTCTAGGACCAGCTGCTCTCCTTGATCTATGCTCCCCTTCCTCCTCCTTCAAAGCCAGCAAGAGTGGCTTGAGTGCTCCTCCCATCACATCTCTGCTCTCCTCTTCTGCCTTCCTCTTCCATCCTGAAGGAGCCTTGTGATTATGTTGGTCCCACCCAGATAATCCAGGATAATCTTCCTATTTGAAGGTCGACTGACTAGTATAACTTTACTTCCCTTCTATAACTTTACTTCTACTAATATAACTTTACTTCCCATCTATAACTTTACTTCCCTTTTGCCACATAATGTAACATATTCCCAGGTTCATGGGATTAGAATGTAGACACCTTTGGGGGCCACTATTCTGCTTACCATAGGACCTCCATGTCCCATCCCAGCCAGAGATTCAGTGGCCCCATAACTTGTTGGATTGTTGGGTCTTTTCAAGTAGGACAAAGATTCAGGCACCATCGGGCACAACAGTAATACTCTTCAAACCCCCTAAGAGCACATCCCATGTTAATTGTTTGCTTTGAAACCAGAAGGCAGATTATACAATAATTACCTCTTTTTGCGTGTGTGTGTGCTCAGTTACTTCATTCTTGTCTCTTTACAACCCTGTGGACTGTAGCCCACCAGGCTACTCTGTCCGTGGGATTCTCCAGGCAAGAATACTGGAGCAGGTTGCCATATCCTCCTCCAGGGGATCTTCCCAACCCAGGGATGGAACGCACATCTCCTGCACTGGCAAGCAGATTCTTTACCCACTGAGCCATCTGGGAAGCCCACCTCTTTGTCTGTTAGCAGCAATTACACTCCAGTCTTCAGGAGGTGTAGAATGACTGTGGGTTCAACCTCATTCTAAGGAAATGCTATTAAGAGTCTGTGTAACAAAAGAGCCATTCCAGAGCACTTGAAATTATAGTGCTACCTGCATTAGAAAAGTCCCTGCCATCTCCCAGAGAGGAGATAGGGAGAGTGGCAGACAGACAGCAGGGGAGGGAGTCTTCTCCCCTTGACTCCCCTCGGCCCCATGAAAGTTGGAATGTTCTGGGCCATGGCCCAAAGGTGGTGATATATAATAAGAGTGGCTCTTCATTGCTACTTCCTGGGTGACAGGCATGGAGCCGGGGCTTTACACATCCTGGAGCCAAGTTTCTGAGTGATCCGACTCCTTCAGGGCTTTCCCAGGCTGACGGGACATGCCAGGAACATGTTCCAAGGAGAGAGGGGCTTAGGCCTCCAGGGATGGAACTAAGAGGGATGAGTATGACCTGGGAAAGGCATTCAGGCGTCAGCTGGCCTGAGCCAACCTGCACTCTTGGCAAAGGCGTGCAGGGAGAAATAGCACTGAGCAAGAGGAATAGAAGAAAGAAGCTTATTTTTTAAAGCATGCAGTTTGGAGCAGAAGAGTGAGGCTGGGGATTTCCCTGGTGGTCCAGGGACTAAGAATCCATCTCACAAAGCAGGGGACATGAGTTCTATCCCTGGTTAGGGACTAAGATTTCACGTGCCGTGGGGCAACTAAGCCCACACACCGTGACTAGAGAAGCCTGAGCCACAACTAGACAAAGCCCAAGGGCCACAGTGAAGATGTAGCATTCAGTTCAGTTCAGTTCAGTCGCTCAGTCGTGTCCCTATGGACACCATGGACCGCAGCACGCCAGGCCTCCCTGTCCATCACCAACTCCCAGAGTTTACTCAAACTCATGCCCATTGAGTCAGTGATGCCATCCAACCATCTCACCCTCTGTCGTCCCCTTCTTCTCCCGCCTTCAATCTTTCCCACATAGCCACAAAGAAGAAATGTGAAGCTGGCCGTGGGCTCAAGCCGGGCTAAGGAGAGTCTTGTCTTCCAGGTTAACATATTTATTCCTTCACCATCAGGAACCATTGAGAGAGTGGATTGGGACATGGTTGTACCCTTTAGATAGATCTTTCTGTCAACTATATAGACCTGGGGTCAGTAAACTTTTTCTATAGAGGACCTGATAGTAAATATTAATATTTTAGGCTTTGCACACCATCTGCTTTCTGTCATAACAACTCAACTCTGCTGTTACAGTGCCAAAACAGCCCAAGACAATATCTAACCAAATGAGCGCAGCTCTGTTCCAATAAAACTTTATTTGAAAAGCAGGCTGAGGGGTCAAATTTTCCCATGGGCCACAGTTTGCCAACCCCTGGTCTAGATGATGGATTTGAAGAATATGTG
>SJYA01001452.1:529273-728883 GCA_006410615.1 Neotragus moschatus | reverse complement strand
TTCAGTTCAGTTCAGTCGCTCAGTCGTGTCCCTATGGACACCATGGACCGCAGCACGCCAGGCCTCCCTGTCCATCACCAACTCCCAGAGTTTACTCAAACTCATGCCCATTGAGTCAGTGATGCCATCCAACCATCTCACCCTCTGTCGTCCCCTTCTCCTCCCGCCTTCAATCTTTCCCACATAGCCACAAAGAAGAAATGTGAAGCTGGCCGTGGGCTCAAGCCGGGCTAAGGAGAGTCTTGTCTTCCAGGTTAACATATTTATTCCTTCACCATCAGGAACCATTGAGAGAGTGGATTGGGACATGGTTGTACCCTTTAGACAGATCTTTCTGTCAACTGTATAGACCTGGGGTCAGTAAACTTTTTCTATATAGGACCTGATAGTAAATATTAATATTTTAGGCTTTGCACACCATCTGCTTTCTGTCATAACAACTCAACTCTGCTGTTACAGTGCCAAAACAGCCCAAGACAATATCTAACCAAATGAGCGCAGCTCTGTTCCAATAAAACTTTATTTGAAAAGCAGGCTGAGGGGTCAAATTTTCCCATGGGCCACAGTTTGCCAACCCCTGGTCTAGATGATGGATTTGAAGAATATGTGCAACCTGTGCTCCTGTAACTCGAGATTCCCACCCACTGCTCTTGTATTCATTAGCATATTTAAGTGGATCATTGGACTGGCTGAAATAATAAAGGTAGCAGCCATTTATCATATTAATATAACTTTTTATAGTTTATAGGGCTCTCTCTCATAAACTACTTCACATGATCCATGCATAAGCTGAAGACACGAGGACTCAGAAAAGTTAAATGACTTGCTCGGATTTGCACAGTTCTCAGGCACTTTTGAATCTGTTTGATATCAACTTTGCCAAGGATCACGTCTCCTTCCCAGTTTCGTGTTTTCCTCTTATTAATCAGAAAACATAAAGGCTGATTGAGCAGTTCAGTCTTTCAGGGTGTAGTAGGCTGGTGGGAACTCCTCCCCAGATTCCAAATTCCATAGTGCTGCCTGAGGAGCAGCAAGTGGTGCAGGCCCTGGGCTCCAGCATGAGGCTGGGTTGCAGAATGGGGAAGGTTGTGGGGATAGTGACAGGGTCACATCTCTCCCTCTGCACCCAGCTGAGAAGATGACTCCTTCCTCAGGAGGACAGCAGCTATATCCAGGAGGTCAATGCCTGGGACCTGGCTTCAGAAATCTCATTCATTCATAAGGATGATGGTGACATCCATGTTAAAGCAATACAGAGTTGAGGAAAGATATGCAGGGAGTTGAAGATTCCAGCAACTTCCTAGAGTGGAAGGAACAAGGAAAGCTTGGCATTACAGGCCCAAATTCAAGATGATAACCCCTGCCTGGAGATTAGGAGAAGAAAAGGGCAACCCACTCCAGTATTCTTGCCTGGAGAATCCCACGGACAGAGGAGGCTTGTGGGCTACAGTCCATGGGGTCACAAAGACTCAGACATGACTAAATGACTACACACACAGAGGTTAGGGACCCAGTTCATGATAATGGCACTTGGTGTATAAGGCAGAGGGGTTGGTGATTTCAATGATTGGGCTTCCCAAGCGGCATTTAGTGGGTGTTTCCAAGGAGACTGGCATCCAAAAACATACAGGATAACCCTGCATGACAAAGATGGCCTCTTGTCTCGTGTGAATTTCAGAACTTCTACTGGACATTCATGTAATTGTCAAATCTGATCTGAATGATCTGAGCCCGGATCTGACCACTTTTTTACACACAAACACAAAGCAATCTTCTGAGACGTTTTAACATTATTAAATTTCCAGCAATTCAACTCTTGTAAATAAAAGTGAAACTCAGCTTTGTTTTATTCAAGACTTGCCACAGGCCGTTCACTATTTTAGAAAATGGAATCACAGAATGGAGACACAACTTACAGTATTTCACTCATTAGGCAGTATGTATAGGTCTATACTTGGAGCTGTCAAATTTACAGAAAATCTCAAATAAGTACAGGCTTCCAACTCCTTTTGTAAATTCTTAGCTCATATTTTAAATTGATTATAGACGGGTAGCTCAGACGGTAAAGAATCTGCCTGCAATGTATGAGAGCTGGGTTTGATCCCTGGATCAGGTAGGGCTCCTGGAGGAGGGCATGGCAATCCACTCCAGTTTTCTTGCCTGGAGAATGCCACGGACAGAGGAGCCTGGGGGGCTGCCGCCTATAGGATCATAAAGAGTCGGACATGTGATCTCTAGGATCACAAAGCACAAATGCATGCATAGGTTATATTATCTGTGGATTGCATTTTAGCACAGTAAAGGAGGCATTAATATATTTGGTGGAGGAGAGAGGTGGGATGGAAGAACTGGTAGGGCTGATGCCACCCACAGCCCCCTGACCATCCCTGTCCCCTTGAGCCCAGCCTGGGTGTTAGCCATCTCTGTGCCAGAGTATTTTAGCCCTTTGTTTCTCCCTGTCTTTGCTCCTCCCTGTCTTTGCTCAGGTTGATAGAACAAATACAAGCTGGGTGGCCTAAATGACAGTTTCTTATCTCTTATAATTCTCAAAGGTGGAAGTCCAAGATCCGAAGGCTAGTCTGGGTTCCTACGAGGGCCCTCTTCCTGGCGAGTAGATTGCCTTTGTGCTGTGTCCTCACATGACCGAGAGAGACGGCTCTGATCCCTTCCTCTTCTTAAATGGGTACTAACCCCATCATGAGGGCTCCACCATCACAACCTCTTCTAAACCCAATAACTTCCCAAAGGCCCCACCTTCTAATACCATTGCATCCGGGATTAAAGCTTCAACATATGAATGAGGAGTGGGGGAGGAAGGGCACAAGCATGCAACCCATAGTACTTCATATACTGGTGTAGATTAATTCATTCAACAAACAGGGGAGCCAGATTAATTGTAAGACAAGGTGGTATACTTCCTATGCTGCTGCTGCCATTGCTGCTAAGTCGCTTCAGTCGTGTCCGACTCTTCACGACCCCATGGACTGCAGCCTACCAGGCTCCTCCGTCCATGGGATTTTCTAGGTAAGAGTACTGGAGTGGGGTGCCATCACCTTCTCCAATACTTCCTATGGGGAACACGAAAATGAATAAAGTGTCGTTCCTGTACTCCAGGAATTCACAGCTTAGCTGGGGTGTTCGAAGACCCATTCCCTCCCATCTCTAGGATCCGGAGATAAAAATGCAGTGGCACCAACAGCAACGAGCAGTACTTCTCCAGCTCTCCCCACTACCCATTATCGGTCAAAGTCCATCCAGATGTTTCCTGGGAATTCTAACAGATATGCCCTCTGGTCTCATTACCAAGCCCTCTAGCCCACAGGTGGCAAAACCCTTCTGCCTCCTTGGCTGGATGCAGCCCAGCTACTGAGAACACTCGCCTTCATCAGCATTGCCCTTGTGGCTGCTGGGAGGGTGAAACATGGGCACAGCCACCAGTATTGCTGCTTTTGCCAGAAACCCCGTTTACTGAGGCTGGGATAGGTGGTGGGCATCACCCAGGCCTCCCAAAGAACCCAGCATCCTTCCTGTACCAGAAGCTCCCACCACAGCTACTGCTGCCACGTCCTACACCATAGCCCCCTCCTGTCATGGGCATGGCTAACACACTGTGCCCTGGGGACTCCCACATGCTGGAGCCACCTCTGCTGCACGGAGGAGGGAGAATTCCTCTTAGCACCTCTCCACTCACCCCCACCCCCCGCCAATGGTGCTGGCTTCGGCACCCAATTGCTCGAGGAGATTCGGAGTAAAAACAGCCTTTTTAGGGAAGAAGGTGAGGGCAGATGTAGGGTCAGAATGCTTGCTTTTGCATCCAGATCTGCCATCGACTGCATGACCTTGGACAAGAAATTAAGTTTCTGAGCCTCGGTTTCCATGTCAGAAACACAGGTAAGACAACAGTAACTATCTCAAAGGCTTTGTATGGAGATGAACGATAATGGTACTGCTAAGTCGCTTCAGTCGTGTCCAACTCTGTGCAACCCCATAGACAGCCCATCAGGCTCCCCTGTCCCTGGGATTCTCCAGGCAAGAACACTGGAGTGGGTTGCCATTTCCTTCTCCAATGCATGAAAGTGAAAAGTGAAAGTGAAGTCACTGAGTCATGTCCAATTCTCAGCGACCCCATGGACTGCAGCCTACCAGGCTCCTCTGTCCATGGGATTTTCCAGGCAAGAGTACTGGAGTGGGCTGCCATTGCCTTCTCTGATGAACTGTGTACCTTAGTTTCATACGAACTATGTTTCATATGAACATTTCATATGAAACAAGAACTATTATAAGAGATTTAAGCCTCGCTTCTACTATCATTCCCCTTTTATAGAGTGGGGAACTAAGGCACACAGTAATTAACTTCAACTGCCAGAGGTCACACAGCTAATAAATGGTATAGCCAGCGTTTGAACCCAGACCCTTCAGTTCCAGAGGCCACATACTTCACCTCTGTGCCACACTGTTCCCATGGGAACCCCTGCTTTCAGTGATTTGCTTGAAAGAACTTGTGTCATCCTACACAATCCTAGGACATAAGAACTGTTATTATGCCCATTTTGCAGAGGAGGCAACTGAGGCAAGCAAGAATAAGCAAACAGATTACAGAAGATACTGCACTTAAAGTGTGTAGCACTAATTACACGTTAGCCTGCTTTTCCCAGGACTTAGACATGCACCCAGGGGCTGGGCTGGGGGAACTCTCTGAGGTCCGGGATCTCCACGGTGCCACAAACCACTGAAGTAAGGCCAAAGGTCGTTAGTACCCCTGGAGTGACTTGGAACACCATCAAATTCTTATTTATTGACCATTTTCAGATCCCAAACAGTTTTCTTTCTGGGTTCTCTAGAGTCCACATGCCTTTGTTTGGATCCTAGTTCTGTTGTTGAGTCTTAATCATGCACAAGAAATATGACCTTTTAGAAATTCCACTTCCGCATCAGTTATGTACCTAAAATAACACACTGCTCCGCAAAGGGTGGTCCGTGGACCAGCAGCATCAACATCACCTGGGAGTGGGTGGAGATGAGGAATCTCGGACTCCTCCTCAGGCCTGCTGGATCAGAGTCGTTTTAGTAAGATCCCTGGAGATTCGTGTGCATGGGCATATCCAACCCATAGCGCTGTTAGTGGGAGGACGATAATGATGAACCTCAGATATTTAGATGGGGTAATAGACAACCAACTCCTGAAGTTCTTAAAGGGATGGGAATATCAGACCACCTTATCTGTCTCCTGAGAAACCTGTGTGCGGGTCAAGAAGAAACAGTTAGAATCTTACGTGGAACGAGTGACTGGTTCAAAACTGGGAAAGGTGTACAACAAGGCTGTATATTGTGAACTTGCTTATTTAATGTCTATGCAGAATATAACATGTGAAGTGCCAAGCTGGATGAATCACAAGCTGGAATCAAGACTGCAGCAGGAAATATCAACAACCTCAGATATGCAGGAGATACCACTCTAATGGCAGAAAGCAAAGAGGCAACTAAAGAGCCTCATGATGAAGGTGAAAGAGAAGAGTGAAAAAGCTGGCTTAAAACTCAACATTCAAAAAATTAAGATCGTGATGTCTGGTCTCATCACCTCATGGCAAATACATGGGGGAGGCTGTTCAGTTCGGTTCAGTCGCTCAGTCGTGTCTGACTCTTTGCGACCCCCATAGACTGCAGCACGCCAGGCCTCCCTGTCCATCACCAACTCCCAGAGCCTGTTCAAACTCATGTCCATCAAGTTGGTGATGCCATCCAACCATCTCATCCTCTGTCATCCCCTTCTCCTTCTGCTTTCAGTCTTTCCCAGCATCAGGGTGTTTTCCAATGAGTCAGTTCTTCATATTAGGTGGCCAAGGTATTGGAGCTTCATCTTCAACATCAGTCCTTCCAGTGAATATTCAAGACTGATTTCCTTTAGGATGGACTGGTTGGATCTCCTTGCTGCCAAGGGGACTCTCAAGAGTTTTCTCCAACACCACAGTTTAAAAGCATCAATTCTTCGGTACTCAGCTTTCTTTATAGTCCAACTCACATTTATATGACTACTGGAAAAACCATAGCTTTGACTAGACAGACTTTTGTTGGCAAAGTAATGTCTCTGTTTTTTAATATGCTGTCTAGGTTTGTCATGGCTTTTCTTCCAAGGGGCAAGCTTCTTTTAATTTCATGGCTGCAGTCACCATCTGCAGTGATTTGGAGCTGCAGTTACCATTTGCAGTGATTTTGGAGACAGACAGATAAAGTCTATCACTGTTTCCATTGTTTCCTCATCTATTTTCCATGAAGTGATGGGACCAGAACCCATGATCTTGGTTTTTTGAATGCTGAGTTTTAAGCCAGCTTTTTCACTCTCCTCTTTCCCTTTCACCAATAGGCTCTTTAGGCTGAGCACTGAAGAATTGATGTTTTTAAATTGTGTTCCTGGATAAAACTCTTGAGATCAAACCAGATCAATCCTAAAGGAAATCAACCCTGAATAGTCATTGGAAGGACTGATGCTTAAGCTGAATCTCCAGTCCTTTGGCCATCTGATGTGAAAAGCCAACTCACTGGAAAAGATCCTGGTGCTGGGAAAGATAGAAGGCAAAAGGAGAAGAGGGTGGCAAAGGACGAGATGGTTGGATGGCATCACCGACTCAATGGACATGAGTTTGAGCAAACTCCATGAGATAGTGAAGGACAAAGAAGGCTGCAGTCCATAGGGTCACAAAAAGTCGGACACAACTCAGTGGCTGAACAACAACAGACACTTAACAGATAATAATAACTGATTTTGTCTAAGAGCTCATCAAGTGCTAAACCCTTAACATGCATTATTCCACTTAATTCGCATAATGTCCTGTGAGGTGGTTGTTAGAATTGCTGTTTTGGAAATGAGGAATCCAAGGTCCAGGAAGTTCATGTGATCTCACAGCCAGTAAAGAGTAGAGGCAGGTGCCTCCAGAGTCCACCACATCCACTAGAAGCCTGGATGTTTCCAGAGCACTGCCATTAGGTCTCCTAATAATGCTCCCATTAATATGACAATACTCACCTCCACTAATTGAATCCCTATTATGTGTCAGAGAGTGAGCTCCATGCATTCTTAGGTTGTCTGACTCTCAGAAGTCCTTTGAGGAAACAATTTTCATCCTCATCCAAACCAAGATACTTAGATCAGAGAGGTTAAATAAGTTGCCCATAGTCGCACAGCCAGAAAGTGATAGAGTCAGGATTCTAACCAGGTAGTCCTGCTCCAAAGCCCAGGTCCTCCACCCAGAGACTATGCTGCCTCTTCCTGGCTTCACCCTGTCTTGCTCCGGTTTTTGTTTGTTTGTTTGTTTTTGTCCATGTTACTCATCGTGTGGGATCTTAATACCCAGACTAGGACTTGAACCTGCATCCCTTGCAGCGGAAGTGTGGGTGTCTTAACCACTGGACCACCAGGTAAGTCCCCCTCCTCTGGCTTTCAATTGTGTTTCCACCATAATTTCATGAGCTCTGCCCTTACGCCCAGGCAATGGGGTCCCTGTGCCCCTGCAGTCACTCTTCTGCAGCTGTGCCCCTCCCCAAGGGACAAGGAGTCAGCAGCCATGCCTGTGCCCCTTTGTAGACAGATTCTGCATCCTCCCTGTCCGCTGGGCCCTCAGTGGCTTCCAGTGTCCATGTGGGCTTCTTTTCTGGATCCACCCTTGGGAGGTGGGTCAAGACTCCAACATGCTCACCCCAGGCCAGATGGATGGTCAAGAGGGAGCTATGTAGCAGAGGGTCAAAGCTCGGGGTGCAGGCTAGGGTGTCCTGGAGAAAGAGAAGTGGGAAAATCACAGGTCGAATGGTACCCCCTCATTCCAGCCACACAGGTGAGGGGTGGGCCTGATCTCAGGCCTTGCCCTCCAGTTGGGTCCTGCAGATACATCCTACCTCCTTGAGAAACGTTCTGACATAAACTTCTCTCAGCCACCCATGGCCCAAGCAGGGACACACCCTCTATAATTACAGTGAGAAAACACGAAGCCAAGGGGTCTCATTGACTTAGCCCCAGCTTCAATCCTGGTTTTTAACAGGGTGAGAGACAAGAGGATCTCCGATCGGCCGCAGGCCCCTAGTCTCAGCAGACAGACCAACAGGCTGAGACTCCCCCGGACCCCTGCAACTGTCAGCCGTCCCAGGTCCTGCCTAGATGGGAGGGGGCACAGGCAAGGATGCAGCTTGTCATGTGTGAACCATGCAGGGTGGGCACACGGGGGGCGCTCAGAAAGATTATCTCACAGTTCAAACTCATTAATGAAAGAAATAAATTAACCAAGCTCATTTTTCAGGGAATTCTTGTGTAAACTGGAAATTTTCCAGTCTGTGAGCCCTGTGCCAGGCCCTCCCATAAATCACNTGTCATGTGTGAACCATGCAGGGTGGGCACACGGGGGGCGCTCAGAAAGATTATCTCACAGTTCAAACTCATTAATGAAAGAAATAAATTAACCAAGCTCATTTTTCAGGGAATTCTTGTGTAAACTGGAAATTTTCCAGTCTGTGAGCCCTGTGCCAGGCCCTCCCATAAATCACAGCAAGTAGGCTGTCGGCTTGGCAGAGGGGGAAGGGGCGAGGGGGCGAGCAGCCAAGCAGAGGGGAAGCCGGTCACCGGCCCAGTGGGGCTATGCTGGGAGGACCGTGTCCTCCCGGCACCTTCTGCCTCCACGAAGCACCGGGAAAAGAAAGCGGAAAAGAAAGCAAGGGCAAGAAGCAACCACGGAGCTTCTGCCAGCCTGTCAGCAAACACTCCTAGCCCCCGACATCCTAACCTGGGAGAAGCCCCCGAAACAGGTCATTTTTTAATTGAATATGGTATTAATTACCACGTGCACCATTAACGGTTTGTGGGATTTGACTAATTAATGTAATAGTTTTTGAGTCACGCTCATTAAATATGAAAATTACGCTGGTGAAAGGTATTGGTTTCATTATCAATCTTATATGGACAGGATGGGGGCAGGGACCCGCGGCAGATGGGATGGACCCCTGCCTTCCTCTTCTAGCTGAGGAGAGCTTTATTGGGGTTCCACAATCAAGGGGGGCCCGCAAGGGCCTGGTGGAGGAGAGAGGGAAGATGAGCCTGAGGGAATGCCGGGAGCAAGCTCTCATCAGGCATGACCTCTGATGAGGCAGTGACCACACAGGGCTCTGAAAACCAGATCCTTGGGTTCCTTCATAGCACAGACTTGTGCAGGTGAAAACCCTCTCTTAGATTCATCCATTCATCGAGGTATGATGTGGCGGACACTCATGGCCCACTGTCTAATACAACGCCCAGCCCAGCCCCTCACTTCTAGCCTGCCTCCGCCTCAGGCTTACAGAAGGAACGATTAGATTCTTAGACGCATAGCCTCCTTTGCAGCTAAGGACAGTCAAGTGACACAATGTGGCCAATAAAATTTAAAGGAGAGGAGCAAGATGGAAAGAACAGCTATTACTGGCATCCCTGTTCCTTGTCTTCTGTTTGGAGCTGTGGCAGCTGTGTTTTGAACATGAGGGAAAAGCTAAGAGACAGGTAATTAGGCGCAGATTAGGTGTTTGATTCCACTTACACAAGATACCTAGAAGAGTCAAATTCATAGTCAGAAAGTACATCGGTGGATGCCGTGGGCTGAGGGCTGGAGAATGGGGAGTTAATGTGGACAAAAGTTCAGTTCAGGAAGATGAAAAATTTGGGAGATGATGATATTGAGAGTTGCACACCAATGTTAATGGACTTAGTGCCTCTGAACTGTACAGTTAAATACAGTTTAAAAAGTATGCTTTGTGTTATGTGACCTTTACCACAATTAAAAAAATAGATATATATTAAAAGCCCAGAGACTTGCAGATATGCTGGCCCTGAGGCTGTTGAGCCACTGAACCATCCCCAGGGTCATCTACTCTCAGACTCTGTTCTCAGAGAAAAAAGTAACCCTTGTTTGTTGAAAACACAATAATGGTTCTTTCTGTTATTTGCATCTCAAAGTGTTTCTAATAGATACACTTGATGAAGGCGCTAGGCTAGGTATGGTGAGAAAGTCAAGTGAAGTGAAAGTTGCTCAGTCATGTCCGACTCTTTGCGACCCCATAGACTATACAGTCCATGGGATTCTCCAGGCCAGGATACTGGAGTGGGTAGCCTTTCCCTTCTCCAGGGGTTCTTCCCAACCCAGGGATCGAACCCAAGTCTCCCTCATTGCAGGCAGATTCTTTACCAGGTGAGCTATCAGGGAAGCCCAGAGAAAGTCAAACAAGCTTACAATTTAATCATCATAAAGAGCAAAAAAGATTTAAAATTTTTTAAAATACTTGCCATTTATGTCAGCCAATGCCAGATGTCAGTTGCATGGCTTCCAAGGCTTGCTCCTCAGCTGGGGAGCCCCACAGAGCCTTATGATTACTTACAGCTGGGACACATCCCCACCCTCCAGTGCCCATGACCTGCTGGTTCTCAAACATTTAGGGCATCACCCGCAGATATAGCAGTCTAAGCTGTTCAAAGGAAGATGGGCAGGTTCATCCAGGAAGCCTTTGTGGTCAGGGCAGGGGGTGAACTGGGCTTTGAAGGATGGACAGGATTTCCAAAGGCAGAAACAGAAGAGGGGAGGAGGGGACTGCTGCTTCTGGTAGGTAAGGAAGAGACGGCAAACAAGGCCCAGAGGTGGGACAAGGGAAGTCCATCTCAAGGGTTAAAAAGTAGCCCCGATCAGTTACAATGGAAGGAAGAGAGTGTGGGATCCCTGCTTTCTGACCTGCTGAACCCCATCCCCACCCCTGTGGACAGGCTGCACCACTGCAGTGAATTCATAGAAACAGCAAGATGTAGACGAGGGCCTTGAGCACAGGGCGACAGACAAACTGTACTCTTCCTGCTTCGTACAAGATCTGACACATGCCCAGTTGGCACTCAATAAATGCTAATGAAATAAACAGACATAGGGCAGGGTAGCAGAAATAATAACAATGACCATTGAATGGGACCTGGTATGTTCCAGGCACCGTCCCAGGCACCTCACATGTGTTACTTCCCTTTGATTTAACCAGACCGATTTGAGTTCTAACTATTCCCTCCCAAGCTCTCAGGCCCTCTCATGCAAGTTTGTTGACCTCTTTGAACATCAGTTTCCTCAACTGCAAAACGGTGAGAGTAATATCTGATTGATATATTTATTCTGGTGAGTAATTAGATGGCTGGATGGCATCACTGACTTAATGGACATGAACTTGGGCAAACTCCAGGAGACAGTGAGGGGCAGGGAGGCCTGGCTGTGCTGAGTCCATGGGATCGCAAAAAGTCAGACAGGACTTACCAACTGAATGACGACAGCAATAAGAATAACACCACCAATAATAACTCATATCTACTGAGTACGTGCTGAGGGTCAGATCCTATGCAAAATATGTAATGCTCACTATCTTATTTATTCTTAAGCCAATAAGGTAGTACTTTGATTATCTGCTCATTACAGACAAACAGCCTGAGGCTCAGAGAGATTAAGTCACTTGTCTGAGGCCACATAACTGGTAATACGAGAATCCTAGGAAAGCTCATTCATGCAGTGGGTAGAAATAAGGAGAAGAGAAGACAGACTCTTTTCCTTGAAGAGCTTTTCAAGTGACCTCAAAGGTAGCAGCCAGCAAACAGGGCCACCATCTTGGAGTGCCCATTGTACAATCCTGCAGAGAAGGAACTTGGCAGGGCACTGGTGGGTCATCCCCAAGAAGTGGGGGAATTTACTCTGCTTATAGCAAAAATGTAAATGGATAGAAGTTTCTTTTCTTCCCATAATAATACATCTGGAAATGGAAGTTGAGGCTTGGGAGCCTAGTTGCATTGCATGCATGCTCAGTCGTGTCCAACTCTTTTGCGACCCCATGAACTATAGCCTGCCAGACTCCTCTGTCCATGGGAGTTTTCCAGGCAAGAGTGCTAGAGTGGGTTGCCATTTCCTGCTCCAGGGGATCTTCCCTACCCAGGGATTGAACCTGCATCTCTTGCGTCTCCTGCACTGGCAGGTGGATTCTTTACCACTGTGCCACCTGGGAAGCCCCTGAGGCTTGGGGGCAGTGCTCTATGATCAGATTCTTTACAGCCTTCCACATGCTGGCTTGGGTTCTTAAGCTCACCACCTCATGCTCACACAACAGCTGCCTCATCTCCCAACATTATATCCTCATACTACTATGCCAAGCAGGAATAGAATAGGGAGAAAGGCCCCCCCCTTTTATCCAAGGTAACAAACCTTCCCTGGAGTTTTCTACAAGCTTCTTTTTGCAGGTACTGGTGGGACCCAAGTGACACGGCCTTGTCTAGCTGCAAAAGACACTGGGAAAAAGAGTATATGACTTTGCATCTCGTCTAGAGCAAGACAGGTAAAACAGAGGGGGTTTTGGAGTGGCTTTGGGTGGCTGTGATGTCTGTCACACAAGTTCACACAGCTTTGCAGGGCAGACCTGGGACTGGTTAGGGTCCTGCAGGGGCCTCGTGGCCACTACACTCCTCCCGGATCCTGTCAAAACAGACTGTCTCCACAAATCAGGGCAGCCTCATGGTAGGAGCATGGCTCTCACTGCTGTTTGAACTTGGGCATTGCCTCACCAGTGAAGTGGGGTTGCTCTGAGGATGAATGAGATAAGCTCTGGAGATTTGTTTGGTAGCAGAGCAAGGAACTTTACCCACAAGTCAGAGCCTCAAGGCCGGAGGAGACGCAGAGGGAAGACAGGAGACCCAGCCCTGGTGTCCCAGCCCACCCATCACAGAATGTGCAGCCCTCCATCACCAAAATGCCATCTCCATCTCTTGCAAGTTATCTATTGGCACCGTTGATTATTCTTGTTAATTAATTAGTGTTTTCTGAGTGAAGGAACTGAGCATCAAAGAATTGATGCTTTTGAACTGTGGTGTTGGAGAAGACTCTTGATTGTTCCTTGGACTGCAAGGAGATCCAACCAGTCTAACCTAAAGGAAATCAGTCCTGAATATTCATTGGAAGAACTGATGCTGAAGCTGAAACTCTAATACCTTGGCCACCTGATGCAAAGAACNCAAAGAATTGATGCTTTTGAACTGTGGTGTTGGAGAAGACTCTTGATTGTTCCTTGGACTGCAAGGAGATCCAACCAGTCTATCATAAAGGAAATCAGTCCTGAATATTCATTGGAAGAACTGATGCTGAAGCTGAAACTCTAATACTTTGGCCACCTGATGCAAAGAACTGATTCATTGGAAAAGACCCTGATGCTGGGAAAGATTGAGGGCAGGAAGAGAAGGGGACGACAGAGGATGAGCTGGTTGGATGGCATCACCGACTCAATGGACATGGGTTTGAGTCAGTTCTGGGGGTTGGTGATGGACAGGGAGGTCTGGCATGCTGCAGTCCAAGGAGTCGCAAAGAGTTGGACACAGCTAAGTGACTGAACTGAACTGAGTGAAGGAGAAAGACCCGCTTGAGCCAAAAAACTCTTTCAAGGGGGCCCAGAGCAGGCAGGAGAGATTGCAGCAGAAACAAGGAAGCCAAAGGCCCTTTTAGGAAAATCAAAGTCCCCTTCACTCTGGGCTCTCTCCTCCCTAGCACCGGGAAGGGACCTGGGGACGCTGGGCCTGTTGGTGACAGTGAGTGACTGCAGTGTGAGCACTGGGGAGGGGGCCGTGCCAGCTCCATTATGTTTATGGCCCTGGCTTGGCAGGCTCCCAGGGCAGTTCAGGGGTGGCTGAGAGCCAGGTGGGGGGCTGGGGAAGGCAGCACCTGCAGGGTTGAGGGGATGAGGGAAAAGATGGAGGGAGGGGTGAAGTGGGGAAGAGGGAGAGTGGGACAGTGAGTGTGTAAAAACTAAGCCCTGGTTGAAAGACCATTTCATTTATTTTAAAGAAAGAATTAAGGATGCTGCTTGAGAAAAACAGGAGAACCGAAAAAAATAAATAAATAAAAGGCCAAGACAGAACAATAGACAAGAAGGACAGGAGGGGACAGGAATTAACAGGGCTGGCACCAGATAAGAAGGGGGCACATCTCAGAGGCGGGGGAACTTGCTTGGGTCTCAAAGAATGGCTTTGTACTTGGCTTCCCTGACCGCAAAGGCCAGACTCTCCACCAGGCCACTGGCTGTGCCTAAGACATCGTGGAGATGGAAGCAGAGAGGGAGGTTCTGGGGACCTGATGGGCCGAGGGCAGAGAGGCCCCAGGTGGAAATCACCTGAGTTGGGGAGGAACTTGGTGTCCCCAAGGCAGCACTGGGGGACCAGCACGGATCAAATGCCCTCAGAGGATTCTCTTCAGCCTGTGCTGGTAACGTCCATCCCTGGTGGACTGCCTCCCTGCCTCCATCAGGTGGGGCGCTGCCTGGAGGTCAAGGGCTCTGGCCCTAGAGTGATACTGTCCGGATCCAGATCCTGGCTCTGCCATGTCAGATAACTACTTAAATCTTTATGCCTCAGTTTTCCCTTATGGAAAACAGGGTAATGATAGTTTCCATCTAATGGAGCTGTTACAGGTATTCAATGAGGTGATGTATGTAGAGTGCTCAGAACCAGCATTGAATAAGTGCTCAGCAAGTTTGGGTGCCATTAGATAATTCTCCACTAGCAACATTCTTATACTGTTCTATTGGGCAATGTGCCCAACTTAAAGACTACATTTCCCAGCTTCGCTCACATTTGGGACACCAGCTGGGGTGTTGTTCAACTGCTCAGTCATGTAGGACTCTTTGAGAACCCATGGACCGCAGCACCTCAGCTTCCCCTGTCCTTCACTATCGCCATTCTTTGAGTTTGCTCAAACTCATGTCCATGATGTCAGCGATGTTCTCTAACCTTCTCAACTTCTGCTGCCTCTTCTCCTTCTTCCTTCAATCTTTCCCAGCATCAGGGTCTTTTCCAATGAGTCAGTTCTTCGCATCAGGGGGCCAAGGTATTGGAGCTTCAGCATCAGTCCTTTCAGTGACTATTCAGGGTTGATTTCCTTTAGGATTGACTGGTTTGATCTCCTCGCAGTCCGAGGGACTCTCAAGAGTCTTCTCCAGCACCACCGTTCAAAGGACAGGGAAGCCTAGTATGCTGCAGGCCATGGGGTCGCAAAGAGTCAGGCATGACTTAGCGACTGAACAACAAACAATTAATTAAATTCTCTGTGCATTTTTTAAAGGTTACTTTCCATTTACAGTTACTACATAATGTTGGCTCTTTTCCTCGTGTTGCACAATACATCCTTGAGCTTCTCTTACACCCAATGGTTTGTTCCTTCCGCTTCCCCACCAGTAGTAACCACTAGTTTGTTCTATATCTGTGAGTCTGCTTCTTTTTTGTTATAGTCCCTGGTTGGTTGTATTTTTAGATTCCATATATAAGTGATATCATACAGTATTTATCTTTGTCTGACTTATTTCAGCATANCCTAAAGGAAATCAGTCCTGAATATTCATTGGAAGAACTGATGCTGAAGCTGAAACTCTAATACCTTGGCCACCTGATGCAAAGAACTGATTCATTGGAAAAGACCCTGATGCTGGGAAAGATTGAGGGCAGGAAGAGAAGGGGACGACAGAGGATGAGCTGGTTGGATGGCATCACCGACTCAATGGACATGGGTTTGAGTCAGTTTTGGGGGTTGGTGATGGACAGGGAGGTCTGGCATGCTGCAGTCCAAGGAGTCGCAAAGAGTTGGACACAGCTAAGTGACTGAACTGAACTGAGTGAAGGAGAAAGACCCGCTTGAGCCAAAAAACTCTTTCAAGGGGGCCCAGAGCAGGCAGGAGAGATTGCAGCAGATACAAGGAAGGCAAAGGCCCTTTTAGGAAAATCAAAGTCCCCTTCACTCTGGGCTCTCTCCTCCCTAGCACCGGGAAGGGACCTGGGGACGCTGGGCCTGTTGGTGACAGTGAGTGACTGCAGTGTGAGCCCTGGGGAGGGGGCCGTGCCAGCTCCATTATGTTTATGGCCCTGGCTTGGCAGGCTCCCAGGGCAGTTCAGGGGTGGCTGAGAGCCAGGTGGGGGGCTGGGGAAGGCAGCACCTGCAGGGTTGAGGGGATGAGGGAAAAGATGGAGGGAGGGGTGAAGTGGGGAAGAGGGAGAGCGGGACAGTGAGTGTGTAAAAACTAAGCCCTGGTTGAAAGACCGTTTCATTTATTTTAAAGAAAGAATTAAGGATGCTGCTTGAGAAAAACAGGAGAACCGAAAAAAATAAATAAATAAAAGGCCAAGACAGAACAATAGACAAGAAGGACAGGAGGGGACTGGAATTAACAGGGCTGGCACCAGATAAGAAGGGGGCACATCTCAGAGGCGGGGGAACTTGCTTGGGTCTCAAAGAATGGCTTTGTACTTGGCTTCCCTGACCGCAAAGGCCAGACTCTCCACCAGGCCACTGGCTGTGCCTAAGACATCGTGGAGATGGAAGCAGAGAGGGAGGTTCTGGGGACCTGATGGGCCGAGGGCAGAGAGGCCCCGGGTGGAAATCACCTGAGTCGGGGAGGAACTTGGTGTCCCCAAGGCAGCACTGGGGACCAGCACGGATCAAATGCCCTCAGAGGATTCTCTTTAGCCTGTGCTGGTAACGTCCATCCCTGGTGGACTGCCTCCCTGCCTCCATCAGGTGGGGCGCTGCCTGGAGGTCAAGGGCTCTGGCCCTAGAGTGATACTGTCCGGATCCAGATCCTGGCTCTGCCATGTCAGATAACTACTTAAATCCTTATGCCTCAGTTTTCCCTTATGGAAAACAGGATAATGATAGTTTCCATCTAATGGAGCTGTTACAGGTATTCAATGAGGTGATGTATGTAGATTGCTCAGAACCAGCACTGAATAAGTGCTCAATAAGTTTGGGTGCCATTAGATATTTCTCCACTAGCAACATTCTTATACTGTTCTATTGGGCAATGTGCCCAACTTAAAGACTACATTTCCCAGCTTCGCTCACATCTGGGACACCAGCTGGGGTGTTGTTCAACTGCTCAGTCATGTAGGACTCTTTGAGAACCCATGGACTGCAGCACCTCAGCTTCCCCTGTCCTTCACTATCGCCATTCTTTGAGTTTGCTCAAACTCATGTCCATGATGTCAGCGATGTTCTCTAACCTTCTCAACTTCTGCTGCCTCTTCTCCTTCTTCCTTCAATCTTTCCCAGCATCAGGGTCTTTTCCAATGAGTCAGTTCTTCGCATCAGGGGGCCAAGGTATTGGAGCTTCAGCATCAGTCCTTTCAGTGACTATTCAGGGTTGATTTCCTTTAGGATTGACTGGTTTGATCTCCTCGCAGTCCGAGGGACTCTCAAGAGTCTTCTCCAGCACCACCGTTCAAAGGACAGGGAAGCCTAGTATGCTGCAGTCCATGGGGTCGCAAAGAGTCAGGCATGACTTAGCGACTGAACAACAAACAATTAATTAAATTCTCTGTGCATTTTTTAAAGGTTACTTTCCATTTACAGTTACTACATAATGTTGGCTCTTTTCCTCGTGTTGCACAATACATCCTTGAGCTTCTCTTACACCCAATGGTTTGTTCCTTCCGCTTCCCCACCAGTAGTAACCACTAGTTTGTTCTATATCTGTGAGTCTGCTTCTTTTTTGTTATAGTCCCTGGTTGGTTGTATTTTTAGATTCCATATATAAGTGATATCATACAGTATTTATCTTTGTCTGACTTATTTCAGCATAATGCCCTCTATGTCCATTCATGTAGCTGCAAATGGCAATATTCTTTCTTATGGCTGAGGAGTATTCTCTTGTGTGTCTGTGTGTGTGTGTGTGTTTTGACATATAACACATCTTTACCCATTCATCTGTTATCTGTTGATGAACACTTAAGGTTGTTTCCATACCNTATGTCCATTCATGTAGCTGCAAATGGCAATATTCTTTCTTATGGCTGAGGAGTATTCTCTTGTGTGTCTGTGTGTGTGTGTGTGTTTTGACATATAACACATCTTTACCCATTCATCTGTTATCTGTTGATGAACACTTAAGGTTGTTTCCATACCCTGGCAGGTATCAGCAATGCTGCTGTGAACACTGAAGTACATGTATCTTTTTGAATTCGCATTTTTCGGTTTTGTGGATATATACCAGGAACGGAATTGCTGGGTCGTACAGTAGTTCGAGTTTTAGCTTTTTGAGAAGGCTCCACACTGCTTTCCACAGCGGGTGCCTCAATTTACATTACCACCAACAGTGTCCTGGGGTCCACCATGTTCCTAATTCTTACAGCCCCCTGTGGCTGGTGGCTTCCCTTGTGTGATTACTGTATTGGACAGTGCAGACATAAAACTCTTCCACCATCATAGGGAGTCCTATTGGACAGCACTGGAAAAGTTGGGGAGGGAAGCAGAGTCAAANTGTCCTGGGGTCCACCATGTTCCTAATTCTTACAGCCCCCTGTGGCTGGTGGCTTCCCTTGTGTGATTACTGTATTGGACAGTGCAGACATAAAACTCTTCCACCATCATAGGGAGTCCTATTGGACAGCACTGGAAAAGTTGGGGAGGGAAGCAGAGTCAAAAAGAAAGAGGTCATCTTTCTTCACTTCAAGAAAACAACTAAGTGAAGAGCAAAGTCTTGAGAAGAAGGCTAGAAGAGCTGTCTTTCCTAGAGCCTTATCCAGGAACACACGGTCCCCTGAGACGAGGGCAAGGGGAGAGGGTTGATTGCAGTCAAATGTTCCCCAAAAGGCCAAGTCACTTATAAGGTAAAGAAAGTCAAGTTGTCATCGGACTTTTCAACAGCAATACTTTGTCAGTATATTAAAGATATGCCAGGAAAGTAAAAGTGAGGANTTGATTGCAGTCAAATGTTCCCCAAAAGGCCAAGTCACTTATAAGGTAAAGAAAGTCAAGTTGTCATCGGACTTTACAACAGCAATACTTTGTCAGTATATTAAAGATATGCCAGGAAAGTAAAAGTGAGGAAAGGATGTCCTATCCATACAAACTGAGAGCCAAGTATGAAGGTTGCAGACACACTTTTGAATATCTAAAAATATCCCCATGAATCCCTCCTAAGGATTCTGCTAAAAATGAACGAAGACAATCAAAATGATCAGAGAAACCATGGCCGAGGCTGGAGATGAGCATGCAAAATGCAAATATATTTAATGTACAGAAGCATATGCTTAATAAACAAATGTGATTTTTTGGCCACACCACACAGCATGTGGGATTTTGGTTCCCCATCTAGAGATAGAACCCATGCCTCCTGCAGTGGGAGCATGGAGTCTTAACCACTGGACCAAAAGAGAAGTCCTATATAATTGTAACTTTATGTTTACATAAATGCATATAAAGACAGTTAAATCATCACCAAAAAAAGGTGGGGGGAAGAACGTGGAGTATTTGAAAACCAAAATGAGATTTCTGATTGCCTTAAAGGTGTTAATCAGGAGGAAGAAGCCATTGCAAGGAATGAATGGGGGTCACTCTGACCTTCCTCATTTGTCACCGTGGAATGTAACTTCTCTGATGCTCGACTGTCCCAATTGGAAGATGGCGAGAAATAAAACCTTCCTTGCCTAACTGGAACTCAGTAAACATAAAGTTTCATTATCCAAGGACCTGGAAAAAATACCACATCGTAGAGCTGAAGAGACCGGAGGTTTTAGCCAAGGTGTGTGAGCGGGAGGAGATGAGGATGCAGCCAAGCCGCTCAAGCCTTCTGCTTGTCCCTGGAAGACGTGAGCCCTAGCCACGCTGCAGGCTGGGCTAGGATGCGGGAGATGTGGGCTGCACCAGAAATACGGGGCGACATGCTAGGGAAGTGGGCCCCCAGGGACCTCGGAGGAAGCATGCGGCTCTGTAAGGTCAGGAAGCAAGGCAGGCTGGGGGCCAAGGATGGGGTGGAAGAGAAAGGTTAAGGCTGGAAACCCAACTGGCAGGCTGCACATCTGAGCCTGGGAAAGCTTGTCTGGAAGGGGAAAATCAAGTCGGGGGTAGTCACTTGTTGGGGGGGCATACGTAGAGGTCACAAGGTCAAGTAGATCCCATAGACACAGAGGAGGCCAATCTAGCTTTGTGCTGATTTCAGAAACACACCCCTTCTCCTTCCCTAGCAGGCTGGGGTGGGGGGTGGATGGGTGGGTGCCGATGACTCACTCACATACGAGCTAAATCACATCCACCAAAGGCACCCGAGACGTCCAAAGAAATGTGGACTCTGGGTCCCTACCCTCGGGGACCTGTGATCCTGGGAAGCTCTGGGGTTGTGCTGGTCCCCGACACTCGGTCACATACAGTTTGCCCACGGACCCATCACGGCTGCCGTGTCCCTGACTCCCACTCCAAGGAACCCTGCTCTCCATTTGTCAATTTTAAGTGATAATTTCTATTCCATCTGATACATATTATAAGAATATAAACAAATGCCTCTCCCCCTATCGGCGCCATAATCACTTTCTTTTATAGCTATCATTTATTACAGGACGACAGATGGCCAGTTCGCAGAATTCCAAAGAGGCTACCCGCCGGCCAGTCACCTGGGAACACGGGCACATTTACGTTTCTCCAAAACAGATGGGAAAGGGGGGGGGTGGCAGAGGGGCAGATTCCTGTCAAAACTTTGGGGCTTTCCAAGATATGTTTCTTCTGCTTCTCCCTTTTCCCCTCTGCCTTTCTCACAGATGGTACATATAGGCCTCTCGTCCCTTCCAAACCTCCTCACTCCCTCCTATTCATCCATTTCCCATCAGCAGCGACTGAAACTACCAATATGGTGACCTTGATGGGTGGAGACTGGGTGAGCTCTTGGCAGACCAGCTTCTGGGGCCTTCCAGGGCCTGCAGTGCAATATTTCAGCATCCCTCCTGGCTTGTTATTTGGGATTCAGGCTGAGGTGAGAAGCTAGAAGAGCTTCACAGAGGGTAGATGCTAAGAGTTTGATTCTCGACTTAATGGCATACCTATTGGCATGACTTTGAATGGACAGAAAGCCAATATGCCCCCACGTTTTCATCTGAGAGGGATACTGACCAAAACTAGAACCCTGACTTTGACACCAGCATCTGGGCGAAGAGAGATTATTGACGGTGGCAGTGTGTGCAGGGATGTGGATGTTTAGATGAGGTTCTCAAGAGAGGTCTGGGAAGTACCACAGATGTAGGAAATCTGTAGGAAAAGCGGGGTGTGGGCCTCCTTGCTGCCATTAGGGTGTGAAGAAGGCTTGCCAAGGCAGAGACAGTGCAGTGTGTAGTAACAGGAGCCTCCCTGACTTGGCGGGGGGTCTCTCACATTCCTGAGCAGGTCTTCCATTCCAGGGGTGTTGGTCCACTAGTCCCCAAAGGAATATTTTGAGAGAGTAGACTTGAGGAAGATGATTTCTGCTGTCGTGTACAGGATAGAGGGGAATAGGGAAGAATGGAAGCTACGACAGGGGCCCACAGGGGCAGCTGGTGTGGTGGGGATGCAGGGAGCAAGACCAGCTGAGAGCCACACAAAGAGGACCCCTCTGGAATAGAACCTGGCGGCAATGCAGGAGACCTGGGTTCAGTCCTTGGGTTGGGAAGATCCCTGGAGGAGGAAATGGCAACCCACTCCAGTATCCTTGCCTGCAGAATCCCATGGACAGAGGAGCCTGGGTGAGCTACAGTCTACGAGGTCACAAAGAGATACGACTGAGTGACTAACACTTTCGCTTTCACTTTCGGTTTGAGCTCTTCACACACACCACCCCGGCGCTGGTCTGAGAGTTCAGTGCCGTTCCTATAACCATCCCACAGAGGAGGTAATGGAAGCTCACACCGCAGTTGGAAGTGGAGATCGTTGTGACCCTTCTTCAGTTTGACTCCAGAACCTGGTTGCTCACTCCCCTCTGTTCTCCTTGGGATCTCCGGAGAACAAATTCTAATTACCTTTTGACAGACGAAAAGGCTGAGGCAGAAGCTGAGTGCTGGCTTCTGGTCGTACAGCTACTTAGAGAAGGACTTGCCACGAGATTTTCGACTCTTCTTTTCCTGTTCCGCTGAGTTGCTGAGTAGGGGCACACAGCAGACTCAGGCGTCTCCTGGCAGGTTTGGAGATGCCTCAGACAAGGTCATTACCCTGATGGCATCAACAGTGACAGAGGGCATGGCATGGACCCAGCCCCTCAGCCCCTGCTCTGTGCTTCCCGGTGGGTTAGCCCCTGTACCTCTTCTTTATTTAAAACCTCCAGTAGCTCCAGAATTGTGAATTCTCACCTCTGTTCACAAAGTCAGAACCTGGGGCAGGAAAAGGCTCGCAGCTGGCTCGGGCACTGGCACTCTGCCAGACTTGGAGCCACCCCTTCCGTGGCTCAGGGCTCCTTCTGCAGGTTCAGAGTCAGTGTGGGAGGCAGGGCCGGGGGGTGGCGAGCCTGCAGGCTTCTTCCATACACCTGTAGCACACGTCTGTTTTCATGTAGTGCTCTTAATTTCAGACAGGTGTGATTCGGGGCGGAAGGGTGAGCAGGAGGGAGGCAGAAGCTCTGCGTACAAGCATCCCAGTCCAGTGATGGAGACTTAAGAAAAATCCAGCACTGTGTCCTTAGGGACCTGGCTTTCCAGACAGTGCCTAGGGGTTAGAGGTAAATGATGAAAATTGCTTTGGGTGCCTCCCAACTCAATGAACGGAAGCTGGGAGGTAGCACTGTTTTAGGAAAAACTGACTTTAATAATAATTAAAAACTGACTTTCTTTAATAATTTCCTCCAAGTTTCCTAAGCCCATTTTCTTCTCCTGGCTCCATCTGTCTCATCCCTTCCTTCCAACCTCAGGTTTGTCCTACTCGAGCCATTTGAGCCTGACTGGGGTATAAAGTGAAGGTCACTCAGTCATGTCCAACTCTTTGTGACCCCATGGACTATACAGTCCATGGAAACCTCCAGGCCAGAATACTGGAGTGGGTAGCCTTTCCCTTCTCCAGGGGATCCTCCCAACCCAGGGATCGAGCTGAGGTCTCCCACATTGCAGGCAGAGTCTTTACCAGCTGATGATCCTTACTTTCAACACTGGTCAACTGAGAGGGTTGAGCCCTACCAAGTTCTGACAAGCTCTGCCCGAGCCCAGAAACTTTGGGCAGAAGCCCAAGGCCTTGATCCACTGTTCACACTGTCCCTGACTGGTTGTGTGGCTCAGGATGAGTTACTCACATCCCCATTTAGCTTGCTTATTATAAGATGCAGACACAGATCCTCAGAGATGTTGTGGGCTTGGTTTCTGACCACCACAATAAAACAGATATTGCAATAAAGTGAGTCACATGATTTTTTTCCCTTTCTAGTACATATGCGTGAGTTGTTTACTGTACTGGAGTCTATTGTGTGCAATAGATTATGTTTGAAAAACAAGGTGCATACCTTTGTTGAAAAACACCTTGTTGCTGAAAAATGCTAACCATCATGTGAGCCTTCAGGGGATCATGGGGGTAACACCAAAGGTTACTGATCCCAGATCACCATAGCAAATATAATAATCATGAAGTCGCTTGAAATAGTGTGAGAATTAGCAAAATGAGCAAATGCTGTTGGAAAAATGGAGCCAATAGACTTGCTTGACACAGGGCTACCACAAACTTTCAATTTGTAAAAAAATAAAAATAAAAAACCATGGTACCTGTGAACTGCAATAAAGTGAAGAGCAATAAAAGATGCTTGCAGCCATAGTGTTCTCTTCTGTGGATGAGAGTGAAGGTGAATAGCAAAGAACAGCCTCTGCCTGTGCAGAGCAGGCAGGGTTTGTGTTCCCTAAATGCTGGTTAGTGCTGGTAAGTGAACTAAGGAGTGACACCTAAGGAGTGGCTTCTTCCAGAGCTATTTAGACCAGGAGACAGGCTCTCTCACCAGAATTTCAGGCATCAGTAGGCAATTAAGAGGCAAAGAGAGCTTTTTGGTGATGGTCAATTCATATTGCCTAGCAGCCCTAGCCTGAAGATGGGTAACTATGTGTAATAACAGCAGTTTGCACTTAGAAGCACTTCCAGTATGCTGGCAATGTTCAAAGCCAAGGCTCAGCGGGCTCCAGTCCCTGGGCAAAAGGGGGCCACCTTCTGTTTCTGTAACCCAAGCTCTACTGGAGCACTGCCACACTTGTGTGTTTATGTATCATCACAGCTGCTTCCTCATCACGTTGGCAGAGTGGAGTAGCTGCGCTAGAGATCAACTGGGCTGCAAAACCTAAAATATTTGCTATCTGGTCCTTTCCAGAAAAAAATTTGCTCACCTCTGTTCCAAAGACTTGGCAGGATTAATGTCATTTAATTCCTGTCATATGTCTAGAAACAGGTGGTTGCTGTCTCTTTTTAACAGAGGAAACAACTAAGGTCAGAGAGATGAAATAACTCACAATTCAATTCTGAACGTACCTAACACAGTATCAGAATCTGGGATCAGAACACCTACGTGGGTGCTTCTCTCCCTGATAGAGTTGCCCAACTTTAACAAATAAAAATGCAGGATACAAGTTATATTTGAATTTCAGATAAACAAAAAAAATACTTTTAAGTGTTTTATTTGGAATACACTTATATTTAAAGCGCTTCCGCCCGTCTCCTCAGGTAAGCACACGGCCCCGGGGTCTCGGGCTTTTAGACCCAGGCTCCCGCGGAAGGCGAGGACGGCGAGGGCAGGGGCCGCGCCTGCGGAGGGGCGCCGGCCGCGCAGGTAGTGAGGGGGCCAACTGGACCGGGCTCGTGCGCCCGCATCGGGCGAACGCGGGGAGGGGCGCATGTGCGCGTGCGCGCGGGGCGGCCAGGTTTCGGGACCCCTCTTTCGGCGCCCGTCGTCCTTCTGCGCGTGCGCTCGCCCCTGCCGTCTGGTATGGAGACCCCGTGCCCTAACTGCTCCCGCTGTGCTCAGGCCTCGGGTTGGCTTGGTCAGCTCTCTACGTCCGTGCTGTCCGTTTACAAGCTTTCCGCCCGCTTTGGGCGAAAACCCCCAGTCTTTCTGTCCGTCTTGTTTGTGCGCGCGCTCAGTCTCTCAGTTGTGTCCCACTCTTCGACCCCATGGATTATAGCTCTCAGGTTCCTTTCTCCATGGGATCTCCCAGGCTGGGATACTTGAGCGGGTTGCCATTTCCTTCTCTAAGAGAGTTTCCCGGCGCTGGGATCAAACCCGTATCTCCTGCGTCTCCTGCACTGATAGGCGGATTGTTTATCACTGAACCACTTGGGAAGCCTTAAAAATTGATAATCTTTGCTGATACTTTGGAGAAGGCAATGGCACCCCACTCCAGTACTCTAGCCTGGAAAATCCCATGGACGGAGGAGCCTGGTAGGCTGCGGTCCATGGGGTCGCTAAAGGTCGAACACGACTGAGCGACTTCACTTCACTTCACTATATTTAAAAACTAGCCATTGTTTATCTGAAATCCATGATTAACTGGATGTTCTGTATTTCAGTTGGCAATCCCACTGAGGACCCTGGGATAACTGGATGTGCTATATTTCAGCTGGCAATACCACTGAGGACCCTGGGAGGAAGGAAAGCTCAGCCAGGCCCAGGAAGAAACCAGCATCCCTGGGGCCCGTTCCTGGAAACGTCTCTTACCGCAGCAAGATCTNTCAGTTGGCAATCCCACTGAGGACCCTGGGATAACTGGATGTTCTATATTTCAGCTGGCAATACCACTGAGGACCCTGGGAGGAAGGAAAGCTCAGCCAGGCCCAGGAAGAAACCAGCATCCCTGGAGCCCGTTCCTGGAAACGTCTCTTACCGCAGCAAGATCTCTTCCTAGAAGGCTCAGGTATGGGTGCTCCGATGCACTGCAATACCTTCATCCCGCAAAGGTGTCTTTCACAAGGTTCTTGGGGTATCTGGGGGGCCATTGCCATGTTGCTCCAGCCCCAATCAACCAGAAGCAGAGAGAAAAGTTTGGGGGGAAGCACGCAGCCCCTCTCTCCCATCCATCACCTCCCTTCCCTAGAAACCTCTGGAATCCTCCTCTCCTTTCCTCCTGTCTTTCTGGTCAAAGGCCCCACCAGGCTCTCTCTCCCTTGGAGATGGCATAGGAGTTTAAGAAAGAGGGGAAAAAATATGGCAAGCCAGACTGACAGCAATCCAAGGCCAGAGGGAGACCGGAGGCGGGGGCAGAAAGAGAGAAAGAGAGAGATGTGAGGTGGGGGATGGGAGAGGGCCGTGTCTAATTTTTAATAGACTGAGGCATAAATGCGGCATGATTCACTTTGAACAGGCCACCTGGATTAGATGGAAGTTAATTAAAACAATCCCTCATTTCTCAGCGCTTAAAACTTCTTAAGTCTCACTTGGGGAAGGGTGCGGCAGGACTTTTTATTACTCTTAGATGGTGTTCAGAAGGCCCATAAATACATCTCCTCTTCCTGTGATCCCATTAATCTTGCCGCCTCTCCTGCTCCTCTCTGCCAACAATCAGATCCCAGTAAACAACCTCAAGTGAAATTTGCAACTGTCAGATAAACATTAAAAATGCTTCTCTTGTCCTTTCCCATTGATAGTCCCATTAATATTGTAATGGAACAAAAAGTTATGAAAATGAATGCATGCTGGTTTTGGAAATGAATGATGCCGACCACGGCTGGGATATAGACACACATGCATATGGATGGGCTCAGAAGATAGCAGATGCTGCCCACATCCTCAGCAGGGCTGGGCGCCGATAGGCCAGGCAACACACACGCCAGGGACCAAGGACAGCAGCCCACATCGCTGGGTACACGCATGTCCACACGTGTCAGGGCATCTAAATGGAATAAAGGAATTCCACCCCAGAAACGACTGGAGACACACCCAGCTCACCACCTGGCTTTCTACAGAGTAAAATATTACAACGATTTCTCTCTTATCATTGCTTCTCTCCTCCCTTATCTGTTTGCAGTCAGGGGATGGGATTCTCTCTAAAGATAATAAGATATCCCGATTGATAAGGCTCTCTTGATGTTTCTTCCTCATCTATTTTCCATGCAGTGGCCTCTTTAATACTCATGCATGCTCTTGTGTGTGCGTTTATCTATCTGACGAATGAGGCCTTAAAATCTGAAGGTAGAATACATGGAAACTTTATAAGAAGAAACTTCCTAAAGGAGTATTTAGGTCAAAGAATTTTATTTGATGGAGGATATGAGTTCAGGTTTTACGTGTATTACGTTCGCTGTACACAATAAAACAACCAAACAAACAAAAAACCCCATGCACCAAAATCTTTTGTAGAAGGATTTTCATAACCATCTCATCTAGGCCTGGCCACGGGTTCTTGGTGGATAAGGACAACTTGTGTTTTTGCTCATTATTGTAACGCAGCCCCTAGCACAGTACCTGGCACTCAGTAGCAGCTCAAGAAAGGTGATGCCAAAGAGAGGGGAAGAAGAAAGGAAAGGAGGGAGAGATGGCCGTGTTGCTCTTCCTCTTCAGGGAAGTCTCCCTTTACCTGCCAGCCTGAGGCAGGAGATGGCACTGGGAGTTTTAACATCTGATAAGGTTGACTTGAAGGTGGAATTGATGCGGAGCAGGACCTGACCACTCCTAGCGGAGGAATGAGCACGTTAAGAAGGACTCATCATTTGCCAGCTTCTCTCTGTGTCTTGGGTTTTCATACTCTTTCTTCTAATTTTTCTTTTTCGTGATCTTAACTGGTATATCAATTTTGTTGTTGTTGTTGTTTGGTTGGTAAGTCAAGTCTGACTCTTTACGACCCCATGGACTGCAGCCTGCCAGTCTCCCCTGTCCTTCACTGTCTCCCAGAGTTTGCTCAGATTCATGTCCCTTGGGTCAGTGATGCTATCTAACCATCTCATCTTCTGCTGCCCCCTTCTCCTTTTGCCCTCAATCTTTCCCAGCATCAGGATCTTTTCATGAGTCATATTAATATATTTCCTAAAATCTTGAAGTGTGTCATTGAGAACAAGACTTCCAGAGACTTCTCTCCACCCCTATTCCGGCCATGCTTTTGACCACACACCTCAGCCTGCTGAATTTTTATCCTACTTCAAGGCTACTCCAGGAAGCCTCTTGGCCCCTTTGAATGGGTTAAGTCTCCTTGCTATGACTTCCCAGAGTGTCTCTCCCTATTCTTTGCCAACAGCCAATACGGGTTTCCTCCAGGCTATGAGCTCTACCATGGCAGGAGCCTGGCTCAGAGCACAAGCTCAATAAATAGTTGCTGATTGACTGATGGAGTAGTTATTTTTAAAGGAGTTATATAAACTCTCTACCCTGACCTGTAAATGCCTAACATGTCACTTGCAATGAGGAGTAGAGCAACCACTGGAGTCTTAATACACAGACCAAACCCCGGCCATGTCTCTGATGCACAGAGAGGCCTGGGAGAGGCCAGTTAAGCTTTCTGGGCCTCAGTTTCCTTATCTGTGCCAGTGATGCGGCATCACACAATGTAACTGCAAAACAGAGGAGGCCAAGTGAGACATCCGCAGTACTCAGTAGGATATTATGTTAGCACACGTGAAAGAGCCAGGAAGGATGCAGGAATGATGCTGAATTTCCTACCTAGAAAAGAAGACAAATGCAAAATTGAGAGAAAGGAAAAGAAAAAAAAAAAGGAAGGTGCAATTTCGACCACCTGATTGGCAGTTGCTGGCTTTCTGGATGCACGTAATGTGGATATATGGGTAGTGGGTAGACTTCACGACTACCCACTCTGAACTGTGAAGGCATTGACATTATAGCCATCATAAATAAGATTTAGTGCCTCCCAAAAGGAGCATGGATCTGAAACCAGGTAGAATCCTGGCAAAGCTCACCATCAATAACCTCAGCTAACGAGATATCATTGCTTTCCAAGGGACACACCTCGTTCAACGCCAGGAAAATTTGAACTCAAGTACGGAAACAAAATTTAAGGAAATCAAAATTATATTTTAATATTTTTGCATTAGCAAATCTTTAAAAACTTAATATCCTATATATTTGCAAAGTTCAAGGAATTTTTGTCTTTGGAGTGAGTGCTTTCTACTCCAATTTAAAATGTATGATTACATAATTGATTTAAGACTTGGGATTTTTACATTGTGAAAAATGTAGCATTTTACATAGTTAAGTGTTGAAATATTTAAGAACTATACTCATTACTAGTTAATTTCATTGATTTTTGAGAATTATTTGGCTATGTTGGGAAGGTTTTGTTTGTTAAGTGAGGAAATGGAAATACTTAAGGAGGAAAACAAATATATCTCATTTACAAATGCAGTTTTAAATACTCAAAAGTATTGAACGAATGAGGTTTTAAAAAGGGGCAAAATAGAATTCAAGAGTCCCTTAATGTGATTGCTAAAATAAGAATAACGAGATTTGTAAAAATGACTTAGAATAATAAAATGTGTAGGCCCATCTTAAAAGCTCATGGAAGAATTCATGTCACATGCTACAACATGTATGAACTTGGAGGACATTATGGTAAGTGAACTAAACCAGTCACCAAAGGACAAAAATTGTGTGATTTCTCTTGTGTGAGGTACCTATAGGAGTCAGATTTATGGAAGCCGAAAATGGATGGGTGGTTACTGGGGGGGCTGGGAAGAGGTAGGAAAGGGGAGTTGTTTAATGGGCACAGATTTTCAGATTTGCAAGATGAAACAGGTCTGGAGGGCTGCTTGACAGCAATCTGCATATAATGCTAATGAACTTGAAGGGCTTCATGGTGGCTCCTTAAAGAATCTGCTTGCAATGCAGGAGGCGCAGGAGACACAGGTTCAATCCCTGGGTCCAGAAGATCCCCTGGAGGAGGGCACGGTAACCCACTCCAATATTCTTGCTTGGAGAATCCCATGGACAGAGGAGCCTGGGCTCTTCTATCCTGGGCTACAGTCCATGGCGTCCCAAAGAGTCAGACACAACTGAAGCGACTGAGCACAATGAACTTTAAGATGGTTAAGATAAATGTTATGTTAGCTTTTTTTTTTTTAAATCACAATGAAAACAATGGGGGAAAAAACCTATGGAAGAACTGGAGCTTTGAATGTATAATTTTAGTTTACTGCACATTAATGTTTAAAACTCTACATAACTATTCCCTGCATACAAAAACCACCTTCAAAAGCAGAGAAACCTCACACTAACAGTCTTTATAACGGAGATAATCATGCAGGAAAAAATCACCCAGGATTAGAGGAGATAACATTCAGAACACAAGCCAAAAGAGGTTCTTTTTTGAAGGTTGTTACAAATCAAATCAAACCCACAAAAATGAGTCTCTGGGATGAACTGGAGTCACATGCGCATCCCTCAGCCAGTCACTGTGGTCAGTAGGTCCGCTGGTGTTCAACAATAATTCATTCACATCTCCTTCCATTGGAGCTGGGGTGGGAAGCAGTGGTTTCCCAGAGGAAAATCAGGGAGCTGTTATAGAAGAATGAAGGAAATTTGCAAGGAAGGTAAATGCAGGTGATCCCATGACAATGCCCTTCTCCACTCTTCGCATCCTCATCCTTTGTAATCCGGGGTTCATCAGAGCTCCTAGAGCACCTCCCTTGAATCTTTTAAGTAATTCCTGTTTTTCTCCCAGACTGGAACCATTTCCAGCTTCACAGACAGGAAAAAGGAAGTGGAGCAAACACCTACAAAACACCTTCAGGACTGGCAGTCCCAAGCCTCAGCTAGCAGCCTATAAATTTACCACCTTCACTATCAAGGCAAGGATATTTTGAGCATATGTGACCTTCTAAGGCCAACTGAGCAAATATTTCCATATCCATAAATTTTTCTTTATAAATATATATTTATTGCCTATTTGAACATTTGGGCAAATAAAACATTGCAGCCCAGAGGAAGGAAATGCCTTTTATCCTGCAGATTAGANTGCCCAATTTCATCCCCACCACTCGGAAGACAAATAAAATGGCCATTTAAACTTATATCCTCTGCATTAATTTTCACAGTTAACTGCTGAACTGACTAAATTCTTTTCTTAAGGACTTTTATAAATTCCATCATTAATAAAATCAGACATTCAATTAACAGGAAACTCTGATTGGCAACTGATCGTTTCCTCGATACGTTTCTCTCCCCTCCTGCTTTACAGACTCCCAGGCTCGTCCCAGGCTTGGTCCTGCTGATGGGCCATTTCCCATTTTCCCTTCTTCTTCCCCTCATGCTCGTTAGTGCCCCCCAACAAAAGCCAGAGAAGAACACGGGCTGATTCCATTAACCTCTGTCACTGCTTAAATCTCTCTCTTAATTAACATGAGTTAATATGATTAATCAAAATAATGAGACAAACCTATTAAATTAGGGGGCTTTAAATGACAGAACTTGGCAGGAGAAGTAAAAGCAAGAGGAGGCATTAGAAGGGCCAGGCAGGGGCTGGGGAGTCCAGAGGTGAGGTGGGCAGGGAGCTGATGGTTGGCTCAGTGCAGACCGGTCCAGCCTGATGCTGGGGGAGGGGAAGGTGGAAGATGTGAGCGGAGGCTTGGAGAAATNAATGACAGAACTTGGCAGGAGAAGTAAAAGCAAGAGGAGGCATTAGAAGGGCCAGGCAGGGGCTGGGGAGTCCAGAGGTGAGGTGGGCAGGGAGCTGATGGTTGGCTCAGTGCAGACCGGTCCAGCCTGATGCTGGGGGAGGGGAAGGTGGAAGATGTGAGCGGAGGCTTGGAGAAATGGCTCTGAGGGACATGCTCAGTACTTCCGTCCATCTGGAATAGGAAATGGCGACCTGCTCCAGTATTCTTGCCTGGAAAATTCCATGGACAGAGGAGCCTGGTGGGCTACAGTCCATGGGGTCGCAGAGTCAGACCTGACTGAGTGACTGAGCACAGTTAATTATAATAGTCCCCATACTTTTCTGGGGCCTGTTCAGCTCCTTCTGAGCCTCCTCCAGCTTCTGAATTCTTGATGTCCCTTCCTGGTGTTTACTCTTCTTGAAATCTCTATCCTCGCCTGAGGCCACGCTCTTGTGCAGAATTTTCAAAACCTTAGCTCTACTTGTCGCAGGCTATGAAACTTGGGAAGACTTATTTTACCTCTCTGAGGCCCAGTGAACCTGTCTACAAGGGTGGGAATAATATTCCTGTGCTGGGATGCCAGATGTGAAGATCCAGAGAGAGGTTATGTAACAGCATCTGACCTGAGCCCAGGCCCACAGCAGACCCCTTAGGAGAACTTCTTTCCTTCTTCCTTCCTCTGCTATGACTATGAAAATATCTTGAAAAGCTTTTTGCCCAGCAAAGGAAACTATAAACAAAGTGGAAAGACAACCCTCAAAATGGGAGAAAATAATACCAAATGAAACAACTGACAAAGTATTAATTTCCAAAAAATACAAGCAGCTCATACAACTCAATAACAGAAAAACAAATAACCCAATCAAAAAGTGGGAAAAAAGACCTAAACAGACATTTCTCCAAAGAAGACATACAGATGGCTAACAAACAAACACATGAAAAGATGCTCATCACTCATTATTAGAGAAATGCAAATCAAAACTACAGAGATATCATCTCACACCATACAGAATGGCCATCATCAAAAAATCCACAAACAGCAAGTTCTGGAGAGGGTTTGGAGAAAAGGAACACTCCTACACTGCTGGTGGGAATGTAAATTGATACATCCACTATGAAAGACAGTATGGAGATTCCTTTAAAAAACTAAAAACCACCATATGACCCAGCAATACCACTTCTAGTCATATACCCTGAAGAAGCCAAAACTGAAAAAGACACGTGTACCCCAATGTTTGCTACAGCACTGTTGTAAACAGACATGGAAGCAACCTAGATGTCCACTGACCGATGAACGACTAAAGAAGCTGTGGTACATATATACAATGCAATACTACTCAGCTGTTAAAAAGGAACGCACTTGAGTCAGTTCTAATGAGATAGGTGAACCTAGAGCCTATTATACAGAGTGAAGTAAGTCAGAAAGAGAAAAACAAATATCATATATTAATGCATATATATGGAACCTAGAAGGATGGTACTGATGAATCTGTTCACAGAGCAGCGATGGAGACGCAGACATAGAGAACAGACTTATGGACAAGGGTGGGGAGAAGAGGGAGAGGGCGAGATGAATGGAGGAAGCTGCATGGATGCGTGTACACTAATATATGTAAATATAGAGCCAGTGGGGATCTGCTGTATGACCCAGGGAACTCAGACTGGGGCTCTGCAATAGCATAGAGGGGTGGGAATGGGCGAGAGGTGGGAGAGAGACTCAAAAGAGAAGGGACATACATACACCTGTGATTAATTCACAATGATGTATGACAGAAATCAGACCAATATTGTAAAGCAGTCATCAATAAATTAAAAATAAATAGATATTTTTAAAAAGAAATAACTTGAGATTCTATATTGCTTTTAAATTCTAGACATATTTCCAAATATAGCATTCTACCCCCGATCTAGGCGCTGAGCAGGACAGGTAAGCGCTTACAGATCAGCGAAGTTGTGCCAGCATTATGGAGCACCCGTCGGGCGTCAGCCCCTGTGCAAGGTCACTCAGATCCATCAAGGTCAAGAGACTCATCTGGGAGTTCTAGAACCAGGGTCCCCCGACTCCCAGGCCAGTGGGATTTTCATTGCCTCTAAATGCAAGGGACCAGGGCACCCACAGTGCCCCTCGGAGTTCCTTTATCTCCTGGCCACCCCCATGCCTGAGCAGAGTCCACCTTAGGCCTACAGTTCTATGCAGTACCTGGGACATTTGACCAATGACTTGGGCTCATCATCAGAATTTCTTATTCCAGTGAAACTGGGCTCCATGAACCTCTTCTGTGCTATCTTCAGTGGTCGATCCTCACAATTCAAAGACAGAAAACTACACACAAGACAAGGCTTCCCTGATGGCTCACAGGGTAAAGAATATACCTCAAATGCAGGAGACCTGGGTTCGATCCCTGGGTTGGGAAGATCCCCTGGAGGAGGGCATGNCTGTGCTATCTTCAGTGGTCGATCCTCACAATTCAAAGACAGAAAACTACACACAAGACAAGGCTTCCCTGATGGCTCACAGGGTAAAGAATATACCTCAAATGCAGGAGACCTGGGTTCGATCCCTGGGTTGGGAAGATCCCCTGGAGGAGGGCATGACAACCCACTCCAGTATTCTTGCCTGGAGAATCCCAATGGACAGAGGAGCCTGGTGGGCTGCAGTCCATGAGGTTGCAAAGAGTTGGACATGAGTGAGTGACTAAGCACGCACCCATACACAAGACAAGGAAGTTTCCCGTGAAGAATCCAGACACCCCTAAGAGCTTAGCCCCACAGAGTGATGTGCTAGTAAGCTCCTCGGTAATTCTTTCAAAATCAGAGGCTCTGTGTCTGTGTCCTTCTGTGATGGTCCCCTCCTACAGAGTATCTAATATGTGTTCTGTACACAGTTTGTGCTCTCAAACACCAGCGACTGGAACTATGGGTAGTTGCCTGGGAGAGATTCCCAAGCTTGGGTGCCTGGGTGCTGAGTATTCCACAGGTATACAGTCAGAGATCCTACAAATTTCACTGAGATGGTCTTCACTGGCATGCAGAAGTCATCCCATACCTCCCCTATGGTCCCCTTGCTGTCTTCCGCTATAAAGTCTGGAAAGCCAAGCACAGTATTTCCCAATTTCTCTAGTCGCTAGAGATGGCCATGTGATCAGGTTTTGGCTATTGAGATGGATGAATTAGTAGAAGGATCTTAGAGAAACTCGCTCTGTTTATCAGAGACAGACAGATTTGGAGCTGCCTCTTCCTGCTGATCTTTGATGTGAATGACCACACAAAGCCCAGAACAACCGCGTCTGTTCTATGACCTTGACACAACACACATCAGGCTAGAAAGCCAACATTTTTGGATGGTAAAGACCGAAGAACCTGGATCCTTGGTATCATTTTGAGATTGCAGGCCAATCTGGTCTATCTGCATTAGGACTTCTTAAGAAGCAGGCAATAAACGTCCAAGGTTTAAGCTGTTTGGGGCTGGGTTTTTGATTACGTGCAGCCACAAGCATTCCTAACAAATATGCATTCCTAAATTTGTGCTTTAACTTCCGTGATTATCTAAAAATTAATGTAAACATATCTTGGGTCATCTGGAAGCACACCTAACAACACTGCCACGATAGCTTATAGGACTCATGTTTATCCTAATCCACAACTTTTTGATCCCAAATAGTACAACAGGCATCCTTTGCTATCCAAATACTTGACATTTGAACTCAGGAGTTGAATAAAATCTGAATTTTTAAAAATGGGATTAATATTCCTTGTTATCTGAATTTTTGGTATTTGTTATCCCAAACTCAGAAACCAAGTTAACTTTGGATAATTCAGCATGCCTTACTATATAAAATCTCACTATATGGATTTTGAAATGGAATGGATTTGAATTGGGACAAATACTTACATTTTTGTCTTGGGTTGAAGAAAAAAGAATAGTGACTAATATGTAAATGATACATTCACCCAAGTAAAGATAAAATTATGCTACTCTATTGGGCCTAAATAAACATAGCCTTTGTAGGAATTGGAATAGGAAAGGAATGAACAATTGAGTTATTACAGCACACAAAGAAAACTAGGCTTGTGAGTTCAAAAGAACCTAGAGACCCGCAACGTGCTGGAACCAGCCTGCTCCAGCTCACAAGAGCCAACTGCCTAATTTTCAGGTATTCTGAGAGCCAGTAATTGAACACAGCGATTGTGGTGGCAGCCAAACAGAAACCGCACCATGGAAATCAGCAGACTCTGGGAAACGGCTTGCTTTCTCTCTGGAAACCAATTTATCAGCACATCATTCTCAGTAACAGTCAGTGTCATACTTGCCTTGTGAGGGGCAATTTAGTTTCAGCAAACATCATTATCTAGTCCACTAAGTTAATGTGGAATTTTATTGGTTTAATGCCTTTTTGCAGTTAATCTGTAAATTGGGTTTAGTTTCATGATTCATACAAAATATATAAGCGTAAGGAGTGTACACCTAGTCTGATGTCTGTGTATATTTATATTCTATTGTATTAATAATAATTTTTAAGTCAGAAGTGTTAGCAAGAAATTTTTTTATTCACTCAAGTGTGAGAACTACTGGTCAAAGCCCATTAAAGTCAATAATCCCAGCCTGGCACATAAGACCCTCTGGGATCTGACCCCAGCGTGACTTTCTCCANTGTCTGTGTATATTTATATTCTATTGTATTAATAATAATTTTTAAGTCAGAAGTGTTAGCAAGAAATTTTTTTATTCACTCAAGTGTGAGAACTACTGGTCAAAGCCCATTAAAGTCAATAATCCCAGCCTGGCACATAAGACCCTCTGGGATCTGACCCCAGCGTGACTTTCTCCATCTTGAACTCCCGCTGCAGCCAAACTGGTCTCTCCCTGTCCCTTCAGTACATTTCTCAAGATGTGGCATTTTAATGAGATAATAGAGACCTCCCTGGTAGTCCAGTGGCTAAGAATCCGCCTTTCAATGGAGGAGATGAGGGTTCGATCCCTGATCAGGAAACCAAGATCCCACNATATATATATATATATACCTAACATTTGATCCACTCATTCTACTCCTAGAAATGAAAACAGATGTTCATACAAAAACTTATACATAAATGTTCATAGAAGCTTTGTTTATAATAAATAGAAAATGGAAACAACCCAGTGTCATTGACATGTGAATGGATAAACAAATTCTGGTATATCCATACACTAGAATACTCCCCAACAAGAAGAGGAAGGAAATTTTCATGCATATTTCAATGAATCAGAAACTAATTATCCTGAGGGAAAGACTAAGACAAAAAAGAATATGCATTATATGGTTCCACTTACATAGAATTCTGGAAAATGAAAACTAATATATAGTGATAAAAGGCAGGTTTGTGGTTGCCTGGTGATGAGGTGAGGAGAAGAGGAGCAGGAGAGGTCATTACAAAAGGGCATAGGGAAAGACTGGCAGAGGGAACAGTGGCTACGCTCATTCTCTTGATTGCGGGGAGGGTTTCATGGCTATATAAATGTGTTGAAACATCAATTGTTTCAACATGTGCCCTTTTTCTACACATCAATAAAATTACTTTTATTTGTCTTTCTCAGTCTGACTTATTATCACGTATATGTGGAATCTAAAAGATAAAACAAATAAATGAACAAAAGAGAAACAGACTCACAGATACAGAAGGTGAACTAGCGGTTCACCAGTGGGAAGGGGAAGAACGAAAAGGCAAGGCAGACATAGGAGATTAAGAGGCACAAACCATCATGTATAAAATAAATACGCTATTAGGATATATCGTCTCACATAGCACAGTATTTTATCATAACTTTTAATAGAACGTAATCTATAAAAACACTTGAATCACTACGTCGTACACCTGAAACTAAGATTATATTGTTAATCAACTAAATTTCAATTTTACAAAAGTAAAGTAAGATCAAACTAATTTTAAAAAGAATCCAGGAAAAAGCAAAACAAATTTTCTCCCCTGTGTGCTCTGTCACTTTCTGTACCCATCACAGAGCTCACCTTCTACTGAGACGTGGGGGCCATGTCTTCTGTCCCCACAAGCCAGTCACTGCTAATTAAAGAGCAGTCTTGTGGGGGACAAGCCTGAGTGGGGAGAGAAAGAAGACACGCAAAGGATTCTTCATCAAAGTCAAGCCAATTCCTTAGCAAAATCCTTGGAATCAAACGGGCGTGGGCATAAATTCTGGCTCCGTGACTTAGCAGTTTTTGAATCCCTGTCCTTGCCAAACCCCTGCTTCGTTACCAGCAAAACAGGATCATAACACCACCCAAAGGATGCTGGGAAGATTAAGTGAGATACTATTTGGAAAGAGACATACATCAGACCTTGTATGGAGTAAACGCTTCCATCACCCAGGGAGGCAGAATCTAGAGGGGGGAAGGGTACAGACTTGGAAGCTGAGAAACGTGGGTTCTAGTCCTAACTGCCACCAACCCCTTACAAGACTTTGCTGCCATTCTGAGAAGCCCTTCTGCACCATTTGGAGAGGGAGGAAAAATGGACAGACGCTATCAGTTGACTAAGTTCTCTAAGTCCTGGATTCAGTGAGACCAAGACTCAGCAAACTATAGCCCTCAAGCCAAATCCAGCCCAGTACCTCATTTTGTACAACACACAGGCTAAAAATGGTTTTAGTTTTCCGGATCATCTTTTTTTCGATGTACTTTGAGGAATGTGGGATATTAGTTCCCTGACCAGGGATAGAACCCATGCCCTCTGCACTGGAAATTGAGTTCAGTTCAGTCGCTCAGCCATGTCCGACTCTTTGCGACCCCATGGACTGGAGCACACCAGGCTTCCCTGTCCATCACCAACTCCCAGATCTTGNGAATGTGGGATATTAGTTCCCTGACCAGGGATAGAACCCATGCCCTCTGCACTGGAAATTGAGTTCAGTTCAGTCGCTCAGCCATGTCCGACTCTTTGCGACCCCATGGACTGGAGCACACCAGACTTCCCTGTCCATCACCAACTCCCAGATCTTGCTCAGACTCAAGTCCATCAAGTCAGTGATGCCATCCAGCCATCTCATCCTCTGTCGTCCCCTTCTCCTCCTGCCCTCAATCCCTCCCAGCATCAGAGTCTTTTCCAATGAGTCAGTTCTTCACGTCAGGTGGCCAAAGTACTGGAGTTTCAGCTTCAGCATCAGTCCGTCATTTCCTTTAGGACTGACTGGTTTAATCTCCTTTTTGGGTATGCAGTGCGGCATATACAATATGCAGTATCCATGCTTTGACAGTCCAAGGGAGTTTCAAGAACCTTCTCCAACACCAGGCTTCCAAATCATCAGTTCTTTGGCACTCAGCTTTCTTCATAGTCCAATTCTCACATCCATACGTGACGACAGGAGAAACCATGGCTTTGACTAGACAGACCTTTGCTGCATTGGAAGAGCAGAGTCTTAACCACCAGACGACCAGGGAAGTCTGATTTTCACATTTTAGATGGTTGGGAAAATGTAAAAAAAAAAAAAAATTATAACATGTGAAAGTGATATGAAATTCAGATTTCATTGTCCATTAATTATGTCTGGCTGCTTCAAGATACAAAAGTCAGAACAGGGTAACTGCAACTCTGACCACAAAGCCCGCGAAACCTCTTTACTACCTATCCTTTTCACAGAAAGAGTTTGCAGACTCCTGAGTTAGATCTTCAGAAACAACCTGCCTGTCTTGCTACTCACTCAGCTCTCCACAGAAGATGAGTCAGTGTGTTGAGATTTAATGTTGCACTCTGATCTTTTAGGATTCATAAGAAATATTCATTGAGGGAATTTCTGCTTCTTTTGAAATAAATATTCTCTTGAATTTTATGCCAGGAAAGAAGTTTGTCTTCAGTTGACCTGGTATATGTCATTTTTTTTAGCCCAGGGTAGCTGGCATATTGTAAGTAATAAACAGAAAAACTTCAGATGACTTTACATGACATTCCCAGACAATTCTTTCTTTTAAGGATTATGCAGTTATATATGTGTTTACCCTCTACTTGTGGTGAGTGATGGTGGTTTTCTATTGATGAAATTACCACATTTTTCTTTATCATTTAATTAAATGAAATAATTGTATTGATTTTTAAAATGTCAAGTAAATAATAATGGTGGCTCAGCGGTAAAAGGTTTGTCTGCCAGCACACAAGATGCAACTTTGATCCCTGAGTTGGGAAGAGTTTGATCCCTTAGAGAAGGAAGTGCCGGCCGCCCACTTCAGTATTCTTACCTGGGAAATCCCAAGGACAGAGGAGCTGGGAAAGAGCTGGATACGACTTAGCGACTAAACAGCAAGCAACAGCGTCCTCCTCTGAGCTCTCAAGAGCAGGTCCACCAGCTTGTCTGAGGGACGTGGGGAGATGGGGGTCAGGGGTGAGGCTAGTGGCTGATGAGAGTGATCAGCATATCGCGGACTTTGTGCCGCATGCAACATCTCAATTAATCTACAAAACAATCCTGTCCACGTACATATTATTATTCCTACTTGGTGATAGAACTCCGGCTTAGAGACTTTAGGATTTCATGGATAATACGATATCCAAAAAATCAGAGAGAGCAAGCACCCAAACAGGTGTGGCAAACATCTGTTTTCCTAGGTAAGGTCAGTAGACACAACTACCATCTCCCATCACCCTTATTTCATAAAAGAACGGACATGTTAACAGTTAAAAGCTGAAAGTAAATGGCCTCTGAATAAAGAATAATTCTTTACATTAAAAAAAAAAAAGAAAACTTAGCTTTAAAAGAAACCATCACATGGTCTTTATTTCCCCATTTCCCCAGTGGTCAAAGAAAAATTTGACATGAAATGGGGTGGGATGAGTTTAGGGAGCCTCTGTAGTAGACTGTAGGGCAAGGAGCTCGGGGGTATCGAGCAAAACTTGGAGGGGTGGAGCAGAGGTGGGCATGCCTGCCGTGGAGAGCTCCCCCAGCACACGCCCGGGCCAGCACTCAGGACAGAATCCAGAGAGGCCTCCAAACAAGACCCTGGAGATGTTGGGTGCTTGTAACCACACAAGGCATCTGCCAAGGCATCCTAGAGGAACAGGATTTCAAAGCTAGACTGTATCTGTGAGATCATGCTGCCCAGCCCCTGGAGGAAGAAATTCTGTCTCAGAGAGGTTAAACAGTTTCACAGAACCAGGAAGCTGCCAATTGCAAAGGAAGAATTCTAACTCCAGTCTCCACCCTCCCAACCAGTACACTTTCCACCACATTACGGTATCTGCCAGAGGACAAAACTTTGTAGAAAGTACACTATATTCGGTCTGCTGCTGCTGCTGCTGCTAAGTCACTTCAGTCGTGTCCGACTCTGTGCAGCCCCATAGATGGCAGCCCACCAGGCTCCCCCATCCCTGGGATTCTCCAGGCAAGAGCACTGGAGTGGGTCTATGAGGGCGTAAATGCTCAGTCCTGTCCAGCTCTTTGTGACTCTGTGGACTATAGCCCACCAGGCTCCTCTGTCATGGGAGTGGTTTACCATTTCCTACTCCAGGGGATCTTCCTGACCCAGGGATGGAACCCAGGTCTCTTGCGTCTCCTCCATTGGCAGGCAGATTCTTTACCATGGCACCACCTGGGAAGCTGCAGTCTAGGAGGACATCTACTTCTAAAGGTGGGGTGTGGTGGTTTAGTTCTCCACGGTACTGCAAGAACACACTTCCTGGGTATTGGAAAGGACAGCCCCTCAGTTCCACAAACGTACATGAACAACCACCAAGTCTTGAAGGTGCTGAGGACCTATGAGGTGAGAAGAACAAATCCCCCACCCAGGAGCCCCTGGGTGAGTTCCAAGCACAGGGCAGGGACTTGGGGTTGGGACTCTGGGTTGAGGAGAGACTGCATGTTCCCCGAGCTCTGCTCCTGAGACCAGCGCTTGCTGGCTGTGCCTGCCGATTAGAACCTGGGGGACGCAGTGGGTTGGCCTGTTCCATTTCCTGTCTTCCTATTTCCCTTGAACCCTCTGACATGTGACTCCCATTACTCTCCTAAAATGACTCCACAAAGGTCCTGAGTTACCCTCAAATGTCCAAGACAAAGATGCTCTTTCAATCCTCAGGACCTGTGCTCAGTACCCAACCACCTTCACATGTATGATTACGAATCATAACCCCATGGTGTCCCCATTCACCCAAGAACATGTGCCAAACAGTTCTGCTCTCCTTGACTCCTTGCTCTGCCCCAGCCTTCCTGTCCAAGCCCTTGGCCAGTCCCTTCCTTTCTTCCACTGAAGCACCTCTCAACACTCCTGTCCCCTCTGGGAGCCCCATGGCCCTCACTCAGGCCTTCTCATTACTGCTCTGGACATGGCCTCAGCTTCAGGGTCTCCCCTTCCACCCTCCCCAGTCCTGTCCTCAGGGAACTTTCTAAAACAGCAGCCAGCAGACTGCGATCAGACCAAGATGGTCCAGGTCCACCCTCTNCCCTTGGCCAGTCCCTTCCTTTCTTCCACTGAAGCACCTCTCAACACTCCTGTCCCCTCTGGGAGCCCCATCGCCCTCACTCAGGCCTTCTCATTACTGCCCTGGATGTGGCCTCAGCTTCAGGGTCTCCCCTTCCACCCTCCCCAGTCCTGTCCTCAGGGAACTTTCTAAAACAGGAGCCAGCAGACTGCGATCAGACCAAGGTGGTCCAGGTCCACCCTCCACTTGCTCTTATATTTTTAAATGACTGTACTACCTACATAGCAGGGGTCCCCAGCCCCCGGGCTATGGACCGGTACCAGTCCGTGGCCTGTTAGGAACCAGGCCATGCAGCGCGAGGTGACCAGCAAGTGAGTGGGCAAAGTTTCACCTTTATTTATAGCTGTTCCCATTGTTCCTATTATCACCTGAGCCCCTGCCTCCTGTCAGATCAGTGGTGGCGTAATAAATGTAACGTGCTTGAATTATCCCGAAACCATACTCAACCCCCTAATCAGTCCATGGAGGAATTGTCTCCCCTGGCGCCAAAAGTGTCGGGGACTGCTGTTCTGTAGTATCCTCCATTTCTGTCTTAGCCCACAAAGCTAAAACGTTTACTCTCTAGCCCTTTCCAGAAACATTTGCTGACCTCTTGATAACCCCAGCAGTGACTACTGTCCTACTGCCCTCGCCTGGGCCCAGCTTCAGTGCTTCTGAAGCACCTGAGGCACTGGTTGACATGCTAGCTAAAGATTCTGGTTCAGTGGGGTCTGGGGTGGAGCCCAGAATCTGCATTCCAGCAAACATTCACTGCACACAGCCCAGGAGGTTCTCATGTAGATTCTCACTGTCAGTCCCAGGCCTGGTGAAGTTCTGCTCTAAGTATGGGGCAACCCTGAAGTTTCTGAGATGCTCCAGACACGGCCGTACCCCTGCTCTCACTGCTCAGTCTATCTGGAGATCCTTGGCAAATGCTTTGTCTCAGGCTCCACATGAAGGCCACGTCCTCCCATATCCCCACCCCTCCCCAAGACAGGCACTGCCACCCCCTCCTTGTCCTTCTCCAAGAAGCACCTACCCCTCCACCACCCAGATGATGTGCGTACGTATCTCAGAAGCCACATGTGAGCTCTTCATGCAGGGCCCCGCCCCTTCCCTGCTCCCCCAGCCCCAGCCTCAGTACTCGATGAGTCAGTGAATGAACAGATGGGCTGGCTCCAAGCTGGCACATGATGCTGTACAAAGTCGGGCCTGGAGTCCCAAACCCTGAGCCCTGGGCACACGACATTCGTCCTCATCCATCAGCAGTGACACCAGGGTGGTTCAGCACAAAAGCTGGCCTGGGTGTGTATCCAGCTCCACACCTTCCTTGCTAGCTCTCCGACCTTGGGTAACGTGTACAAGCTCTCCGACCCTTGTTACATCATCTCTAAAATGAGAAAGATGACACTAATAGCAGTTACTTCATAGAGTTGCTCCGAGGCTTCAGTGAAATGATCCACGGAAAGCTCTTCAGCACTCCGGAAGCACTTGACCCTGTTACTCATGGTGGCTATTCCATCATTTGCCTTTGTCCACGACAGGCAGATGCCCAGGGGTCAGGAAGCCTCGGCCTGTCACGAGAGAGGGAGCAGTGGAGACTGTTCAGACTTGTCTGAGGGTTGTCACAGGAAATCACCAACCAGCAAAGCCCTGGCAAGTGACCCAGGATACCCTAGGAAGAGGCGGATGGATCCTGGAACTCCTAAAGCTCAGGGCCCCAGGTCCCAGGCCAGTTCAAGAAATTCATCCCAATAGATGCACCTAGAGATACTCACCCTAAGTGAAATAAGAAATACCACATGATATCACTTATGTGCAGTATCTAAAATACGGCACAAATGAACCTATCTTCAAAACAGAAACAGATTCACAGTCACAGAGAATAGATCTGTGGTTGCCGGGGGATGTGGGCAGGAAGGATTTGGTGCTTGGGGTTAGTAGATGCAAACTATTACACACAAAATTGATAAGCAATAACATCCTACTGTATAGCAGAGGGAACTACACTCAATATCCTGGGATAAACCATAATGGAAAAGACTATGAGAAAGAGTACCTATTTCCTCGTAACCAAGGCACTTTGCTGTACAGCAGAAACTAACACAACATTGTGAATCAACTATGTCTCAAATTTTTTTTAAAGACGAAATCCATTCCACAAATATCCCTTCCCCTGGAATGTTGTTCGGGGACAGAGGACACAGCAGGTGGAGGAAGTGGTAAAGGCTGGGACATGCAGGGGACGCTGGCAGCAGGCCCGCCCATGGCAGCAGCAGGCCGCCCTGCACGTCTGTTGAGCCTCGTCAATGAGCAGACACTGCAAGGGCAGATGCCGCCAGCCTCAGGGAGAAGGTTTGATGGAGACGCCACAGGAGCCCCAGGTGCCCACAGCGTGACCTGCCATGCACAGAGAGCAACGTGGCATGTCCTTATGTGGCAAATCCAGGACAGGAGCCCCTCGCAGCAGGGTGGCCTCCTGGCACGCAGAGACCAGATTACAGGTGGCCGGGCCCTGTCTTAGAGCACAGGGCTACAGAATCGCAGAGACCAGGTTACAGGTGACTGGACCCTTTCTTAGAGCCCACAGGGCTACAGAATCAGAAAGATTCTGAGTAGCATTTGACTAAACACTCTTTTTAAGCCATTCTTCACCTGCACAAACCTGAAATTTAGGAGTTGACACCTCTCTCTCCCTTAATCTGCAACCTGATCCTCCATCATAGAACATCACCTTTTTTTTTTTTTTTTGCTGCACCAGGCAGGTCTTACTTGCAGCAGGTCTTACTTTTTCTTTTTTTAGTTGCAACATTTGGGCTTTAAGTTGTGGTATGTGGGATCTAGTCCCCTGACCAGGGATCAAACCCCGGCTGCCTGCATTATCCACACAGAGTCTTAACCACTGGAACACCAGGGAGGTCCCAGAACACTACCAATTTTATCTCCCAAGAACCTCTGCCATCAAATACCCTCAGCCTCAGTCTCACCTACTCTGTTCGATTTGCTTTTCTTTCCCATTGCACATGATAAATATTTCCCAACATACTCATCTATGTATGCTATGTTTACCCTCTGTCTCTCTCACTAAAAGGTCAACTCTTGAGGATAGGGACCTCTGCCTGTTTTGTTTACTGAAAAGTACCTGGCACATAGTAGGTGCTGAGAAACCAGTCATGGACTGGAGCTCCCTGACCACCATCTCCCTTCTGAATGACCACACAAGCCTCCTGTCAGGCCCACCGCTGACCACTCCTGGTCCATTTTCAGTGCGTCCCCCAGTGTAGAGTCGTCTCAAAATGCAGAGCTTGATCGTCCGTCGTCCGTGATGTTCACACCTGCACGCACAGGCTGCAGACACGTCAGCGGCTTCCCACCGCTCTCAGGGTGAAGTCCGGTCCTCCGCCCTTGTCCCCGTCGTGTGGCCTGCTCCTCCTCTGTGCTCCTCTCCCTCCTCCCTCTCCCTGGTGCCAGGGCAACTATGGAGGGGGAGAGACAAGCAAGGCCCCTGCCTTCAGGGAGCTTCCCTTCTAGGAGGGGAGAGGCCAAGCACAAAACCAATTAAACAATAAAACCATCCTTGACCACAGACAAATCTCAGTAAGTGCAGTGAAGAGCAGTATAGTTGACTGCCAGGTGGATCTCTCTGTGGGCACAGAGCTGACAGCTTGAGGCACTGGGGCCCGTTTGACAGGAAGGCCAAGGTCAACGCTCCCAAACTCCTAGTAACCCTGTCCTTTTGCTATGAATCCACTTGAGACCAAGTCTAGTGCCCCTGATGTTTTTTTTCAAGGCTTCTCTGGAAGCTCAGGTGGTAAAGAATCTGCCTGCAATGCAGGAGACCTGGGTTCAATTCCTGAGTCAGGAAGATCCCCTGGGAAAGGAAATGGCAACCCACTCTAGTATTCCCCCCTGGAGAATCCCCATGGACAGAGGAGCCTGGCGGGCAACAGTTCATGGAGTCATAGGAGTCAGACACGATTTAGCGACTCAGTCACCACCTGACGTATTTTCAAGTGCCCCTTCAGCAATCCCCCAAGTGAGATGAATGACCGCATGAGTCTCGCTCCAGACTGTGACTCAAGGAGAGTAAGTTGAGGGATCAGTGTGGCCACATTCCAAAACCTTTGGTCCTCGATGGAAAACCACACACAGAAAGGAATGTGCCCCCTCCCAGGCATGATCTCCCAAACCCAGCCAAGATGAATATCTAATCCCTCCCTGAATGCACTTAAATGCTTCTGGAGAGCAAAGGAGTTACTTAAATAGAAAATAATTGTTGCAAGACCATTATTACTAATTCAAGATGTGTCAAATGACATTGAGGTGTTCTGTTTAATGTTCTGTCATTACTCTCATCTCTTGGAGAGTATAAAAATAAGAGTTCATCTGATGACCTGGAGGCCCGCACCTATTTCCCTGGTAATCTCTCACAACCACCCTCCTGGAATTCTCCAACCTTTGGAGCTTTCAAGAACATAGCCCTCAGGCTGAGGAGTCAACATCCGGGTCCTGGGATGGTCTGAGGCTACTGAAACGTCAGGTAACCTTCTCCAGGGGGCTGGCAGAGTGAGCTTGCACTCGTGATTGCACTCATGGCATGCAATCCCTCCATTCTGCATGGGATGATGAGGAAAAAATTGCTGGGTCCAGGGTCCCAGCCGGCAGCTTGCCCTGGTTGACCCTCTCAGCAGCGTGGACCGTTTCCCCAAATTTAAAGGAAACCGAGGGTGCCTCAGGAAACAGCAGCAGAAAAGTAAGGTTTGCCTGACCCCTTGTGGTGTGTGGCTCTCAGGGCCCTGTCTTAGCTGTCCAGAGAGGACGGGAGACTAGATTCCACGCAGATGCAGGTGTGTAGTGGATTGAAGAGTGGACACCCCCCCACACACACCTCCGATATGTTCCCCCTGGGTGACCGTATTTGGAAAAAGGGTCTTTTCAGATGGATGAGAGATTTTAAGATGGGATTATCTTGGATTACCTGGCAAGTGTTAGTCACTCAGTCATGTCTGACTCTTCGAAACCCCATGTACTGTAGCCCACCAGGCTCCTCTGTCCATGGAATTCTCCAGACCAGAGTACTGGAGTGGATTGCCATGCGCTCCTCCAGGGGATCTTCCTGACCCAGGGATTGAACCCAGGTCTCCTGCATTGCAGTCAGACCCTTCACTGTCTGAGCCACCTGGATTGCGCCGTAAATCCAGTGATGAGTGTCCTTATAACAGACAGGAGAAGACCCAGACACACAGAGGAGATGGCACTGTGAAGACGGAGGCAGAAGTTGGGAACTGGACTCCGCGGCTACGAGCCAAGGAGCACCAAGGATCACCAGCGGCCACGGGAAGCCAGGAGAGAGGGGAGAACGGAGCCTCCCTCAGAGTTTCTAGAAACAGCCAACCTTCGTTTGAGCCTTTTGGCTTCCAGAACTGAGAGAGAATAGATGTTTTCTGTCTGAAACCACCACTCTGGAGTCACATGTTACTGCATCCCTAGAACATGAACACAGCGTCTTTTATGTTCAAGATGGGGCTGAGTGCTCAAAGTCAGAGGTTTACAGATGCTGGTCTTTGGAGGGAGGGCACCAGAATTCCCCAGGGCTCTTGTTAAAGCAGATTCCTGGTGCTGGTTAGATCCTTGAGATGGAGCCTCTGAGATCTGTACATTTAACAAGCGGTTCCGAGCTAGTTCTCCCACACAACCTGTTCTGGAAGCCNTGCATCCCTAGAACATGAACACAGCGTCTTTTATGTTCAAGATGGGGCTGAGTGCTCAAAGTCAGAGGTTTACAGATGCTGGTCTTTGGAGGGAGGGCACCAGAATTCCCCAGGGCTCTTGTTAAAGCAGATTCCTGGTGCTGGTTAGATCCTTGAGATGGAGCCTCTGAGATCTGTACATTTAACAAGCGGTTCCGAGCTAGTTCTCCCACACAACCTGTTCTGGAAGCCACTGCTCTGAACAAATCTGGGATAACCTTTGTGGTTGTTATCCGGCACTGTTCTAGCTCTGTACCTTCCAAACACCGGATAGGACTGCAACTGCCCCACCACCACCCCTCCCCTAGGGGTCACTTTCAGGCTGAACATTTTATTGCACTGGCAGCCCAAGACCCTCTGGACTCTTTTCCCGAAGAATCTGGGATGGTGACAGCTCCATTGGCAGGGTCCCTGAGTGTCTGAGCGGAGCCCCCTGCCTACATGCAATGGCATCGTAACTCTTGGGGTTATTATTGCTGCTGTTCTCAGGAAACAAACCACTGAAATGGCAGGCTGTTTGTCATTGCAACATAGCCTAGCCTGTCCTGACTGGTTTTAACACGAGAATATTTAATCTCAACTTCAGGTCACTCTCCCTAAGGCATAATTTGGCTACAGATATGTCTTTTGAGCTTTGCAAACAATTTGCTTAACATATCTCAGGCTCATCTTAGGGAATATTTCTCGTATTACAGGGGATGCTGAACTGAACTAATTCAGTATTAACTCCCAAACAAACTCCAGAACTTGTTTTTCTAGCTATTTTCTCAACTTACAAAAATGAGGAATTTTCTATTCCCTATCAAACTATGCACTTGAGTCACCTCAGGATCTTGTTAAAATTTTACACTATTAAAATTCAGTTGTCTGGGATGAGTTCTTATTGTTGTTTTAGTAGCTAAGTCGTGTCTGTCTCTTTTGCTACCCCATGGACTATATAGCCCACCAGGCTCCTCTGCCCATGGGATTCTCCAGGCAAGAATACTGGAGCGGGTTGCCATTTCCTTCTCCAAGGGATCTTCCTGACCCAGGGATCAAATCCATGTCTCCTGCATCGGCAGACAGATTCTTTTCCACTGAGCCACCAGGGAAGCCCCTAGGGTGAGTTACACAGTTCTAATCAACTCTCAGATGATGTCATTCTCCTCTGTGTACCACACTTTGAGTAGCAAGATTTCAGGAAAAGCATTTCTACAAAATGAACTACTGAACTAACAGTTAAATTAATTCCGTGACACCCATAAATAGAATAGCATATATCCAGAAAGCTATCTACAGCTTCATGTGTCCAAATTCAGCCTCACAACCGCCCTGTCTGTGACCGAGACCCAGCAGATATTCTTATACCCATTTTGCAGATGAGAAAAATAAAAGCTGAGAGACATGAAGTGACTTCCTCAGGGTCATATAGCTAGAAAATGGCAAAGGTCAGACGAGAGCACAAATCATGCTTACGCTCTACCACTGCCTAGTAGTCCATGGGGTCACAGAGTCAGGCACGACTGAGTGACTAACACTTACTTACTTACTGCCTAGTAATATTCCTTAAGATTTCATCAACATTTGAAAGCTCAGCAAGATTCTAAACATTGTGTTTGTGTGTGTGTGTGTGTGTGTGTGTGTAAATCACTTCAAATGCAAATTCTTTGATCATTTCAACCTAGCCTCTGTGGCTTAGAAACGTTCTCCTTCGCGGGGAAAGCACTGCCATCTGGTGGACTTTCCGAGCATTAATTTTTAGAACACAGAAGTTTGGGTGGGGGCTTCCCAGATGGTACCTTGGTACAGAATCTACCTGCCAATGCAGGAGACGCAAGAGACACAGGTTCAATCCCTGGGTCGGAAGATCCCCTGGAGAAGGAAATGGCAACCCACTCCAGTACTCTTGCTTGGAAAATTCGACGGACAGAGAGCCTGGAGGGCCACAGTCCATGGGGTCACAGAGTCAGACATGACTGAGCAACTGAGCACGCACCCACGCAAGTTTGGGTTACATCGTTGCAATTTGGGCTTCATGGCTCCAGTTCTTTGAGTCAACACAGGTGCTAGACTCTGTGCAGGAGACCCAGACATGCCTTAAGCTGTGGTCCTTCCCTTCTAGGACCTCTTGAGGCAGAGATTAACTTTCTATCTGAAACAATTTGTTCATCGCATAAAGTCTGTGATCAGAAGGAAGACAAGGCTAAATTTTCATCTCTATTAGTAGAGTGTCCTAGAGCAAGGCATTTGACCTCTTGAGTCCTTAGTGTTCTCACCTATAAAAAGAGGATTAAAATGGTCTTCCTTTCTGGATCACTCGGATGAAGATGAGAGATTTGTCTGAAGAGCCGAAAGGACTTGAGAATGGAAATGTTACAGGAATGGAGGAGCTCATGATTACATTTCATGATGGAGCCGAGATCTGAGCCTGGTTCACAGCGGGGACAGCAACGGGAGAGAGACAGAAGCGCACAGCCGAGTGGGGAGCGGACGACAGCTTTAGAATCCCTGGAGCCTGAAAAACCACTAGCACGCTATGCGGCCACAGCGAATGCAGCCAGATGGAGACCCAGACTGGGAAAGGCAGGAGAAGGAGGGGCCAGGCGCCCNTCATGATTACATTTCATGATGGAGCCGAGATCTGAGCCTGGTTCACAGCGGGGACAGCAACGGGAGAGAGACAGAAGCGCACAGCCGAGTGGGGAGCGGACGACAGCTTTAGAATCCCTGGAGCCTGAAAAACCACTAGCACGCTATGTGGCCACAGCGAATGCAGCCAGATGGAGACCCAGACTGGGAAAGGCAGGAGAAGGAGGGGCCAGGCGCCCAGGTCTGGGGCCAGCGTTGCAGGTTTAACTTTCAACTGTTCTGCTTCCAAGCTGCCAGCCCAGGGGGCTCTCTAACCCCTCGGTATCTCAGATGGGGCACCTCTGAATGAAAATAACAGTGGCTGCTGTGAGAATGCACAGGGTTCATGCAGGTACCTAGGCTATGCCATTTATTCAGTGCTTTCTCTTCCCTGGAGTATTACCTTCATGAGGGCAAGAGTTTTCATTTATTTCTGCCTCCTGCTTGGAGCAGGCCCTCAACAGTCACTGAATAGATGAGTGAGTGAATAGATGGATAAAATAATTGCAACAGGGCTCCTGGTGGCTCAACGGTTACAAATCCGCCTGCCGATGCAGGAGACAACGGGTTCAATCCCTGGTCTTGGAAGATCCCATGCCGCAGAGTAACGAAGCCCAGGTGCCACAGTTACTAAGCCTGTGCTCTAGCGCCTGGGAGCCGCACCTCCTGAGCCCGTGTGCTGCAGTGGCTGAAGGCTGCGCATCCCAGAGCCTGTGCTCCATAAAAAAAGAAGCCACTGCCTTGAGAAGCCTACACACAGTAACTGGGGAAAAGCCGGTGCAGCAACAAAGACCCAGCATGGCCAAAATAAATAGATAAAAATGGGTTTTTTTAATTAAAGAAAAATTGCCACAGGGCTGACAAACAAAGGAGCTGTTTGAGGGAGAGGTTGAAAGGGAAACCAGGGCGCAGATGNAGCTTACTCAAACTCATGTCCATCAAGTCGGTGATGCCATCCAACCATCTCACCCTCTGTGGTCCCCTTCTCCTCCCACCTTCAGTCTTTCCCAGCATCAGGGTCTTTTCCACTGAGTCAGTTCTTCACATCAGGTGGCCAGAGTATTCAAGTTTCAGCTTCAGCATCAGTCCTTCCAATGAATATTCAGGACTGATGCCTATGCCTTAATAAAAAATGGCTTCACTATTCATGCTTTATTACATATTATTATTCTTTTAATCAATGGTTAGCATTAATAATATTATATGCTAGGCACTGTTTTAAGAATATTATTTGTATTAATTTTATTGTCACAAAGCCCTATGACATAAGTAGTAGTATTACATCCATTTTCAGGTGTGAAAATTGAGGCACAAAATGATTAATTTGCACAGAATATGCAGCTACTGAGTGCATATTAGAAAAAGGATTTTCAATAGGCCATCTGGTTCTGCAGCCCCAACTCCAAGTTTTTTAAGACTNATTATTTGTATTAATTTTATTGTCACAAAGCCCTATGACATAAGTAGTAGTATTACATCCATTTTCAGGTGTGAAAATTGAGGCACAAAATGATTAATTTGCACAGAATATGCAGCTACTGAGTGCATATTAGAAAAAGGATTTTCAATAGGCCATCTGGTTCTGCAGCCCCAACTCCAAGTTTTTTAAGACTGAGTTTTCTTCTTAGTTCAGCTTTAACTGTATCCTTCACCTACAATTTGTACATTTTTCATTGAAATAACTTTCTAAATGTTATAAAAATTCAGTTTTGACTTTACTATTGACCTAAGAGTTGCTGAGAAAAGAGTTTTAAGTTTTTCAAATAGTTTGAACCCAGGGACCGAACCCAGGTCTTTATCAACTGAGCTATCAGGGAAGCCCTCCTGTGAGTTAGAAGTCTCCTGCTGCAAGGGAAAACCTCCAGCTGACTTAAGTAAAAGAGGAGAATTGTTGATAAGGATATAAGGCTTTGTGTACTCCAAGGGCAAGAACACAGGTGACATTTTTAACAGACACACATCGGTGACTGGGAAGTCATCAGGAGCCTTTCTCCATGTCTCATCCTCACTCTTTCGAATCCATCTATTTCACTCTTTTTTTTTTTGCCAACTTATTTCTTGTGTCTTAAATTCACGTGGCACATCACGGTCATAGACAATTCTCAGGTTTGTTTATTACAGCTCCGGCCACCTGGGGAGATAACATGCCTCTCTCTGTGCCTCAACTCCAAATTCCCGGAAACCCTGGCCCATCTGGTGTCCAATCATAAATCGACTGATCAAAGCCTGTGAGGTGGGGTGAAACAGTAATAATTGGCTGTGGGAAGTCCAAAGCTGGAAGACACAGTTTTGGGGGATGGGGGAGGAGCAGTTGTGACCAGAATGAACACACAAAACAATTTTCACTGTTTTTCTTTCTCTCTTTTTTTGGCCATACAGAGTGGCTTTTGGGATCTCAGTTTCCTGACTCACACCCTTGGCAGTGAGAGCACATGAAAGCACAGAGTCCTAACCACTGGACCACCAGGGAATTCCCTGTTTCCTTATTTATTTCTGGGCTTATTACACTGTGGACAGAAAATGTACTCTACCTTATCTTCTGCCTTTAGGAATTTATCTAGATTTCTTCAGTTACGGCTTTCTTCTTACTTACTTTTATGGAATGAAAGCTGTGGTAAAGTTTCCTGCTGATACTGTTTCTGTCCATTTTTTACTATATTTTAATGCTCCATTATTTGGCACATAAAATTTCAAGTGTATTGTGTTCAGTTTAAGAAGTATATTCTTGTCTTCCAGGATGCTTTAGAAGCCATGGACTCTCAGGTTTAGAAGAGACCTTGAAGTTAATTTAGTTCATTCTTCCTTTAGAAGCTTGACTTCCCTTTCTAGCATTCCCCCCAAGTGGCCATTTAGCCACATCTGAACTGTCCCAGTGTTGGGGAGCATGTCCTCTCCCCCTGCCCAGGAAGCCCACTCCACTACTGGACTGCTCTGACAACTGGAAAGTGCCTTCTCAGTGAAATGGGCTCAGTGAACCTTCTTGGTCTCTGTTCTAACATTGAGCACCCACTCCCATGGGCTTCCCAGGAGGCGCTAGTTGTAAAGAGCCCACCTCCCAATGCCGGAGACATAAGAGAGGTAGGTTCAATCCCTGGGTTGGAAAGACCCCCTGGAGAAGGGCATGGCAGCCCACCCCAGTGTTCTCGCCTGAAGAATCCCATGGACAGAGGAGGCTGGCGGGCTACCGTCCACAGGGTCGCAGAGTCGGACACGCCTGAGGGACCGAGCGTGCACACACGCATCCTCTCCCATACACATCCCTTCACATCTTCCAGCCCAGTTTCCAGAAGCACAAAACCAGAGCCCCTGTATCTGGATGCCATTTGTGACAGCTTCAAATGTACGGAACATGTCACAAACTCTGAAATGCCTTTACGAGGGATCCTTCGAGAAGTGAGGCTCTGTTTACTTTGCTTTGGTTTCCCCTCACTCCACCAGAGATTTCCGAAGCAGTTTACAAACAACAATTTTAATCAGGCAGGGGAAAAGACAGAGAGAAAGAGAAAAGAAGAGGAGATGAGAGGAGAGGGGAGGGGAAAGGAGGGAGAGCTGGTCTGTTTCTCTGTCGGAGGATGTCTTCAGAGTCCAGGTGGGGCAAGCAGTGTGCTGAGAAACAGCTGTTCGGAGAGACTGCTGACCATCAGTGGGCAAAGCTCGTGGAGTCAGAAGGAAATGTCAAAGGGAGGACTCCTGCTGCCCACGTTGCTCCCCCCTCCCACCCCCGAGCACCAGCATCAGAGATGAGCATTTGTTCTGTGTATGTGTACCTGTCTCCCCCAGCCAGGATGTAAGCCCCACAATAGCCAGGGTTTTTATTATTATTACTACTGTTCTTTTTTTTTTTTTTTTCCCTCTGCTGCATCTTCAGTACCTAGAACAGCTCCTGACACAGAGCAGGCCCTCAGTGACTATCTGTTGAACGCATGAATGAATTCATGAAGCTCACGTTAATCAGCATGCCTCCCCACCCCCAGCTTCTGCTTTTGTCAATACAGAGGACACAGAGTTGAGCTGGTCTCTGGGAAGAGACAGTGAAGAGCGAAGCTGACTGTTGTCCTCTTTGAACTCACACCCTAGGGAAACATACGCACAGTAAGCCAGTCCATTGACCCTCAGTGCTAATCAGCTAGTCAGTCACCTCACTCCTGCCTGAATAGAACCCAGGACAGAGATTTTTGACGGGCCAGGAGGACTGATGCCTTAGGGATTTGGGGGAAGGAAGAAGGAAAACCCCAATAATAACAACTTACTCAGCACTTGTGAATCGGACCCTGTGCCAGATGTTTAACACATTATCTGATCTCAGTTCAGTTCAGTCGCTCAGTCATGTCTGACTCTTTGCAACCCCATGAACTGCAGCACACCAGGCCTCCCTGTCCATCACCAACTCCGGGAGTTTACTCAAGCTCATGTTCATCGAGTCGGTGATGCCATCCAACCATCTCATCTTCTATTGTCCCCTTCTCCTTCTACCTTCAACCTTATCCTGCATCAGGGTCTTTTCCAATGAGTTGGTTCTTCACATCAGGCGGCCAAAGTATTGGAATTTGAGCTTCAGCATCAGTCCTTCCAATGAATATTCAGGACTGATCTCCTTTAGGATGGACTGGTTGGATCTTCTTGCAGTCCAAGGGACTCTCAAGAGTCTTGTGCAACAGTTCAAAATCTAGTCCTTACAATAAACCCAGGATGTAGATCTGATTATCCCCACTTTACAGACTGAGAAGACAGGCTCAGAGTTAAAGTGGTTTGTCAAGGGTCTCACCACTAGCAGATGGCTGAGCTGAAATTAGAACACCCTGAGTCATCTGAGGACACTGGGCACCATTAGGCTGTGGGCACTGAAAGAGGGGGGAGGAGGTATCCATCCAGGGAAGAGCTTTGTTCTCATCCTCGTTGCTCGGCTTACAGCCTGTGTGTTCTTAAGTCACTTTATCATTCCAGCCTCAGTTTCTTCATCTGTCACGTGAATGGATGGGCCCAGATGAAATCAACATCCCCAACTCTTATATTTTCTATATCCAGAATGAAGACTGAAATAAGCCACTAAGCTCACACTTTTTCTTGGGCTGCAGGCTCACCTGGTACCAATGATCCTTCGCCAGCTGAAAGCAGTGGAGATAGTGGGTCACAGAACCCTGAACTGCAACATGATACAGTATATACATTCAACAATCTACTGCTCCACCAGAAAAAAGAATGAAACACTGCCATTTGCAGACATGATGGGCCTAGAGATTATCATACTAGGTGAAGGGAGAAAGAAAGATGAATCACTTATATATGGAAACCAAAATGTGACACAAACGAACTTATCTGTGAAACCAAAACAGACACAGAAAACAGATTTATGGTTGCCAAGGGGCAGGCAGGAGAGGAAAAAATTGGGAGTTTCAGATTAACAGATGCAAACTAGTATATATAGGATGGATAAACAACAGGGCCTCCCTGGTAGCTCGGCTGGTAAAGAATTGGCCTGCAATGCGGGAGACCTAGGTTTGATCCCTGGATTGGGTGGATGCCCTGGAGGAGGGCATGGCAACCCACTTCAATACTCTTGCCTGAAGAATCCCCATGAGTAGAGGGGCCTGGCGGCAAAGTCCTACCATATCGTACAGGGAACCATATTCAATATCCTGTGATCATTCATAATGGAAAGGAATATGAAGAAGAATGTACAGGGTATGCATGGCTGAATCGCTGAGGATGGCTGGCTGGATGGCCTCACTGACTCAATGGACATGAGTCTGAGTAAACTCCGGGAGTTGGTGACGGAAAGGGAGGCTTGGCGTGCTGCAGTCCATGGGGTCGCAAAGAGTCGGACACGACTGAGCGACTGAACTGAACTGAAATCAGCCATACTTCAAGCAAATAAACTAAAAACAAGAGAACTACATCCTGAGTTAGCTGTCACACAAGGCAGTGGCCCAGGACACTGAGCTAAAGGGTTTGGAGAGGACCGTTCAGGCCATTCACTTGAATCCAGCCTGGGTTCTGAAGACACAGAAGCTCTTATGGTCTATGAACTTCAGTGATAGGCAGATGGCTTCTCGACCTGGCTCTCCATGGGGGTAAACCAGAGAGAATGCCATGAGGCATCCCAGGACCAGAGGGAGGCCCAGATTCTCAGCTCTAATCTTCACTGTTTGGAGAGTATGGAACTGTGGTTTGAACCTTATGGAGGGTCAGGGACCTCTTTGACAATCTGATTAAATCTTATAATGATCTCCCTAGAAAAATTCTCAGGGCTGTGTAGATAGCTTGCATGTTATAAAGCCCATCCATTGTCAGCAGGCTAAGGATGGTACAGAGGATGAATCGTCTGATTGGACTTGCTCCAAGAATAAATCAAACTTAAGGGCTGAGGAAAGAATCACGGCCACCCAGAAGTCCCTGTATTTTCAAATCATCTCATGTGATTCAAAAGCTGATGTTTGTGTGAAAGAAAGGGAGTTGGTGGGTGACCTTTGAAACACACCTACATACAGTTCTCAGCCAGCTACTTTATTTTCTTTACGTCTGTCTCGTGAGCTGGAGAATCTAACAGTATTCCATTTTCTTGGTGATTTGGAAGTTCATCCCAAAACAAAAATCCTGGAACCAATATTGGTGTGCAAACAGCAAGAAATGTCCCCTCTCTCCCGTGATGGTTTTCCTTGCTTTCCGGCAAGCCCTGGGTTGACCCTGCCATCCATCTGGCAACCACATTTTCTGACCCACATACACTGGGGTAAACTATCCCAAATCAGAGGCAGCCAGAGGTGTTGGAAGTCCATGAGCAGGGCAGGCAGGGCACCCCACCCAGTACTGCAATGCCAAGTTTCAGACATCACAAGATTGAGAAATTTTTACATTTTCCTATTGGATTGGTGGATCTTCTTCCTGTGGTGGTCACTAATGCTCCCGAAAATCTGATAAAGATACACACCCCCTCATAAAAAATACGCAATGTTTGCAGAAACAAACATGTGCAACCAAGTTCAAGGGATTCACAACCTCCCGAAAGCTTATCCATGAATGCTCTAGAGTGGCATCATCCAAAATGGTGGGCACAAGCCCCACATGGACACGGAGCCCCTGAAGTGTAGCTAGTTGGGATTGAGATATACCAAAGTATACAAAGGTCACCTGGAGGAGGAAAGGGCAACCCAATCCAGTATCCTTGTCCAGAAAAAAACTCCCATGGACTGAGGAGCCTGGCGGGCTACAGTCCACAGGGTTGCAAAGAGTAGGACACAACTGAGTGACACGGCATGAGAAACACAAAGGATAAAATGCAAACTGACGTTCAAAGACTTAGGATGAAAACCAGGAAATTCTCCCATTAATAATTTTAGGACAAGTTGAATAGTATTTTTATATATTAAGTTAAATAAAATACATCACTAAAATGAATTTTACCTTGAGATTCTGGATTCCCAAATTACAAATATTTGCTTTAGCTCCTCCACCAGATTCCCTACCGCCCCGTTTCCTGATCTCATCAAGGTGGCTGTGCTAGGCAGGGCTGCCCAGGCCCCACCTCCACCCCCTCTCTCGCCCACCAGCCCCGGCAGTAGGAAGATGTCACAGTCCCTTGGCAGAAATAGAGCACTAAGCCTCCAAATGTGGCCAGGGGCCATTCAGCACAAGAAATGCCCCAGGGCCAACGTTTCATGCTTCCTGCTGGTCTCTAGCCTCAGATGAAAATCCTCAAGCCCAAGTTCTAGGGCCCGTAGCTCCCAAAGACGTGGACCTGCCCAGCTGGCCATAGAGTGACGCTGGTATAGAGTGATGCTCTCACATCCCCAAGGCTGTGTGAGGACCATGTGGTGGTCTCCTCCACAACCCACCGTGTCCCGAGGCCATGGAGACCCCATTCGCAGCAGCATGGGCATCATCTGAAAGACCACTAGCAACACAAAATTTCAGACCCCACTCCAAATCTACTGAACCAGAATCCGCTTTTTTTCCTTTGGCTGCGCTGGGTTCTCACTGCTGTGCAAGTTTCTCTAGCTGCAGCGAGCAGCAGCTACTCTCTGCTGCAGTGCCCAGGGTCCTCACTGTAGCGGCTTCTCTTGTTGCGGAGTCCCAGCTCTGGACACGTGGGCCTCAGCAGTTGCAGCACGCGGGCTCAGTAGTTGTGGTTCCCGGGCTCTAGAGCCCAGGCTTCAGTAATTGTGGTGCTTGCACTTAGTTGCTCCACTACATGTGGAATCTTCCCAGACCCGGGATCAAACCTATATCCCCTGCATCGGCAGGCACATTCTTATCCGCTGTACCACTGGGGAAGTCCCAGAACCTACACTTTTAACAAGATGCCCAGGTGATTCATTCACAATTGAAAATTTTGAGAAGCATGGCTCTAATAGATAGAGTGGTGGGGTTGAGGTCTGAACAGCTGGATTTGCATGCCAGCTGCATCCCATTCAGCCACTTACTAGCTGCATCACCTTGGAAAATTTACTTATCATATCTGAGCTTCAGCATCTTCATCTACAGAACTGAAAACAATTACAACACCCCCTCTCCATCTCCTGTGAGGATTGTTGGAGCACATGCTGAATATTGAAGTGATTTGTAACATACCATGTGGTGTGCACTTCGGTCACTCAGTTGTGTCTGACTCTTAGCAACCCTATGGCAACCAGGCCCACAGAGTCCACTGTTCATGGGATTCTCTAGGCAAGAATACTGGAGTGGGTTGCCATTTCCTTCTTCAGGGGATCTTCCTGACCCAGGGATCGAACCCACATCTCCTGAGTGCTAGATAAATGTAATATTCCATTTCTTTCCACTGCATGCATTTTTTTCAAGTAACTCCAATGCACTATGGACCAAGAGGACTCCAATCCATTTCCCTTCTCTCGTGAGGATGGAGCTCAGTCCCACTGAACCGATGGCAGCTGCATCCATAGCGGCTACTCCTTGGACACAGTCCTGGCCACTGTTTCTCAGGGTCCCATGTGGACTGCTAAGACCAGGCAGCCTCAGTGTGGGCGGAAGTCAAGCTGTTCACACCATTCCTGGGAGATCTGCCAGATTAACATTTATTAAGTCATAAAGAGGGAATATTGCAAAGAATATGGGCTTCTGAGACGAACAGATATGGCTTTAAATCCTGACTCTGCCACTTCCTGGCTGTGACCTTGAACAAGTCCGCTCACTTTCTCTGAGCCTCAGTTTCTTCCACTTGCACAATGAAAATAACAACACAGCTTTCCCAGACTGTTTCTGAGATCATGTATGTAAATGAGCTGAGAGAGCACCTGGCACTCAGTAAATTTTGCTGGACACAGTAGTGACTGTTATAACCAGTAAGAACTATTACAATGCCCATTACAGAGGTCTGGTTTCCCAGTGACCATGAGGAGCTTGTCCTAGGCAAATCTTTTGGGCCAAGAATACCTTAGGAGAAACATTCAGTAACTGACTCGCTATTAAGCTCCGATGGTACGCAAGGAAGCTGTGCGTGGCAGAAAGAGCGTAGACTCTACTGTCAGAAGAGCCAGGTTTGTATTTCCAAGGCTCCTCCTCCTTCATTAGGATTCCAGAATGTGCCCGCTTCCAGTGTAAGGAGGGAGAGAGGAGGAACCCAGAGCAGGAGCAACTCAGAGTGTCCTAAATCAGAGAAGATTGCCCTTTGCTGAGGGTAAAAGAAATGACTGGGGGAACAGGGATGAAAAAGGAGGGTATACTAGAGCACCCCCACTTCACAGGAAGTCGGAGAGAACCCACCGTCCAAGACAGAGTCCACAGGGTGGTCCCCTGCCCTAAACCAGAGTAATGCTTGATTTTTTTTATTCTTTGAGCAGCTTGGAACATACTAGAAGTTAAGATAATGCAGTTTGTGTGTGTGTGAAGCTGAAGCTCTGGTACTTTGGCCANCAGGCCCCTTCAAGATGCTACCACATCTTTGGATGTCCCTTCTCTCTCGTCCCTAGCCCTTGCTACTCCCAACTACATCCAGACCCGGGGGGAAGGGTGTAGACTTGGCCCTGCCCATCTCCTATTCTCCCAGCCAAGGAAGGCCTCTTTGAAGGTCTCAAGGAGCTCATCTGGCCCCCATCACTAAACAATTGGGAAAGGAACCCATCATTGCAAAGGGAGCCCATCCCTGAGGAGGGCCAGCACTGAGTGAAGCCAAGTCCAGCCCACTTGCCAGATAACAGAGGCTTGGATCTGGGAGTAAAGAGCTCCAGCTGAGCAGCTGCTCAGGCCCAGGGCTGGAGAAGTGGTCAGAGGAGGTGATGGGGCTTCACAAGGGAGGCAAGGTCCCCCTGGACATTGTAGGTATCTCTTGCTTTCAGCGAAATCAATTAGGGGCCTTCGTGTGCATCACGAAAGGAAACTCCCCTTGGTAAAAGAAAATGCAAAAAAAGAAGAAAGAGTAACCATAGCATTTCTCTGAGTAACAACCACCCACACTCTTTCTAGACCTGCTTCCGGAGAAAGCAAACTGGAGTTTGGGGTCAGTTCCCTTGGCCTTGTCTCCAAGTCCATGCCTATGGCATCAGCACACCCACACCCTCTCAGGAATTCGAAGACACCCAGAAGGTTTCAGGACAAACAAGCCTGGCTGGATTTCAAGACACAGGTCTGCTAAACAAACCTAGAAGGCACTTTCCGAAAGTGGCGGCGGAAATGCCACAATGCAAATCGTGAAAAGTCAGACCAGCGAGCGTAAGACTGGGCACAGCGTATTATTCTTCCCTTTATGTATTTAATTTTGGGGCATCTTGGGCAGTGCTGGAGCTGAGCAGGGGTGTGGGAGATGGACTTACAGGCTCAGAGCCAAAGGAAGAAAGCCCAGAGGAGGAACAGCCAGGGAGAAACAAAAAAGCGGGGAGACTCCATGGGACTGGCCGCTCCAGAGCCAAACTTGCAGCTCCGACAAAGCTGACTTTAAGCCGACCTTCAGCGGCGCTTCTTAGCAATGTACACCAGGCAATCGCTGGTAAATCTTTATTAATTTTAATTGGCGGCACCCATTTATAAGAACCATTAAAAAGGATAAATTGAGCCCATCCGGCGTAATGTCTTTTGTTAATTAGTTTGTCAGCACTGTTTTAATATCCCCTAATGACTTCATATTTCAGACCTGACATTAAAGGAGACGCTGTGAGAAAGGAAATGGTCTTATCACAGTGTACTGTAACGTTTTTCTTTTTTGAACAAAAAGTGTCCTTCCAAATGCTGACCAAGGTTATATGTCATTTATTTCTCAAAGGCAGGTGTCCGCGGACTTCCGAGGTCCCCAAGTCCTGCCAGCCAATCGATTCCCAACTCGCCCCCTTCCTCCAACCATCTCAGACACCCCCAAACAATCATTCATTTCTTCCTTCCTCCCTTCATTTATTCAACAGTTCCTGAACCCCTCCGAATTAGGGAAATAGTTTGTTATGAAATCAAGCGAGACACAGATACTTTCTGAAAAAAAAAAAAAAAGGCTTAAACACTTTTCATTCTCCATCCCACCGCGGGGCTTTCCTCTCAAGTTCAAGCTCATCGTTTTTGTTTGGGCAGGAAATAAAATATGGGAAGGAAGAGAGAGTCTGATATCTCAGATGGGCCTTGGCGGCAGGTTGCAGAGTTTTGCTCTGCAATCAGATGGGAAGCACAACTGACACCAGACGGTCTTCCAAGGAAGGAGAACGGATGAGAGAGAGCGAGCCACGTGTATGTCCTAGCAGCCCTGCTTAGCCAGCTTTTGCCGTGGGGTACACAGGATGAAGCACAGACGTATTGAAAGCTTTTACAATTATTTACACACTTCTCAAGTCTAAACAAACAAAGAAAAGAGTAAATTTTTAAGCTTTGCTAATGTGTAATGAAGGGTCTCATGCCTTCTCTCTGCCTCAGCCCGCATGCCCAGGGCCCCTGTGACTCAGGGTCAGGAGTGAGGGAGCAAGCCAGTAGCAGCATCCACTTGGCTCTCTGGGTGTTGCACCGCTCAGTTTATCTTTGCCTTGTTAAGTGAATTTATGGGTAATGTTATCCCGGTTTAACTGAATTACTCTCACAAAAACCACAATTAGAAACTGAAGCTTAAAACCGCAAGATGACATGAATGACAGAGCTGAAACGTCTCTGGGTCCTGGTACAAGCTCTTTGTCAACCACATTAGGAGGTAAAACTAATGTTGCTCTAATCACATCTGACAAGCAAGTGACCAAAAAAAAAAAAAGTGTGAAAAATTATCAAGAAGAGTATTTGAAATGTGGATTTACATCCACTATTATTCACAGTAAGCCTTGTCCTAGGCACATTCGGGGCCTTGAGACAGCAACTAACTAGTTCCATAACGGGATTAATTTATGCTTTGTGGATAAATAAATACACATGAACGGAGGTGCATGCGAGTTCAAAAACATTTTTACTGAGAGGGTGCGCAACCATAAATGCCTGGAGACCACCCAAGGGTGGGACTCTTGGCAATTCCTTAATCTCCTGAATCCTCAGTTTTCTCATCTGTAAAATGGTAACAATTCCAACTATCTTGTAAGTTGTTCTAAAGATTAGAAATCAAGCATTTAAAGCGCCCAGGCCAAGGCTTCCTTGCTGATCCAGGGTTAAGAATCCTCCTTGCAATGCAAGGGATACCGGTTCAATCCCTGGTCCGGGAAGATCCCACATGGGACTTAGCCCACATGCCACAACGGCTGAGCCGGTGCTCTAGAGCCTGCAAGCTGCAATTACTGACCCCACGCACTGCAGTTACCGAAGGCNGCGCCCAGGCCAAGGCTTCCTTGCTGATCCAGGGTTAAGAATCCTCCTTGCAATGCAAGGGATACCGGTTCAATCCCTGGTCCGGGAAGATCCCACATGGGACTTAGCCCACATGCCACAACGGCTGAGCCGGTGCTCTAGAGCCTGCAAGCTGCAATTACTGACCCCACGCACTGCAGTTACCGAAGGCTGCACACCTAGAGCTTGTGCTCCAAAAGAGAAGCCACCATCATTGAAGGCCAAGTACTGCAACAAAGAGTAGCCTCTGCTCGCTGCAACTGGAGAAGGCCGCATGCAGCCAAGAAGACCCGGTGCAGCCAAAAAGCAGTAATAATATAAACAAATAAATCTTTTACATTGTCGTCAACGCCCTTACCCTCACCACCACTTCAGTAAGCAATATGTTACCATCCCTTCCAACACAGTCTACGTCAACTATGGAATCACTGAAGATTAGGAACAAACAGACAAAACTAAAGTCCACTGAAGAGACAATAAGAATTTCTTGCAGGGCTTAAAGCTCCCTGGATGCACTTGCTCAGAAGAACTTTATCCTTGGAGCCTTGTAGGAAGGCGGGCAGATCAGAAAGGAAGATACCCTTAGGTGACATCGTTCCATGTCTTAATCCTGCATCTGTCTGTTACGACGCCTAAAAGAGCACTTTGGAGGTGCCTTTTGAGGCTTCTTGCAGGGGTTTTGCCCTAAGTGGTCCCCTATTGAAAAACAAATGTTTGTGAGTGCATTTGGTCTTAACCAACATCTAGAAAGAGATTTACAAGTCAGGATTTTGAGAGTGAGATCGAAGCCGGGGGCAGGGGTGGGCAGTTGGGAGCAAGGATAGAGTAAGGGAGGGGGAGGGCAGGACTAAACGACAAACTGGGGGATCCTGAGAGTCTGGTTGACATTAGGCACACCCTGGCTTTGCTGAAACTGGCGCTTAGTCTCAATGAAGGGCTGGTCGACTTTTGAATATCTGCACCTTCTCTTTTTCCTCCCTGCCCCTTCTCACTTCCCAACCTTGTCCAATCAGTTCAGTTCAGTCGCTCAGTCGTGTCCGACTCTTTGCGACCCAATGAAGCGCAGCACGCCAGGCCTCCCTGTCCATCACCAACTCCCGGAGTTCACTCAGACTCACGTCCATNCGAAGATCCTGAGTGTTGCAACTAAGACTGGATGCAGCCAAATAAATACTATTTAAACAGAAAAAAGAGAGAGAGACCCACTAGATTCTAATGTAGAGCGAAACTCAGAGGAAAAGCATTGTGTGTGCTTGTCTGCATGTGCTACATATTATTTGCAGCTTTCAGCAACAGCTAATCCTGTCATTCTCCAAAAACAAAATTCTATTAGCCCATACTATGAACTACATCTCATACTGAGTGTCAAAGATATTAAGGGAAATAAGAATAATAATAAACCTTGCCTTCAAGGAGCTCACCATTTAGGTGGCAACAACAGCAAGCACGGCTTTCCCGGTGGCTCAGCGGTAAAGGATCTGCCTGCCAATGCGGGAGCCACAGGAGACTCAGGTTCGATCCCTGGGTTGGGAAGATGCCCTGGAGGAGGAAATGGCAAACTACTCCAGTATTCTTGCCTGGGAAATCCCATGAGCAGAAGATTCTGGAGGGTTACAGTCCAAGGGGTCACAAAGAATCAGACACGGCTGAGCACCACCATCAACACCAGCAATAAGCACGTCATGGTAGAAAAATTGCCACACATTTTGACAGAGATGAATCTATGGGGCATGGATGAGAAGGGTACCACCTGCTCTACTGGTGACGTTGGTTTGGGGAAAGCCTCATGATGGGAGTTGTCCCATAAAATAAATAGTTCTTAAAGCTTTGGTTTTTTCTTGTGTAATGCTTCACGGAAAAGAGTATAAATGACGCACGTGTACCATTTAAAAATAACAAATGCGTATCTGTGAACCCGTGACTCAGCCTAAAAAACAGAATAGCTTCCATATCTCTCAAATCCCTCTGAGTGTCCCTTTCTGATAATATCCTTACATTTTATCAATCAGTCCTTTGTTTTTACTTCTAATTTTACCACATTTATGTCTCACTAAACTATATGTGTTTTTGGTTTGCTTCGTTTTGAATTTTATGTAAATTATTTAATGCAGTATTATTATTCTGAGGTGTGTTTTTTTCCCTCAACATTTTGTGAGGTTTGTTGAGAATCATCTATAGTCATATACGCAACTACAGTTAATTAGTGTTAATTGATGTATAGTAAGTAATCTGCTGTATGAACACATCCTAATTTATTGATTCATTTCACCACGGATAACTATTTAGTTGTTTCCAGTTTTTTGCTTTTATAAACAGGGACGCTGAACATTCTAAGTTTCCTGGTATATGTCCCCAACTAGAGGAGCTATGGGGTTATCACTGGTATCCAGGAATGCAGTTGGCTTAAACATTGATTTTGTCTCCCAAAGCTTTGCTAAATTGTCTCATTAGTTCAAAAATTTTACCTGTAATTTGTTTGGTATCTTTTATAGACAACCATATCATCTGAAAAATGGTAAGCTTGTTTCTTTCTTTCAGATCCTTTACATATATATATATTTTTTTCTTATACGTTAAGACCTCCAATATGACGTATGGAAGTGATGTAAGCTGACATCTATGTCTAACTCCTGATTTTAAAAAGAATGCTTTCAACATTTTACAATTAATTTTGATATTGTTAATATATTATTAACGTATCTTTATTAGGTTAAAGAAGATTCCTTCTATTCAAAATTTGCTAAGATTTTNTATATATATATTTTTTTTTCTTATACGTTAAGACCTCCAATATGATGTATGGAAGTGATGTAAGCTGACATCTATGTCTAACTCCTGATTTTAAAAAGAATGCTTTCAACATTTTACAATTAATTTTGATATTGTTAATATATTATTAACGTATCTTTATTAGGTTAAAGAAGATTCCTTCTATTCAAAATTTGCTAAGATTTTTTAAATCATAATTGAATTTTTAATTTTGCCAAAATTCTTCTGCTTAAAAAAAAGTTGTATGACTTTTGCCCCCTGAATCTGTTAATATGGTAAATTACCTTATTCAATTGTCTAACATTTAACTAACCTTGTATTCATAAGAAAAACCCAATGTTAGATAACACAGATAACACATTATCTATGTTAATGTATGTAGCTACAATTAACTAGTTTTTATTAATGTAGAGACATCACAATTAACTAGTTTTTATTAATGTAGAGACATCATTTTGCCAACAAAGGTCCAAACAGTCAAAGCTATGGATTTCCCAGTAGTCATGTGTGTACGTGAGAGTTGGACTATAAAGAAGGCTGAGGGCTGAAGAACTGATGCTTTTGAATTGATGCTGTGGTACTGGAGAAGACTCTTGAGAGTCCCTTGGACAGCAAGGAGATCAAACCAGTCAATCCTAAAGGAAATCAACCCTGAATATTCATTGGAAGGACTGAAGCTGAAGCTCCATTACTTTGGCCATCTAATGCAAAGAGTAGACTCATTGGAAAAGACCCTGACCCTGGGAAAGACTGAAGGCAGAAAAAGAGGAGTGACGGAGGGTGAGATGGTTGGATGGCATCACTGACCCGGTGGACATGAGTCTGAGCAAGCTCCAGGAGATATTAAAGGACAGGGAAGCCTGGCGTGCTGTGGTCCACGGGGTCATAAAGAGTTGGACACAACTGAGTGACTGAACAAAGTATTTTGAACTTAATGCCTTTTAGTCCACTAGGCAGTGCTTTTGCCAATACAACTTTCACAGAGATCTTGTGGGTTTCCAATTTATCTGATTCTGATTTGCTTTATGCCATAGAGCCACACTCACAATTCTTTTTTATTAGATAGGGCTTTCCCTGCTTTTGAAAAATTAGGACCTTTTGTCTAGCTGAGTAGATCTAATAAAATCACTATAAACTTCAGAAGTTTTATCTAAGGGTCTGATAACCTCACTCTTGTNACGGGGTCATAAAGAGTTGGACACAACTGAGTGACTGAACAAAGTATTTTGAACTTAATGCCTTTTAGTCCGCTAGGCAGTGCTTTTGCCAATACAACTTTCACAGAGATCTTGTGGGTTTCCAATTTATCTGGTTCTGATTTGCTTTATGCCATAGAGCCACACTCACAATTCTTTTTTTTAGATAGGGCTTTCCCTGCTTTTGAAAAATTAGAACCTTTTATCTAGCTGAGTAGATCTAATAAAATCACTATAAACTTCAGAAGTTTTATCTAAGGGTCTGATAACCACACTCTTGCAGTTTTGATTTCCAGCCTATTAAGTCCTGCTTTTCTAAAAGTCACTCTGAATTCTTCTTGCAAACTGAATAATTCTTTATTTAGCTCCTGCCTCTCTTCCCATACCTTATTATAGGCAGCCAAAAGAAGCTAGCTGACACTTTCCACATTCTGTCTGGAAATCAGCTTATCAAAGTCCAGTTTCTCTGCATCGTCACTAACATTTGATACTGTCACTAATTTGTATCTTAGCTGCTCTGATACATGTGCAGAAATTTCTTACGATGGTTTTAATTTACAGCTCCTTGTGCTTAGCCACTGAATATCTTTTCATGTACTTATTTTCCATGTGTATGTAATTTTCAGTGAAATGTCTCTTTATGTCTTTTTTCCATTTTCTATTTGAATTGTTGGCTTTTTTACTGTTGAGTAAAATATACATATATGTATATATACATGCATATATAAATATATTTCATATATACACAAAACATACAGTCCTTTGTCAGACATGCAGTTTGCAGCTATTTTTTTCCCAGTCTGTAGCTTTTTTTTTTTTTAAACAAGGTTTTTCTTTTACTTTTATTTCTTTGGCTACATTGGGCCTTAGCTGCAGCATACAGACTCATTAGTTGTGCCATTTGCATATCCTAAGAGTTTAAGTAAGATTTTTTCCAGAATAACCTAACGGAAAAAAAATCCCAGGCTGAACTGACAGCTGCCTTCCAGAAACAGAAGACTGCTAGCAAATTTTAGAGGTCAACTTTCCAATTTCATAACCTAAAAAAAATTTTTGGAAGAAGTGTTTCTAACTAAGTGACATTTGTGATGTTTCCATTGAGCCAACCCCTCCGTATAACAGAGCAGAAAGTTTATCTGTACTTATGGCTGTGCTGAGTGTTCTCTGCTGCATGCAGGCAGGCTCTACAGGGAGGGCTCAGTTGTAGTGGTGTGTGGGATTAGCTGTTCCATGGTATGTGGGATCTTCCTGGATCAGGGATCAAACCCATGTCCCCTACATTGGCAGGTGGATTCTCAACTGCTAGACCACCAGGAAAATCCTGGAGCAGAAAGTTTTAATTGGCACTTCTGAGAGAAGTGGGCTTCCCTGGTAGCTCAGATGGTTAAGAATCTGCTTACAGTTCAGGAAACTTGAGTTTGATCCCTGGCTCAGGAAGATCCCCTGGAGAAGGGAATGGCAATCCACTCCAGGGTTCTTGCCTTGGAAACGCTATGGACAGAGGAGTCTAGTGGGCTACAGTCCATGGGGCTACAAAGAGTTGGACATGACTGAGCGACTAACACGTTTTTGAGAGATGGCCAATTTACACATCCACTATTCCTTGACCTAATACACAGACACACTGTAGTAACACGTAATGCACCACTCACCACTGAATAATGGGGCTTCTGCCATGGGCGCTTGCTAAGTCACTACAATCATGTCCAACTGTATGCAACTCTATGGACTGTAGCCCACCAGGCTCCTCTGTCCATGGAATTCTCTAGGAAAGAACACTGGAGTGGGTTACCATGCCCTTCTCCATCTGCCATGGGTATCTGATAGTTACTCTTGGATGAAACAGGATTCTCCTCCCACAGTGGAAGCTGGAACAAGGGACCTAATCTCAGGACCCATGAAGACACAGAGAAGCGGGAACCATGGAGATCCTGCCTTTGTGGCAACATCCAGTTTCCAGGCCCAGCAGGTGGCCGTGCCCACAGCCCCCACCCGTGTCTGGCAATAAGGTCAGGCAAATGGGCTGTCCAGTGTTGGACAGTGGTGGTGGCAGCTCCGTCACCACTGGGCTGGTCCATGGTGCTATCTCCTCACTTCAGGTGCCCGTTCCCCATATCTGCCCCAACTGACTGCTCAGCCTTCCCAGACAGCCAGGGGCTTCCCAACATCCCTTCCAACTAAAACCTCAGCTGAGAATACATTCTTTCCCTAAATCAGACCAACAAAACCTCAATGTAAATTCAAAGCTAAGTGAGTGAATTTGTGAGGGCCAAAAACTCTAAATGAACTATCATAAACACCAATTAATGGTTGTTTTTCATGAACCACACATTGTTGTAGGCAATGCATTACCCTAGAAATAATTTTTTTTAAGTGTAACCTTTTTCAGAAGAAAAGAAAAGATACATGGGTGATGGTTTAGGAAGACAAAATCAAAAATTAACAAGCAAAAAATGACAAATGATATATGAACTTGAGCACATAAAAGGCACAGAAAAACAGTCTTTAAAGATACTGTACAAAAGAGAATAAAGGAAAATGTTTTGCTGCTTAATTAGATGGTAACAGAGAGGAATGAGTAGCAGATGATAGGAAAAAATACAACATAACATTTTGATCTGGTTCGAGCTTGATCCATATCAAAAAAAGAAATGATAAGGTGCAGAAAAGTCTAGTTAACACAGGGTCTTGGAGAAAGAAAGGACAAAGTTGCAGACAGCTTGAAACTAGGTCAGAAGCTAAGAAAATTCATTTGAATGAGCTGAGGTCCTGTAGATGCGAATATTAGGAAACTAAGTGAAGTTATTGCTCACAAGTGCAAGCTCAACAAACGAGTCAATTATTATTATTATTATGTTTGCAGTGCTGGTAATTACAGACATGTTCATTCACAATGTTTTCCAGTAAGAACTGTTATCCGTTATAATCTGCAGGTGAATGAACTGGGTCCAAAAGTCACGTGACAGGAATGGCATGGTCCTCATGCATCTTTCTCAGAGCTACCTTCCTAGGTGGGGAGATGAGAGAGAGACAAAGACCCTGGAAGTAGCAAGACCTAGACTCTAGACTCTAGGCCAGATTCAGGGCAGCAGGTGCTGGAGGCAGGAGGTGTGCCAGCTGCTGGCAGAGACAGAGAAGTCACAGTTGCACTGGGAATCAGCTCCAGGTCCTGCCTCAGTTCTGCAGCCTACTAGCTGTGTGCCCATGAGAAAGTTAATCTCCGGCTCTAGGCCTCAGCTTCCCAGGGAAATGAGGAAATGGGTCCAGATGATCTTTGCCATTGCTTCATATTCAAAGTCTATGAGCTTGGCTAGGTTTCAGAAATTCATAAAGGGCTTCTAGGAAAGCTCGTGAAGCCTGAGAAAGACTATAGTTTTTCATTTTCAGAGCACACATATGTTTCTCTGGATTTCTGTTGCTTTATCCAATACGCCTTCCATCCTGAGTTTAGCATCCTGCTCCCCGCTCCCTGTCTTTCCTTTGATGCACTATCCTTCCCACATTCCATGGGATTCTGACAGGGCCACCAATCACAGAATTGACCCCACCCATGGCCTAAGTGATTGGCCCAGCAGTTGGGCACATGACTCAAGATGACCAATCAGAATCTTTCCCTGAATGATTATGTGTGGATACAGGAAGAAAAAAATGAACTCAGTCCTGGGGTTGAGTTGACTTGAGGACAACACATTGCTTGAGGACCTCAGAGTCAGCTCCACTCAAAGCTTCTTAGCATGGGAAGCCCCAAGTTCTACACATTTGGGGTATAAGCTTCCTGTGGTTGGTATAACAAATCACTACAAACTTGATGACCTAAGAGAACAGAAATTTATTCTCTTATAATTCTGAAATCCTGAACCTGAAATCATTATCACTGGATCAAAATCAGGCTGTCAATAGGGCAGTGCTTGCTCCAGAGGAGAATCTGTTCCATGCTGCTTCTAGCTCCTGGTGGCTGCCTGCATTCCTTGCCAAGTGGTGACATCACTCCCACCTCAGCCTCTGTGTTCACACTATCCCTCTTCAGGCTGCATCCAATCTTCCCTTGCCCTCCTCTTAGAAGGACACTTGTGATGGCATTTAGGGCTCACTTGGATAATCCAGGATAATCACATCTACAAAGGCCCTTTTCCCAAATAGTAATGCTCACAGGTTCCAGGAATTAGGACCTGACATCTTTGAGGGGCCATTATTCTGCCCATTACAAAGTGTAAACCAGCTTGAATTCCGTTTCTATTATTTGCTGCAGAAAGAGTTGTAACATAATATTTATTGTGCAAAATTAGGGAAATATCAGATATAAAGAAGAAAATATTAATAAACTTCCACCTCATTCAATCATTCAGCTTAAAGAATGCCTAACATAGAACAAGAAGCTGATTAACAATCCAGAGCAAAGCTGACCTAATTTCTAGCTGCTGGAGCCTCATAGTCTGATGAAAGAAGAAAAAAAAGAAAAAAACAAGGAAACAAGTACATATAAACTTTGAGGGAAACTATGGACTTAGCAGCTTAGCAGCAGCATGCTAATGCTTTATTGGCTTCGATTATTTTCTATGCACATTTTCGCCATTGATATATGCAGTTTTATTATCCCACTTTCTTCAACTGGTTTTATATAATTAGCATTGCCCATGCCATTAAAACCTCTTCTAAAGCAAGATTTTTATATTGCAAACATGCCTTTATCCAGATGAGCTATGTCATGCTTTGTTGTTGAGTCACTCAGTTGTGTCTGACTCTTTTGTGACCCCATGGACTGTAGCTCACCAGGCTCCTCGATCCATGGGCTTCCCCAAGCAAGAATTCTGGAGTACACTGTCAGTTCCTTCTTCAGGGGATCTTCCCAACCCAAGGATCGAACCTGCCTCTTCTACACTGGCAGTGGATTCTTTATCACTGAGCCACCAGGGAAATCCATGGTATGTTTAGTCATTCAACATAAATACTGTTTAAATTTCCTTTTTCTATCACAAACAATATAATGAACATCTTTACTTGAGTGGCTAATTGCTTCCATAGAAAAGGTTCTGAGAAGTGGAGAGAGTTACTAGATTAGAAACTCTTTTTTGAATGATCCTGGATGAATACCACCAGGGGTCTATCCAGAAAGAACATTAGTTCACATCCCTACAAAGCTGTTTCACAGTGTCTTTCTCTACATTTTATTTTAAACTTCTGTCAAGTGGATGGGTTAAAAGTTGTATCTTTTTTCAATATGTATTTTCTGATTATTAGAAAGAATGAATCTTTTTTTTAATCTCAGCAATCAACTTTCTTTCCTCTATGAATTGTTTATGTCCCTAGCCATTTTTGCCATTAAAACATTAGCTTTTTTTCCTATGAATTGGCAATGTCCATGGCAAATAGCTTTTCCTGTTTTACTATCTGCCTTTGTATTCTGTTTGTGATACTAATTTCAGACTTACGGCACCCAGAATTACGGGAGGCCACCAAGTTTGCGGTAATTTGTTACAATAGCCATTGGCAATGAATACTCTCCAAATGTGAACTTTTTAGCGGAAAGTGTTCTGGCTCTGCCTCTGGAGTTACTTCGGCCCCTGACAGTGGGCTTATTGTGAGGAGAGGGTCAACACTCCAGAAGTCCTGATTCAGGCTCACAGAACCGAAATGTGACAATGCTCTTTGGGGAAGAAATGCAAACTGTTCTTTAGACTGGCCTTCACCTTCATTTTGTGATTCACCATTTTTTTTTTTTTGGTACATATATGGTTCAGTCTCAGGATTTACAAGTCCTAAAAACCAGTTTGGGGTTTTTTTTTAATCCTATTAATGCAGTAAGTTCTCTACGAAGCTGACACGCTTCTGACAAACCTACCCCATATGGAAAGAAAGATCTTGCAAGCTGGACAGCGAGGCCCAGCTGGAAGCACACATAGATACAGGACAGGACGCGCCCTCTCCAACCCCAGCCCGGAAGAGCACTGGGGTTTCACTGTCACTATCGGTCATCTGCTTCTGTGCATTTTGGAAACCACTTAATATGACACGTGCCGAGTGTACAACGATGGTCCCTAACAGTACTGTAAAGTGATCAGGCCAGCTAACATTCAAGCTTTTGTTTTTAACAAGTTGGGTACCCAAGCTGAGGGCCAGAGTTCAAAGGCTCAGAGTAAGAAGAACGTGAAAGTGTTAGTCGCTCAGCCGTGTCCAACTCTTTGCGACACAGACTGTAGCCTGCCAGGCTCCTCTGTCCATGGGATTCTCCAGGCAAGAATCCTGGCGTGGGTAGCCATGCCCTTCTCTGGGGGATCTTCCCGATCCAGAGACTGAGCCTAGGTCTCCTGTATCACAGGCAGATTTTTTCCGCTGAGCCACTGGGGAAGTGCGATTTTAGAGGCCATCAAAGCAGAAATAGAGGAACCAGGTGCCTGGCAGCTGGAAAGAAACTACGGAAGGAGTGGGGATGTTTAAAGGAGAATTTCATGAGTTTTATCACAAGGAATGTGATGCAAGCTTTCTTTTTCATCTCCTGATGAAAACTTCAGGGAAATAGACATGCTCCACAGGTGTACATGGAATGGAGCCATCAGACAAGAAATGAAATGGTGAGAACAGTCTGGAGTCGCATGCTGGAAGGAGAGAGCCAGCCAAGCCCAGATGACAGAGCCCTGGGGCCCTCGCTGGCAGGGAAGGTCACTTCCCACGATATGACCGAGGGGAAGGCAGCGCTCTGGCTCACTGGCCCACACTGGGCTGGGTTAACAGGATGGCATTCTGTGGGCCTTTCAGCTACCCTGACCAGAGTAAACTCATGCCTTCATCACTTCTCACCTGGAGCTCCCCAGCAGCCTCTCACCCTTAGCAACCGGTGTGGTCTAAGTCACAAGCCTGGTGCATTTCTCCTGGATTATAACCTTTGATGGCTCCCAGTTGCCAGCCCTCTCCCATGCACACAAAGGCTGGACACACGGCCACGTCCAAGTTCCCATCCTTGTCCCTTCTGCCCTGAACATAGAGCCACTGCCTCACCAGGTACCCACGCCCCAATCTCTGCACTTTGACACATGCCCTTCCCCATCTGGAATGCCATCCCGACCCCTAGATCTCCCCAACAGACTCATAGACTCCTTTCTCTGGGCTCCCCAAAGCACATTAAACTTTACATAGTTAAATTGAACTCACTTAGTCGTGTCTGACTCTTTGTGACCCCATGGACTGTAGCCCACCAGGCTCCTCCGTCCATGGAATTTTCCAGGCAAGTGTACTGGAGTGAGTTGCCATTTCCTTCTCCAGGGATCTTCCTGACCCAGAGCTTGAATCCAACCAGGTCTCCCGCATTGCAGGCAGTCGCTTTACCATCGGAGCCACCAGGGAAGCACCTAAACTTACATGAGTTCTTGCAAAAACAAGTCTCTGGTGACCTATGACACATCAGGACTTCTGCTAAGTACTTTACTGTATTAACTCACAGAGCCTGCAACCCTGCGAGCTCAGTCCTACTGTTGGCTCATTCATGGAGGAGGACATGGAAGGTAACCTGTTCAGAGAGGTTATCTATCTTGCCCAAGGGCATACAGCTGGTGAGTATGAGCAGATCTGACATCTAAGCCCTGGCCTCTTAACCGTCACGTCATGTGTCTTCTCGAAGCACTCCCCACCTTGTATTTTAACTGTGTGTCTATCCTCAGGATAACTTACTCCTAGCCTACTGAATCGGAGTATCTTGGAGTAGGGCACAGGAGTCTGTCATTTTTATAAAGCCATCCAGGTGGTACAGGTGCTCAGTAAAGCTTAAGAGCAGGGTGACCAATCATCTTGGTTTGCCTGGCACTAAATCTTTTTGCAGACTTGTGCTTCAGCTTTCCAACAAAAGCACATTTTGCATTCTGTTCCCTGAGGTAGCCATATTTGTTTTTATGTTTTAACTGATACTCGAAAATAATCGAATAAAATGAATGCTTCGAGAGGCTGGCATACCATCAGGCTCCCCAGCTTGAGAAATGCCCATCACTTGGCAGAGGAGATGGACGAAAGCCCAAAGAGAGAGGATGAAGTGATTTTCCCAAGCCCATCCATGTTGTCATAGAAACAGGAAGTGCTGGTTTCTTGGGCTTTCTGAGTGTTGATCCTAATGGGCAGCGGTGTCCTCATTCAAGCATATTTTGAGGGCTTGTTTTATACTCTGCTCAACAGGCTCTTCTCTGTTCCCAAGCTAGCTCTGTTGGCTTCATCCCGGTTGCTGCATTTTCCTCCCAGGCTTTGGGAGGTGAAGAGCCAGCCAGCCCCACAAAAGGGATTCTGGAGAGCCACCTCCCAGGACCAGCTTCCCCCACAGACCAAGGGAAGCATCCTCCAAATTCTTCTGGGCCCCCACCCACAACGTAAAAAAAGCCATCTCTCTAGCAAAGAGGAGAACATCTTCACAAGGCTTTGAAATCCCTAAATGGGCTGCATGTGATGTACTGTGCTGCTATTTAGCATGAGACTTAGAAAGAGCTTAACATGAAAGGCGATAACCGTATGCTTTAATGTTAGTTAAAGAAATGGGCAACAAAATTAAATATGCAGAGTGGACTCAACTAAACTAGTGGGGGGAAAGCATAAGACAAAGGAAAGACTACAAGGAATTAAGCCAAAAAGTTAACAATAGTAGCTGCAGGAAAATGAGATTGTGGAGAATGTGGGGATGTGCAATTTGGGCTATTTTTTATGTTTTATTTTACATTTTCTAAATTTTCTGTATGTGTGCTGGGTGGAGAGGATTGAACAGAAGGTGCCCTTCTCAAATTCCCAGTTCAGGAAAATGCCAGAGTGAGCACAAACTATTTTTAAAGTCTTGAAGGTGAGTACTCAATGTGTTTATAGAGAAAGCCGTGTGGAACTTTCTGGGCTATTGTAGCTGCCAATTAAGTAATGGTGGTAAAATAGCAAGTTGATTGTTTTGAAAAGAGTGCTTCTAAAATTCTTGAACTACTTTCAAATGGACTAAACATTTTCCATATAGTTCTGTTCATATTTCTTATCATTTGGGGAACTCCTTTGATAGTTTAAAAGGAAAAGCAGCTTAACTCTTACCTAAGTCATCACAGAAAGTGAAGAGGAACTAAAAAGCCTCTTGATGAAAGTGAAAGAGGAGAGTGAAAAAGTTGGCTTAAAGCTCAACATTCAGAAAATGAAGATCATGGCATCTGGTCCCATCACTTCATGGGAAAATAGATGGGGAAACAGTGTCAGACTTTATTTTGAGGGGCTCCAAAATCACTGCAGATGGTGATTGCAGCTATGAAATTAAAAGAGCTTACTCCTTGGAAGAAAAGTTATGACCAACCTAGATAGCAACCTATGTTTTTTCCTGTGGTCATGTATGGATGTGAGAGTTGGACTGTGAAGAAGGCTGAGCACCGAAGAATTGATGCTTTCGAACTGTGGTGTTGGAGAAGACTCTTGTGAGTCCTTTGAACTGCAAGGAGATCCAACCAGTCCATTCTGAAGGAGATCAGTCCTGGAATTTCTTTGGAAGGAATGATGCTAAAGCTGAAACTCCAGTACTTTGGTCACCTCATGGGAAGAGTTGACTCATTGGAAAAGACTCTGATGTTGGGAGGGATTGGGGGCAGGAGGAGAAGGGGATGACAGAGGATGAGATGGCTGGATGGCATCACTGACTCGATGGACGTGAGTCTGAGTGAACTCCGGGAGTTGGTCATGGACAGGGAGGCCTGGCGTGCTGTGGTTCATGGGTTCGCAAAGAGTCAGACACAACTGAGAGACTGAACTGAACTGAACTGAAGTCATCACAAATTCATAGAACCCATGTATTAATACTACAGGGCACATCTGTAGTGTTAAGATTCCAGGGCACATCTGGCTTGACCCAACCACCCTGGCCTGTGGCAAAGGGGAGAGGGTCCTGAAGAAAATGACCAGGAGGCTCCCACCCCAGTTGTCCGGATTCCCCAGGACCTTATGGGGGGCAGCCCCTATCCCTCCCCTCAAGACTGAATTTCCTGACCTGTAATATGACGAGCTCGGCCCAGACATATTGAAAATCTCTCCAAGCTACTCATGTATTCAGTTTTACTTGTTGAGCACCCACAAGCATGGCTCCAGGCACTGGGGACAGCACTGAAAGAAGAAAAATCCCAGTTTTCTTGGCATTTCCTCTTCTTCCCACGCATGGAGAGCTCTGACCTTCTCTAGCATCTGTTACAGACAGGGCTCCTTTCTGCACATAATCACACACCGCCTGCCATGTGAGTTTGACCAACGTAATACGGGAGAATCTTTTGCATTCTATTACCAGTTAATCACTAAAGGGATGTAGCTTAAATTATACATAATGATATATTCCATCTCTGAGAACCCTGGTTTCAGGTAATGAGCATTACGCTGCTCATTTGTTACCTTACAGCAGGTAACAAAGGGTTAAAATACCTTTGTTTAGCTCACAGAAAGTATCCTGACTAGGACCCCTGTGAATGACTACACAGAGGAAGAAATTAACACATGTCCCCTGGAGGCTGACCAGAACCAGGAAACATCTGGCTTTACTCTCTTTCTTTTTAGTATAGAAGAAGCCTGGATTCGAACTCAGGCAAGAGGGTCCTCTGGGGCAGGAGTCCACTGTCTTCTTGGTTTGCTGCCTTTCTGAATAAAGTGGCTACTCCTTGCCCCCAACAACTCACCTCTCGGTTGACCAGCCTGTCTATTGTGAGACAAGCAGCACAAAGCTCAGTAACATCAACTCGATCATAAACCCCAAGGGAACAGAGACCAGGATTCCTGTTCCTGTGTTCCCACAGTCGTTAACGCAACCCCAGCACCTTTGTTCTTTTAACTAGGAAACCACAATACCTGCACATAGTAAGGACTTGACAAATGTTTGTTGGATAAATAATAAAGATCATACAACATGCTGGGCCCTTACAGATCCTAGTTCCTGCAGTTCTCATAAAAGCCCTAAAATGTGGAAATTTATGATGCAGAGAGGTTAAGTGACTTGTCAAGATAAACAGTGGTGGATCCAGTATACAAGCCTGAGTCTCAACCTTCATGAAATAAAATGCAATATGAAACAGTTTCTAAAGCATAAACTTTACAAAATGGGGACGATGAGTTCTTCAGAGAAGGGAAGGATTTGTGAGGCCAGAATGGACAGGGAAGAAATTATGGCAAAAGTGGGGCTTCAGCTGGACTTTGAAGGATGGAAGAGAGGAGAAGGATGGCAAAAATGACAGTGTATGAATCCATCAGGGCTTCCCTGATGGCTCAGCGGGCAAAGAATCCGCCTGCAATGCAGGAGACACTAGTTTGATCCCTGGGTCAAGAAGATCCGCTGGAGAAGGAAATGGCAAGCCACTCCAATATTCTTGCCTGGGAAACCCTTGGGACAGAGGAGCCTGGCGGACTACAGTCCATGGGGCTGCAGAGACAGACATGACTGAGCAACGTAGCCTCCAGGCAATGGCCTGGGATTGGGCTCCGCTGACTCAGGCACCTTAGTCAAACAATAAGTCTGATGCACGTTTCTCTAACAGCTGGAAAGTGATGAGAAAATAATTGTTCAATATGTGCAAAATATCGCTAGCCTAACTAAGCATGTGAACGAGCTTGAAATGAAGCCAGACACCCTCCCTGCTGTGAACTCCAGGCTGCAGAGCAGAGCTGTTGGTGCTGTAGCGCCTGAGTCTGACCCTGAGCAAAGCGCTGGGGGGCAGGGAGCAGGTGGCTCTATGAGGCCTTCAGTGTGGTAATGGGGGCCCTTTGTACACTGCTTGTTTCTGCAGAGACTTGACCTCTGCCCTGTGCATTCTGACCCAGTGACCTCCCAGGAAGAGGTTATGTCACACCCACAAGATGCACCCACGGGCCTCCCGGGATGATACAGGGAAGGCACCCTGGCCTTTAATCCTGGTGACTAGAGTTCTAGACCCAGCCCTGCCATTTGTGAGTATGTGACTCTGAACAGTTTATGACCAGACTCTTGGCCTCTGAGTGGGACAGTACGGCGCCTTCCTCACATGGTGCAGCACTCTCAGATCAGTTGAGATCAATGTAGTGCATCAAGACCAGGACTTCTTAGATGATATGAGATGGAAGAGCACAGAGAGGGTTCTGCTTCCTCTGCCCAGACCCTCAGATTCCAGAGCTGTCCTTCATTCAGAGGCAAGAAGCACCAGAATCCTCTGGCAGCAAGCCTGTCTAGAAGCTCCAAAATGAACAAACTCAGCTGCAACAGAAACTGGAAGAATGCCCCCCACCCCTACCCCCACTCCCAGGACTGAGAGACTCAGTGTTGGTAAGAGAGACAGCTATTAAATTGTATTTTTGCTTTTGCTTGTTTGTTCCTCTAAAGTCACACAATTTTACCAAAAAAAAATAAAATATAGATCACAGTCGGTTAACAGTCTTAGAGCATGTGCTAAATATTGTTGAATTGTTCTCAAGGATAACACTAATTTAAAATTTGAACAGTTACACACACATATACAGTCAGCACATATATGATACAACAGTAATTTATAAGTGATTGGCCTTACTGGGGCTTCCCAGGTGGCAGTCGTGCTAAAGAACCTACCTGCTAATGCAGAAGACATAAGAGATTCAGGTTCGATCCCTGGGTCGGGAAGATTCCCTGGAGGAGGGCACGGCAACCCACTCCAGTATTCTTGCCTGGAGAATCCTGTGGGCAGAGGAGCCTGGCGGGCTACAGTCTGTGGAGTTGCAAAGAGTCTGGACACAACTGAAGCGACTTCACACACACACACACATACACACACATACACACACGCGCGCGCGCGCGCGCGCGTCATGTCAGAACAAAGATAGTGGTTATTCTTGGGTGGGGATAGTGAATGTTCCTTCTATATAAAACAGAAAAGCAAAGAAAAGTAGAAAGAAATACACTATAGGGAAAATTTAACACACCATTCTCAGTATAAGATCAAATGGCAAAAACTGAGCAAAGACATAGAAATCTAAACAACCGAATCAACAAGGTAAGCCTTTAAAATCACTTAATCCTGATTTAAGCACACATACACATGCACACACACACATATTCGGATTCTGATTAGAAGGGCACTGAACTTATATATTAATTTTAGAAGTTATATTTTATAAGCTGTTTCATCTAAGGGTATGAAGTAAATCTCTCCATTTGTTAATAAAGAGGAAAGCTATTGATTTTTGTATCTTTATCTTGTACACCACTGCCTTTCAAAGTTCTATGAGTAATTTTAATAGTTATTAATTTTACGGGACTTTCCTGGTGGTCCAGTGGCTGAGACTTCATGCTCCCAACACGGAGGCCTGGGTTCGAACCCTGGTCAGGGAACGAGATGCTTCATGCCACAGCTAAGAGTCCACATGCTCTCACTAATGATCCCACATGCCGCTTTAAAGACTGAAGATCCCACGTGCTGCCATTAAGACCCAGTGCAGATAAATTAAATTAATTAATTAATAGTCTTTAGAAATAGTTGTTAATTTTAATAATTGTTATGAGACTAAGTTTGCAATCCGGCCTGACAGAAAGATAATTTAATAACATTCATATGGACTATTTCATTTATTTTCTTATTTCATTAGTGAAAATCTCTAAAATTATTCCTCATTAACAATGATAAGACAACCTTGTCCTGTTATTGATATTGCCAGGACGACTCACTCTCTCAGGCACTGCTCAGAATGAAAAGGAGCCTGTGTCCCATAGCCGCCTACCCAGGAGGTTACCAAGGTCCTGATTCAATGTTCTGAAAGTGAAAGTGGCTCAGTGGTGTCCAACTCTTTGCAACCCCATGGGCTATATATACAGTCCATGGAATTCTCCAGGCCAGAATACTGGAGTGGGTAGCCTTTCCCTTCTCCAGGGGATCTTCCCAACCCAGGGATCAAACCCAGGTCTCCTGCATTACAGGCAGATTCTTTACCAGCTGAGCTACAAGAGAAGCCCAAGAATACTGGAGTGGGTAGCCTATCCCTACCCAGGAGGTTACCAAGGTCCTGATACAATAGGGAACACAATACAAATCTGACTCTGTATTGTATCTGTTTCTTTTGCTTTAACCTTTGTATTCTACTACTCTTGATTCAAGTTAAGAACGTTGCCTATAACCTGAAATACACAGGATAGCCCATTCTCCGAACTTCAAAAGGATAACACTTTTCCATGCACACAGAGATAAAAAGTTACAGAACAGAGAATAATATTTGTCTTGGAGGTTTATAAAACACTGTGACCAGACCTATGTGGAGAGCAGCAGGAACAAAATTTTCCAGCACCAAGAAGTGTGCAGCAACCAACCACACTCCCTCCCCTTTTAGCATAAAGAAGACTGAATCCTTAACTCAGGGGAGACTATTCTTTGGGACCCTAGTCTGCTGTCTTCTCAGTCTGCTAGCTTTCCAAATAAATTCACCATTCCTTGCCCCAACATCTCTCAATTTACTGGCCTGTTGTACAGTGAGAAGTACAAGCTTGGACTCGGTAACACTAACTCTCACAACCCTTCACTCCAGGAGCCTACAATAGCCTTTAGCTGTGGTCCTTGTGAAGGCCTGGCAACCCCAGTCCTCTCTTCACTCCCTTCGCTTCTACGTCCCTAGCTCAGACCCCCATCGCCTCGCTCCTGAGCTATTACAGTGACCTCCCAACTGGCTTCTCTTCTCCTCCCATCCCCTCCGGTGCTCATGCCATCCGGACAGCACAGGGGAAATGGTGCGGGCTTTCAAAAATACAAATCTGGGGCTTCCTTGGTGGCCCACTGGCTCAGGCTCTGTGCTCCCAAGTCAGGGGGCCTAGGTTTGATCCATGGTCAGGGAACTAGATCTCACATGGCACAACTAAAAAGAGCCTGCACATTGCAAGAAAGATCCCAGATGCTGCAACTAAGATCCAGCTCAGCCAAATAAATATATATTTTTTAAAACATGCAACTCTGACCACTCTTCTGGGGATAAAAGTGGTACAAACCCACGAGGTGTCCTCCCATCCCCACTCTCCAGCTTCATCTCCTTCACTTCCCCATTCTCTCAAGAACCCACTGTCTTTCATTTCCCGGAAAGCACCCTGCCCCTTCCTGTCTCACCATCTTGCACCTGCTTTTATTACTGCCTCACATCCACCCTCCCTAACTCACATGTATCACCAGTCAACGACTCCCCAGGTGTATGTTATATAATTATTCATTCACTTTTCATCTCCAGGCTATAAATTCCACCAGGATAGGGACTGTGCATTGCTGCCACTCTTAACTCCAGCACCCAATACAGAGCCTGGCTTCCTAGGAAATGTCCGATAATCATTTAAAATGAGTAAGCTAGTGGGGATCAGTCTTTCCTAGCCCGCCAACTCCTCTTTTGTCCCCCGAAGAGGTAGACAGACATAAAAACGTCTTTTATTCTTATTTTTGAAATTCAGTTTGGCCGGGCACATGATGGTTCTGTAGGCTGGTTTCTTTGTAGTCTCAAGGCTGGGTGTCACAACTGTTGTTTCCCCTGCCAGACCTTGGTCATGCCATATAGTTTCTTTACCAGCCAGAAATGGATTATCTGTTGAGATTTCATCCCTGCCTGATTCACTACAACTAGGCTCTGAGTGGGGCCAAGTGAAGGAGGTATAATTCTTAACCATCTCCAGCACCTGGCTTCTTCTTCCACCGAAACCCAGCCAACTGCTACCCAACTCAGACTTCTTCCCTGCCTCTGCCCAGAGTTTTGTTCTTTGTAATAGCCCATCTCATGGGTAAACACCAGAATCAGTTGGAATACGGGACAGTCTCAACAATCCCCCTTTTAAAGATATGCTCTGGAAAAGAACTCCAGTTAGTGCCCCTCCTTGGAGGCTGAAGTCTTAAGGCAGACATAGGATCCCTTGGACACCTATAATTTCAGCCTTCCTGCTGGTCTGCTCAAAGTGCGCATTCAGGGTATGGCAGAGCCTGCAGGCAGTGTTTCAGAATGATTAACTGTGAACGCAACAGGCACCCCTTCTCATGTGGTCAGCCAAGTCACAAGTATATTCCTTTCACTCATGTTGTAGCTAAGACAATTAAGTATTGTGACTGTAGCACAATTAAAACTCATGTAATTAAGGCAGATGGGGTGAGAAGAAAAGGACTCTGGTTCTGAAAGCTCAGCCTTAAGTTGAACAAAACAGCAATATACATTTTCACCACTAGATGGAAGGCTTCCTGCTTTATTCCCTGAGCTAGTCCAATCTGAAGCAGAGAAATGATCCCCAAGCAGCCCTCCCGCAAACCAGTCCTCCGAAATATCCCCATGCAGACTCATAGAAGGTTAAGGGTGCACAGAAATTTGGTGAGATGTTTTTGGCCAAACCTTTACAGAAGAAGAAAGAGCCCAAGAGATCAGTAGACCTCAGGTTTACAAATTCCCCCAGGCCAATTTACTTTTGTATTATTCCACCCTGCCTCTTGACAGAAGTCATCCAAAAATTGACTTTAAAAGAGATAACAATATGGGTGTCCTCAGTTTCCGAAAAATGTGTACAGCCATGTAATGATGTGTGCACTTTTTGTGGGTATGTAATACTGACAGATAGCATATTATAAAACAGAGACATTACTTTGCCAACAAAAGTCCATCTAATCAAGGCTATGGCTTTTCCAGTGGTCATGTATGGATGTGAGAGTTGGACTGTGAAGAAAGCTGAGTGCCAAAGAATTGATGCTTTTGAAGTGTGGTGTTGGAGAAGACTTTTGAGAGTCCCTTGGACTGCAAGGAGATCCAACCAGTCCATCCTAAAGGAGATCAGTCCTGGGTGATGAACATTGGAAGGACTAATGCTGAAGCTGAAACTCCAGTACTTTGGCCACCTCATGCGAAGAGTTGACTCATTGGAAAAGACCCTGATGCTGGAAGGGATTGGGGGCAGGAGGAGAAGGGGACGACCGAGGATGAGATGGCTGGATGGCATCACCAACTCGATGGACATGAATTTGAGTGAACTCCGGGAGTTGGTGATGGACAGGGAGCCCTGGAGTGCTGCGATTCATGGGGTCGCAAAAAGTCGGACACGACTGAGCGACTGAACTGAACTGAATACTGACAGAGAGAGAGGGAGAACTAGAGAATTACTCTTCCACAGATGGAGTGGGATGTTTGCCTAGATTGGTCTTGTTTATTTGTGAGCTTGGCGAGCCCTTGGCTGCTGAGCAACTTGAAGTCTGGGATCCTTTATGCAGCTCTCTGCTCCCATAAGCCCTCTGCAACAACTGACGAAAGGACAGAAGAGGCATCCAAGTCGACTGGAGCAAATTAAAGTGACTGCAACCAGCTGGGTGACTTTAGCCATGGGACTTGCTCCTCAGAACCTCTATTTCAAAAAATGCAATGTTGAACTACACTATCAGCTAATCTCTGAGTGCAAATATATCAGAGAAATGCCTAGCAGAGTGCTACAATTATGGTAGTACAATGTTTCTCAGAGTATGGCCCAGGGACTCCTAAGGAGTCCCCTTCCCTTTTCCAATCCCGTATCCATGGGAAGGCAGTTTTCTTTGCATACTTCCATCAAAACAATATATCACAAGAGATTCAATGCATAAGCAGATATGAGAATGTATAAATATTAAAGAGATTTGAAAAAACAATGCCATTTTCATAAATATCTTTACTTGAAAAAGTATTAGTTATAGTTCATGCTGCTGCTGCTAAGTCACTTCAGTCGTGTCCGACTCTGTGAGACCCCAGAGACGGCAGCCAACCAGTTATAGTTCATAAAAATATGTAATTTATGTTAACACGCAATGGAGTTTTATCGTTTTTTAAATATATTGATAAATATTTAGATTTTTCTCTGTTATAGGAAATATCAAATATATAAACAAAAGTTTTTGGGGGGTTCTCAATTGCTTTTAAGAACATAAAAGGGTCCTGACACCAAAAGTTTTGAGAACCACTATTAAGGAGCTTAATTAATCCTTTTACCAGCTCTCTGTTATTTACCTTTCATTCTTCAAAAGCAGAAAGTTATATATACAACAATGTTAATTGCAGTATTATCAACATTAGGGAAAAAGAAAAGACAAGCTGAATGTCTAATATCAGGAGACAGGTTTAATAATGATAAAATATGCTGCATTAACCCAATGGAATTATATCATATAGTATTACATAATAATACAATTATTGTATGACATAATGTTGAGAGTGTAAAGACATAAATTGGTTCTGCCATTAACTGTAAAAATGCGAGATTGAAATCTAATATATAAAATGAAAACACTAAACACCTATTATGTTGGATACTGAGACTATGGGCACTATTTTTCTTTAATTAAATTACCAGATATTCACAGTAAGTGCCTATTTTAAGACCTGGCTTTCCCAGGTCTCTCTCATACTAGGGCCAAAGAGGCCATTGCCCTTTTCTATTTAACAAGCCAAAAATCTTCCTGATTTTTATTTTTATTTTTATTTTTTTTTCATCTCAGGTGTATATGAGTTCCCAATCTTGAACCCCCCCCCAACCTCCCACTCCACATCAACTCTCTGGCTCATCCCCGTGCACGAGTCCCAAGCATCCTGTANCCCTTTTCTATTTAACAAGCCAAAAATCTTCCTGATTTTTATTTTTATTTTTATTTTTTTTTCATCTCAGGTGTATATGAGTTCCCAATCTTGAACCCCCCCCCAACCTCCCACTCCACATCAACTCTCTGGCTCATCCCCGTGCACGAGTCCCAAGCATCCTGTATCCTGAACCGAATACAGACCGACGATTCGTTTCCCACACGACAGCACACATGTTTCAGTGCCATTCTCCCAAACCTTCCCCCCCCTCCCTCTCCCTCAAAGTCCAAAAGTCCATTCCATGCATCTGTGTCTCTTTTGCTGTCTCATATACAGGGTTATCATCACCATGTTTCTAGATTCCATATATATGAGTTAGTATACTGTATTGGTGCTTTTCTTTCTGGCTTACTTCACTTTGTATAATTGGCAATCTTCCTGATTTTGAAAAGCCAACTTCCTCCAGCAGACCCCAATAAAAGTCTCTGTCTCAAAGGCCTCTGGGAACAATCTCTGACAAATGGCAAATCTGTACAAACACACAACCCCCCTGGCAGTAGCAACATTGAAGAGAACAAGTACCGGATGGGAAAGAGTCCAGCGATCAGTGGGTCATTGAGCAACCCCCGATCTTTGTAAAGGAAACAAAATTGCCTCCCCCGCACCTACAGGGTCTCCAGGACCCCTCCTCTCCTGTACTACTCCACCTCATAGTGTGAATTTGTTTTGTTTCATAGGCGTATTTATAAACTCCCTCTTAAGGCAACTGCTTCTGAGATGCTGAAGTGAAAACCATGGCCAGAAGGAGGATGCATGCTTCAGGGAACCCGTACTCCAGTCCATTAACTGTGTGATGTTCGTGTCTTTCCCAAGACCAGCTAGGGTGATTCCCCTTCTTAACTCCAAATGTGCTTATGGTTCTATTTTAGACTCCCAGGATGGGCAGCGCCAGATAATTAAGGAGGTGATCTTATTCAGGCTCTTACAAGAGGGAGGTCATTCATTAAGGCAGAAGGACATCGCAGAGAAAAGGCAGGGGGGCCTGGGGTTTTATAAAGGCGAGAGAGTGGGGAGGACAGTGGACAACAGGTCTCATCTGAAGGGTGGGCTGGATCTCATCTGGAGTGGGGTGGGTCTCATCTGAAGGGTGGGATGGGAATAGCTGGATCTGTGAAGGCAGGGTTATCCTCGGCAATTTCTCTACTGTCCTAGCTTTCCAGCCTTCTGAAAGCACAGGGCTCAGATAAACTGCAATGTGATCAACAGATAACCAAAGATCTGGACTCCTTTGCAGCAGAGAGGGGAAGAAATAAGTGGTGAGAGTGAGGTCTCAGATGCCTCCAGGGGAGGTGGGAGACAGAGAGGGAAGAAAGGAGAAGGGGAGAACCTAGACATTCTCAGGGGGGCTGGGATTTGGGTCCTCAAATTCAGATTGCTTCTCCTCTGCCCTCTTCTCCTCTTTCTATCTCAGTTGGTGGATGAGAGAGAAGAATGTCAAAAGAAAACCGGGTCATTTCTTTTTTATTCTCCCAGACACACACACATGGAGAAAACTGGTCAGCAGCAAAAGATTCCAGCTAAATGCTTAGGGTTCCTTAAAGATATCTTTTGAAGAGAGAGAGAGAGAGAAAGAGTTCGTGTGCTTGAGCAGCTACAGTCACGATGAAAAGGTATAATTTTCCTCGGCATTACTGCTATTCTTACCAGTAGACCTTTTCCTAACAGCTTTGATAAAGGCAAGTCCTCCCCAGCTTCTTTGTCCTAAAGCACTTCATGTCAACCCGTGCAGCCAGCTGTGTGAATTTTTCCATTCACAGGGTTTGAGGATGGAAGAGAGCCGTTTCCCTCATTAGTGGCTCTTTCCACCCCTGCAGAGGCTGTTTGTGGAGGCTCTGTGCTGCTGGCTGTAGATAAAACAATCCGGGGAGGGGGGAGCTGCTTTGGAAACTGGGGGATGGATGGGGATTTTTCCATCTGGAATCACAAGGCTCTCGGTGGCAGGGCCAGATGGAACCACGGTCTGTCTGTGGAGACAAAGCTCCTCTATAAACTGGTCGTGCAAACAAGAATATGAGGTTTTTTGACAACACGATGGCCAAGAGAGAGGACACTGAGATTGGTTCAGAAATGCCAAGGGCAGATGACTCCAACTTTGGCAAATTAAGCCCTGGATATAATTCAGCAAGGAGCTTCCTTGGGCTGATGAAAGCAAGGATTGTAAAGCTCTGAATTCAAAGTGGGAATGTTAGAAAAATAGCTCAGAGTCAGCCAGTCTCCATCCTCTGAACTTAAGTCATCTTTCAGCTGGGAGCGAACATGCTTCCTTAACGCACCAGAACAATGTTGGGACTTAGATTACTGTAAAGAATTTTACAAATGCTGAGTGTCCCTGTCAACACTGTTAATGAACATCCTCTAAGCAGCACTCAAGCCAAATTCCAAGGTCTAATTAGGAATTCAAAACAATGATATAACACAGGTTGCAAGTTTGCTTGAAGCTCCCAACATCCAATTAGATGGATGGTAGCAGATTTCCCAGAGCACAGGAGATGAAAACCATCTGTCACAGCCTGCTTCCTAAGCCCTCCCTTCCAGGAGAGTTCTTTGTGTCACTGACTAATGCCAAAAGGAACACTTCGTGATCCTCAAACCCCATCTTCCAACCGAAGGTCTGTTAAGTTCTGTGCCCTAGAGCAGGTCACTTCCACTCTCCAAACCTTAACTTTCTCTTCAATAAAAGTGCAGTCATTAGCAAGTGTCCGTGTTTTCAAACTTTTTTTTTAGAGCAGTGGAACTTTTGTTTTCCCCCAGGGGAAAACTTTATGATGGAGCCCAATTTGTCAATATTGTGTGTCACTTGGAGGAACTATAGTCAACATGTCACAGATCAGAACGATGGAAAGAAATAGCTCAGGTTTTTGTGCCTTGAGTCCCCAAGCAGACTATTCGTTCCAGTGTATTCAACCACTTCTTGCAAATATTAAGTGCTTTATAAATATTGTGTAGAAAAAAAAAAAAAACTGCTTCAGTGGAAAACTATGTATCATTTAGAGCAGATTCTTCCAGGTTACCTGACTGTGATGCTATGGGGACTCTTTCACGGCCTCTGAGCTATTTTACAACTCTGTAAATTGGAGATAACTGATAGCAATGCAAATAACTCTTGTTTGTGGACAGACAAATAAAATCTGCCCTATGGCAGTTCAATTGACTTCCCTCTCAGTTCCCCAGAGGAAAAAAGCCAATTTCCAGCTATTTCAACACTCCTTTACTCCATACATGTTTGTGTTTGACTTCTCATTTGAAACAGTTGTGACATTTCACCAGCTCTCATTAATAATGAGCTAAAGACATATATTCATATACTCATTTATATTTGTATGAGAATCATGGTTTTTAGCTTGGTTTGAGAGTCACCGTAGTGACAGCGCTGAGAAATCACTCCAAATAAAACTTAATCCACAACTCTCACGTTGTGCGTCTTTTTTATTTATTTTTATTTTTATTTTATTTTATTTTATTATTATTTTTTTTCATCTCAGGTGTACATGAGTTCCCAATCTTGAACCCCCCCACCCACCTCCCACTCCACATCAGCTCTCTGGATCATCCCCGTGCACCAGTCCCAAGCATCCTGTATCCTGAACCGAATATAGACCGACGATTCGTTTCCCACACGACAGCACACATGTTTCAGTGCCATTCTCCCAAACCTTCCCCCCCTCCCTCTCCCTCAAAGTCCAAAAGTCCATTCCATGCATCTGTGTCTCTTTTGCTGTCTCGTATACAGGGTTATCATCACCATGTTTCTAGATTCCATATATATGAGTTAGTATACTGTATTGGTGCTTTTCTTTCTGGCTTACTTCACTCTGTATAATTGGCTCCAGTTTCATCCATCTCATTAGAACTGATTCAAATGTATTCTTTTTAATGGCTGAGTAATACTCCATTGTGTATATATACCACAGCTTTCTTATCCATTCATCTGTTGATGGACATGTGCGTCTTTTTTAGTCGGCACAAATATTAAGTCACAGTTCTTAGCAACCCTGATCAAACACGGGCCCTCTACATTGAGAGTCACCTAAAGCCAGTCTTCAAATTCTCAGTAAATCCCACAACTTGGTCCTGCTCTGGGTGTGGTTCTCCCCATCACTGTAAGCAACAAACTTACAACGTTGCCCTCTCAACAGCTTGTTTTGATGATTTCCAGGAGATGGCATTTGAGAGAAGGGGAAAATATTTGGAGGCAATTGTGTGCATGAGCCTGAATTACTCGGGAAACTTTCTGCCCCGGTCAAGCTCAGGGGGATGATGGCATTTTTTTTTTACCCTATGTGGACTCCAAATCTAGAGTTTAGGGGACTGGAAGGAATCCAGGAGATGATCTAATCCTGTCCTTCCTTTATGGATGAGGTCACTGGGACACACAGAAACAGGTCAGCCAGGGGCTGGGATGTGCATTCCAAGCTGCAGCTCTAGGCCAGGCGCCCAGCTTTCATTCATTCTCTCACTCATTCGTTTCTCAACAACCACCTCCTGCAGGCTGGGCGCTGTCGTGTGTGAGGAGTGCTCAGAGGCGGGGTCACATTTTTGAGATATTTATTCCCTTCGTCCACTTCCTCTTTTAGGCAAATCCTGGACTCTTTGTTCTTTTCTTTCAAGAGAGGAGTGACAGGGGAAGAAGCTAAGACCTGCCTGTGAGCACTTCACTTCTAACCCCCCGAAGTCTAAACACCTGGGAAGAACAGAGAAGACTGTAGGCAATGACTGAAAAGTCCAGGAAAGGCTTTTCCTGGGCTGGCGTCAGAGGAGAAAGCAAGGGGGTGTCTGTGCCCTGGTATGGGGCACAGCTCCCCAGGATGCCCACAGCAGAGCCCCAGGAGGGAGTGCCTGTGTGGACAGGGCCCCAGGGGGCTCCGAGCCTCTGGGAGGCAAAGCAGCAGAGAATCCCCCTCCTCCCCAGGGCCATGTGGATGAGACCGACAGGCAGCTCCGGAGTGACCTGGGGGGCCAATAATGAGGACCAGATGCCCTGGCACTATTAGGGTCTTGCTTCCATTAAGACTCTGAGATTTTTTTTTTAATGGGGGTACAGGAAGTTGGTGCTGCAGACAGAGGGACAGACACTCAGAGCCAAGGAGTTCCAGGATTTCACCCCAAATCGGGACAAGAGGACAGTGTCTCTTTGCTCTCAGTCTCGACTAATCAAACTCCTGATCAGCACTGGGGGTAGTGGCCACTCCAGAAATAGAGGCCACCCATCCTTCAGTACACTCTGGTCATAGGAAAAAGAAAAAGATGCTTCCCGCCTGGAAGTGGTTAAGGAACTCCTTGACAAAGAGCAATCCTGGAGCACTGCTGCCGGGTGGTGGGCGCTGCGGATGCTCTTATCATGTCGGTTTCTGCTGGGCATCCCCACATCCCGCTAGTTCAGCATCACTGACTCAGTGGACGTGAATCTGAGCAAACTCCAGGAGACAGCGAAGGACAGGGGAGCCTGGCATGCTGCAGCCCACGGGGTCGCGAAGAGTCGGACAAGACTTAGCGACTAAACAACAGCAACAACAACCACACCCAGGAACTGGGCGCAGAGGGGATGGAGGGAGGCCTGCCCCCACCCCCCACCCCCGGGGCAGGGAAGCACACACCAGCCTCAGTTCCGCCTTCCCAGGCGGGAGCGGATGCGACCCCTGTGTGACCCCACAGGTGCGTGCGCCCCTCTTCCTTGCCAGCCTGCCAGTCAGGTCCCAGACTCCAGTCCTTCCCAGTGCCCAAGAGGCCCAAACTTTCAAAAGGAGGAAGGAAGGAAGGAAGGAAGGGGAGGGGCGGAAAGGATCATAAGAGAATGGAGGACTTGGGAGAGGAAGGGCGCAGTGATTGGACGGGAAGGAGAAATCAGGAAGAAACGAAACGAGAGGCTAACTGTGAAACTGTGCCATCTGAGGCCTGGCCTCCTTTGGGGGGTTCACAGGGCTCTCCAGAGGGCTGTTTCCGGGGTCTCTCATGCATGTAGTCGCTCAAATTTGGATTCACAAAGACCTCCAAATGAAATACTGAGACACACAGACCTGCATTTTAAGGAGATGATGCTCAACCTTCAACCTGAAGCTTGTCTTCATCCTGATCACCCTAGATGCAGTGCCCCAAGGGTCAGTATTGTTCACCAGTTCAATGATCATCCTGGCCAGTTCCACTGTAGTCCTTTGTATTTAATAGACTAACCTGTTGAAGGCAAACATTTAAAATAAATCAAATTTTATAATGTTGTTAGGGTTCTGCTCTTTATATTTTAAGTCACAGGGAGTCTTTAAAATTGGAAGCGATCCAAATCTCTCTCAATCCCTGAGCGTCTGTGGTGCCACCTTCCACAGCCCCAGGCCATTACGGGGCCTGAGTTTCTCTTGGAGGACCCCCACAAGAACAAGGTAAAAGCCCCACCAAATGCTCAGGTGGGAAGAAGTCAGGGTACGTAACTGTTACAGAAAAAATAACTCTGATGCTTGTTGAAATGAGAAGGAAGGTTTTATTTAGGACCATCATAGTAGATGTCAAGACTATTGCAGTAGGGTAGAGATATCAGGTCCAACTCCCAACACAAGAACAAGTGAGGATTTATAGCCAAGGAGCCAAGAGAGGGATGGGATATCAGTGGATGGAGAATCATTAAGAGGAGACATCATGAGTGGGGCATTCTTGCTAAATCAACAGGATTCTTGCTCAAGGCAGCCAGGGTGGTCAGCTATCAAAGGTGGGGGAATCTCCCTAAACCGACTTAGCAGGATTCCTGCTACTGCAACTGGGCTGATGCAAGCCCAGCAAGGACAGGCTGAGGTTGGGGCACAGTCATGAAGTAGGCGCAGGGGAGCCTGACTCAAGAGTCTTTGTCAGTCCCAGGCAGTCCCAAGCACCCTGTCCCACAGTAGTCACAGCTACTGTGACAACACACGAATTAGTTCTTCACAAGAGACAGAAAGGAGGGGAGAAAGGAGATGATCTGGATACCAGCTCAGGGCAGATGTGAGCCCTGGCACTGGGCTCTGTTTGTCGGTGACCCACCCAACAGCCTTTTCCTGACTTCCTCCTCTCACGGGAGGAGCTGGAAACACCGAAGACTCACCTCTCCAGTCTCCTTGGCAGCTAGAAGAAACCTCGTGACCAGCTCTGGGCCAAAAGGGAGAAGGGGAATTCTCTGTGAGCGGCTTTTGGGAAGTATTTTCCTCTCTGGATGAGAGTGTGGGAAGATGGCACGCCTGGTGATGAGGCAGACGTCCTCCATGGTCAGACGCAAGCCCAAGGACATAGCGTCCTTGGAGCACGCTGAATGGAGGGGGAAAGAAGCCTGGGTCCCTGGCGACACTACCCACCTGCTACAGCAGCCCCTAGCTGTCTACACCCGGACTTCTTAATTATGTGAGCTAACTAAGCAGCTTCTTGATGTAAACTACTCTTATGCTGGTTTCCATAACTTGCAGCCAAAAGCATTGCCAGTCCCCAGGGCTGTGCTAGGATTTGTAAAGGACACCTAGGCATACAAGCCTTCTATTCTAGAAGTTATGGTCAAGGTGGGGAAACTAGATATATGTCCAGGTGTTCAATGTCTTTTAATAATTTAGGATATAATCAGGTTTTAAACTGTAGTCACAATAATTCCACTCCCAGCAATCTTTCCCCTAAAAGCATATGCAAAGATAGCCACTAAACTTTAACATATAATAAAGAAAATGTGGCCATACCCTAAATGTTCAACAATAGGAGTTGAAATTACAGCCCACACATAATATCATTAAAGATGATGATGTTGATCTATACTTAATAGCAAGAAATCTCTAGATAATAATTGGGTGAAAAAAACAACAAGTTATTAACCATGCACTAGTAAACCCACTCTTGTGCAGAAAAATATCTCTGAGTCCAAGTTAAATGTGAAGCTGTGAACTGTGTTTGTTGTTATATGGTGCAATTATGATTGATTTTATTTTCTTTACACCTTTCTGTACCTTTTGCATTTGTTTCAAGAAACACATAATTATGTTATAATAACACCACTAAGAATTTTTAAAAATGTAACTGATTATATATATATATATAATAGTAAGACTGTTGTGAAGGGAAGTGAAAGTGTTCAACTCTTTGTGACCCCATGGACTATAGAGTCCATGGAGTTCTCTAGGCCAGAATACTGGAGTGGGTAGCCTTTCCCTTCTCCAGTAAGTCTATTAGTAATAGTAAGATTACTACTAGTAATAGTAATATAATAAGTATATATAGTAAGTCTATATGTGCTAATAGAACACAGTGGAGAGCTTTACAAAATCGTCAATGAGACTTCCCTGGTGGTCCAGTGGTTAAGATGCCATGCTTCCAGTGCAGGGGGCACAGGTTCAATCCCTGGTCAGAGAACTAAGATGCCACGTGCTGTGCAGTGTGGCCAAAAATAAACTACCAACAATTTGCAGAACAATATGGTATATGAGGAGGGTGGTGGAGAATACCAAAGACGATCCACGGTCACAGACACAGTTCATGGCTTTAGGAACCAGGTACCTACTTGGGGGCACTAAGGATCCAACGCTGGGTCCTCTCACTCACGTGCAGTAAAGCCAACCTACTGACACCAGACAGCGGCAAAGAAAAGTAGAGTATCTGCGGTCGTCATTGTTGTTCCGTCGCTAAGTCGTGTCCTACACTTCTGCGACCCCATGGATTGTAGCCCACCAGGCTTCTCTGTCCATGGGGTTTCCCAGGCAAGAATACTGCAGTGGGTTGCCATTTGCTTCTCCAGGGAATCTTCTCCACCCAGGGACTGAACCTGTGTTTCCCATTTGGCAGCTGGATTCTTTATCACTGAGCCACCTGGAAAGTGCAGAGCATTTATTATGCTTGTTATGTTCAGTTGTTCAGTTGTCTCTGACTCTTTGCGGCCCCATGGACTGTAGCCTGCCAGGCTCCTCTGTCCACTGGATTCTCCAGGCAAGCATACTGGAGTGAGTTGCCAGGGGATCTTCCCAACCCAAGGATCAAACCCAGGTCTCTCTCATTGCAGGCAGATTCTTTACCGTCTGAACCACCAGGGAAGCCCTAAGTAAACTAGTGTTCAAGAGTATTTATTGCAGGGCTCCAAATAAGAAGGGGCAGGTCCTGCTCAAAGGACCTTAACTTTCCAGAGACTTTCAGGGAGGTATTTTAAAGGCCGTGTAAGGGAGGGGCTGCAGACTCGCAATCAGCTCATGAACAGTTCTCGGCTTGGTTGGCACAGAAGTGGTTTCAAGTATCATCAACCTTTTGGTTTCAACTGGCCTAGGGTCCATATGCTTGTGGTCACTAGTTTTCACATGGCGGGGAATCTGCTTACTGTAAAAACTTAGGAATATATGTCAAGCCTTTATCTTCCAGGGAAGTGGGAATTCCGTGATTCTGCTGTGTGACAGATTTATAGTCTAAAGTGTTACCAGTTTCCCAGCCCAAGTTATTCTTTGTTTCTACATCTTCACATTCCCTAGTCATTAACTCTTGAACCAACCTTTTGAGACTCATGGGAAACCTGGGAGACGAAGCCTTTTACTTTACAAAACAAGGACAAGGGATTGTATTTGGTTTCATAGACATAGGTTCTGAAGTGGTTCTGTCCAGTTCTGTGAACTTTAGAGTATTCGTTACATATCTCACCCTCCCCAGTGGTAGGATGTATATCAAAGGAAAACACTAGATTGTAAGTATTTGGAATTATGGAAAATAACTCTAAATAAAACTCTTTGTATAGACAAAGTACGTAATTCAGGCATTGTGAATAACATCTAGGAAATGCTTCCGGGTTCTGTAAGTTTTGCCTAGGAATTGTTTGAGAAGTCTGATTTAACACTCTGCAATGTAGAAACCTAATTCTCACCAACACCCTTTGTATTTCTTAGAGGCACAAATACATCAAAGGAGCTTTCAATTTCTAACATACTTTCAAATCATAAATAGTGCTATCAGTTTGAACTCCGTGATATCTGGTAGGCTTATCGCTCACTTGGTGTGATCTTTGATGCTGCCAGTGGCAGAGCGTAATCCTTGAGATTGACCCTCTTTCCCTGTTTCCCAGGATATTCTAGCAAAATAGCACTCCATCACTCCTTAGAATAGAACAGCATTAAAATAACTGTGATTGCATTTAGCATTTGAATACAGAAAAAGATGATGAAAGATGGTGGCAGAATGTGTCATCTCAAAACAAGCCACCTTGGGGACTTCCTTGGCGGCCCAGAGGCTCAGCTCTGCACTTCCACTGCAGGGGCCTGGGTTTGATACCTGGGAGTTGGACTGTGAAGAAGGCTGAGCGCCGAAGAATCGATGCTTTTGAACTGTGGTGTTGGAGAAGACTCTTGAGAGTCCCTTGGACTGCAAGGAGATCCAACCAGTCCATTCTGAAGGAGATCAGCCCTGGGATTTCTTTGGAAGGAATGATGCTAAAGCTTAAGCTCCAGTACTTTGGCCACCTCATGCGAAGAGTTGACTCTTTGGAAAAGACTTTGATGCAGGGAGGGATTGGGGGCAGGAGAAGAAGGGGACGGCCAAGGATGAGATGGCTGGATGGCATCACTGACTCGATGGGCGTGAGTCTGAGTGAACTCCGGGAATTGGTGATGGACAGGGAGGCCTGGCGTGCTGCAATTCATGGGGTCACAAAGAGTCGGACATGACTGAGCAACTGAACTGAACTGAACTGAAGGGAACTAAGATCCCATGGGCCAAGTGGCATGGCCAAAAAAAATTTTTTTTAATGACACATAAGGGCATAAGGGCTATTTTTAGCTAAAGACTAGCAGATGCAAGAATGTCATTCTGACCTTTCCTTCCCCGCTGAAGGCAGGAATTAATACTCCGGCGTGAAAGACCCCTCCTGTAACAGGGAAGAGTGACCTTGCCCCCACACCGGATCTGCTCCTTTAGCTCTCACCTGTGTGCTCTGTTGCCTGTGCTGAGTCATGCCGGCTCTCTACCTTTTGCAAAAGAGTGTTGTCTGTAGCCTGAAATACACAGGATGGCCCATTCTCAAGGCTCTGACCTTTAAAGGTATAATACTTTTCCCTTCACATAGAGATTTAAAATTAAAAAAAAAATGTTGCAAAACAGAGAATAACACTTGTCTCATTGGAGGTTTATAAGAACTTTGTGACCAGACCTACAAGGACATTGTAAGAACAAAGGATTCTGGCACCGAAAGTTTGCAACAATCAGCCACATCCCCCTCCCCTCCACTTTTCTTCTTATAAAAGAAGCCTGAATTCTAACTCCAGTAAGACAAGTTCTTTGGGACACTAGTCCTCCATCTTCTCAGTCTTGCTGGCTTTCCAAATAAAGTCACTACTCCTTGCCTCAACAGCTCGTCTCTTGATTTATTGGCCTGTAGCGCTGCAAGCCCTAAGACTTGACTCAGTAATGCTCCTGATAACGGGAGGAAAGACCCACCAGAGATGGGAGCCACGGCAGAGAGAAGCCTGTAGAAAGAGGCCTTGTTAGGATCGCTCTCATCTCCCTTTATTCCCACTAGTGCTGCAGTTCATGGGCTCGCAAAGAGTCGGGCACGACTGAGCGACTGAACTGGTACTTTAGCAATTTTTCCACAATTGCTGCTCTTTGTTCAACCTAGTATATGAGCACTTTGGCCTGTTGGTTTCTTGGGGGTCTTCTTTGTTCTCTGAAAAATCTGTATAGTTTTGTCCCATCAAACTGTCTTCAGTCAGTTCAGTTCAGTCGCTCAGTTGTGTCTGACTCTGCGATCTCATGGACTGCCGCACGCCAGGCCTCCCTGTCCATCACCAACTCCTGGAGCTTATTCCAACTCATGTCCATCGAGTCAGTGATGCCATCCAACCATCTCATTCTCTGTCATCCCCTTCTCCTTCCACCTTCAATCTTTCCAAGCACCAGGGTCTTTTCCAGTGAGTCAGTTCTTCGCATCAGGTAGCCAAAGTACTGGAGTTTTAGCTTCAGCATCAGTCCTTCTAATGAATATTCAGGACTGATTTCCTTTAGGATGGACTGGTTGGATCTCCTTGTAGTCCAAGGGACTCTCATGAGTCTTCTCCAACACCACACTTCAAAAGCATCAATTCTTTGGCACTCAGCTTTCTTTATGGTCTAACTCTCACATCTATNAGCATCAGTCCTTCTAATGAATATTCAGGACTGATTTCCTTTAGGATGGACTGGTTGGATCTCCTTGTAGTCCAAGGGACTCTCATGAGTCTTCTCCAACACCACACTTCAAAAGCATCAATTCTTTGGCACTCAGCTTTCTTTATGGTCTAACTCTCACATCTATACATGACTACTGAAAAAACCATGGCTTTGACTAGATGGACCTTTGTCGGCAAAGTAATGTCTCTGCTTTTTAATATGCTGTCTATGTTGGTCATAGCTTCTCTTTCAAGGAGCAAATGTCTTTTAATTTCATGGCTGCAGTCACCATCTGCAGTGATTTTGGACCCCAAAAAGATAAAGTCTCTCACTGTTTTCACTGTTTCCCCATCTATCTGCCATGAAGTGATGGGATTGGATGCCATGATCTTAGTTTTCTGAATGCTGAATTTTAAGCCAACATTTTCACTCTCCTCTTTCACTTTCATCAAGAGGCTCTTTAATTCTTCTTCACTTTCTGCCATAAGGATGTTGTCACTTACATATCTGAGGTTACTGATATTTCTCCCTGCAATCTTGATTCCAGTTTGTGCTTCTGTCCTATGTCAGTTTAATTCTCAGGGCCAGTAGAGACCCTAAAAGGGTAGAGATAAAGTTAGGCCTCCCCTACAGTAATCTACACTTATTTGCCAAACCAAGCCACCCAGGATTTGGATGATACTATTCCATCCCACGCTCCTGTAGTCACCTGCAGCTCTGAGGAACGTACGCTGCATTACTTGACGGTAGGAATCACCTGGCAGTCCTGATGGTATGCCATTGGCCTGCGTACCATCAATTCTGGCATTGGACTTGCTGGGACTCAGAGCAGGCTGCCTCAAGCTATAACACAGTGATTATTTTGAATTAAAGTTACCTAGGAAACAGCCAGTAGAAAAAAATAATAATATAAAAAGAAACAGTACAACACCCTCTCTTTCTCCACTGAAAGTAGGAAATAAATCTCCCATGGGAAAGTATCCTCCCTATGCCAGGAGCATAGAATGTTTCCTTATCACCAGAGTTAGGGAATTCAAGGCTAAGAAAACAGTATAAACAAATTTTGTCACTTCTTCATTGGTCTGCTATCCCAAGCACAAGGCCCCTTGTTTAATCTTCACCAAAAAAATGATTTCCTTGTCTAAAAATGATATAAACACAGTCTGCTTTGGTCATTCCAGGGGCCCTATTTCTATGAAACCTCCACACATACAAATTAAATTGCTTTTTTTTTCTTTCTCCTGCTCATGTGCTTTGTGTTAATTTAATTATTTGACCAGCCTAAAGAACTCAAGAACGGTGGGGGGAAATAGCCCCTTCCCCATGAGCTCAAACTCCTTTTCCGGTTTGCACTGTGTGTGTGTGTGTGTGTGTGTGTGTGTGTGTGTGTGTGTGCGCGCGCGCGCATGAGTGTGTGTTGAAGGCTCCGCTAAAAACCAGTGCATGGCCCTCTTGCCACTTTCCTCACACTCTCCAGACACAGGAAGTGGTTTGTCTCTCTTTGGCTGTTTAGGCACTTACTGGCCAGCCCCTTCAGCATCTCAACTTCTGTATTCATTCAAATATTTATGAAGGCCTTCTATGGGCCAGGCACTGGGCTAGGTGCTGGGGGGTGGGCAGTCATGGGCCCTAACTTCAGAGAACTTACAGCCTCAGGTCAAAGACAAACTTTATTCAAAGAATCACACAATCAAATATAGTGCCCCTAAGTGCTTTTTTTTTAAAAAAAAGATATTTTTATGTGGACCACTTTTTAAAGTTGTTATTGAATTTGTTACAATATTGCTTCTGCTTTATATTTTGCTTTTTTGTCCTCCAGGCACGTGAGATCTTAGTTCCCCAACCAGGGACTGAACACACACCCCCTGCACTGGAAGGCGAAGTCTGAAGGCGAAGTCTGAAGTCTTAACTCCTGGACCACCTGGGAAGTCCCTCTCTAGGTGCTTTTTCTCCTTACTCTGAAATAGGTTTAGATTCACATACAAATACTAAAGAATTCCCGTGTACCCTTTGCTCAGCTTGCTTCAATAATAGTACCCTATGTAGCCACAGTACAATCAAAACTAGGAAATTAATATGCATACAATACTAAGCTGTGGCCCTTATTAGAGATTTCTCTAAGGGCTTCTTATTACATTCATTTTTTAGTAATTACACCGATCTTGAGAAGTACATACTATCATCACCCCCCTTTTATAGATGTGAAAACTGAGATCCAGAACAGTTACATCACTTGCCCAAGATTCCAGCTTGGCACAGTGAGGACTGCAAAGCCCGGCAGCCAGGCTGAGCCTGGCTGAGGTTGCTGAGCCACGCCGCCTCTCAACATCAGCCAAGCAGGTTTCCTTTGTTCAAGCCCAAGAATCTTACTACAACAGCACTACAATAAATGGCTGGGGAGCTATTAGAAGAAGCTGTAACTCTTGGATGCCATCTTCAAAGTCAAAACATTTGCTTCTAAAATCAAAGTTTGTTTCAATGGCAAAAACTTCCCAAAGGAAATTGCTGCTTCAGTCACCATGGATGAAACAATGCTCTTAAGCTAACAAAGGCTGAGCTCTCAAACATTTCCCTCTGGTTGAAAATAACTTCAGCTGAAATATTTTGACTCTCAAAAGGAAGTTTCTTTGTAAGAAATTGCAAGAAATGCAGGTGCGGTTATGGCACACTCCAAACAAAGCCTTCACAAAAGCCAACTTCCTCTCAAAATCATAGTTTCCCACTGTCTCACTCCCACATAACTCAATGCCAAGGGAATTCTGCAAGAGTACGGGTCATTGATCTGCTTTGCATAGGAGAACATCAATCCTAAAATGGGGGTGAGGGGGGATCAAAAAATATGAACAAGAAAAAACACCTTTTTTGGCTCAAGTACGCATCTGTGGGATTTGTTCTTACTATCAAAATGCAGAAGTTACTTAAATGACATGAGAGTTCCTACTTCTCCAGTGCTGAGATGAGCACTACTGAGCCTGTCCCAAAGGCAATTCCATGACTATAACAAGGAGTCTCTTTTTTTAAGGTATCGCTGTTAACATCAACAATTCATGATTCCATCTACAGCAGATTCTAGCTTGGGTTTACTCTCCACCGCATCCGTCTTTCCTCTGATTTCAGGCCAGAAGTCAGGCCCTTTGAAATTGCTCATCTTCTGGATTTTGCAGCACAGAAAGCAAGAGAGCTGCAAATCAACGCCTCCTTTGCTTTTCGGAGGGTGGAAAGGTTGAAGAGGAGAGAGATAAGAACTAAGAAAATGTAGTGAAGAGGTATGTCCTCATAGTAAGAGTAGCAAGAAGGAATCTTCCAGTCTGCAGTGTAGAGCCTCACATCTCTTTCCAGCAAGACCTGAAGGGATGGACAGCTAACTGGTATACCTAGGGGTGCTGAGCCCCAGACACCGAAGCTTCAAGTCTCTTCAAGAGTCCTTCACCCCAAATGTGGCATAGACACACCAGGGATCTAAAGGACCAAGAAAGACAGACACTAGGGTCTCAGAGTAGCCAGTGGGACTCAGGACAAGCAGAGTATTTCAGCTAAGGTTTTAGAGCTTAAGGTTTCAAGATCTTCTTAAAACCTGGAAAAGACAGGTGCTGTGGGGGAGACTCAATAATCACTGAAATTTAACTTCTCACCAGTTCAACACATGGGATAAACCCAAGCTGACTTAACACAAAGAATTTAATGTTCTTCAATATCTGAGTTTGTGACCTGACATTCACACCAACTACACATCCATCCACTAATTCATTTGACTAATAGCTGCTAAGTTACCATCACACACTGAGATGGGACCTCAGGACACAGGGGTTCTCTAGGCTCCTGTGATCACACACTCACACATGTCCATCCTGAAGCATACAGGAGAGGCTGCTGCAGCATTGCCACAGGGAAGATGAAGCCCTGGGGTGTCTTACAGCAGTTGTCATAAATGATCCAAGTTGCACTCAGATTTATCCATGGTTAATATATATATAGTGTATGAAGTTTCAAAATGATACATGTAAGAATTTGCTCCAAGGAAATAATCATGGATAAATTCAATGATTTTGCTCTAAGAATGATTATCTTACTGTCATTTATGACAGCAAAAGCCTGGAAACAACAAAAATAAGTTCCACTCATTGGAATACTATGCAGGCATGAAGAAGGATGTTGAAAGTGTTATTTCTATAATTAAAAATTATTTGAATTTAAGAAAAACAATTTAGAAGAGCATTTGATAATGTGGAAAAGCATGTTAAACAACAATACATTGTTGTTAAATATATATATATATATATATATATATATAAAAATCTGAGTAAATGTATTTCTAAAAACTTTTGTAAAATCAATCTAAATATACATCTGTGGAAAGATGTGTTGCATAAATAGGATACACGTGCACTGGGAGGTAACAACAAAATATTAAAAGTGATTATTTCTACCAGCATCACATCATGCCATTTGTGGGCCTTAGGAAATCTTGCTTTCATGGATGTCTTCCTTCACCCAAAACAAATGTCGAAAATTATATTTATTTTTTATGATAATGTAAGTTTATTTAGCTGTTTATTTATTTTTGGCTGTGCTGGGTCTTTTTTGCTGCGCATGGGCTTTGCCTAGTTGCAGAGAGTGAGGGCTACTCTCTAGTTGCGGCTGCAGAGCACTAGTTCTTAGGAGAGAGGGCTTCAGCAACTGCGACTCCCGGGCCCTGGAGTGCGGCTTCAGGAGCTGTGGGCACCGGCTTGGTTGCCCCAGTGTCTCTGCCGCATGTTCCTTTAGCTCCCCTCTGCGTCTACGCCACATCTGGGGCAAAGGACTCTTGAGCAGACTTGAAGCTTTGGTGTCTCAGACTCCGCATGTGGGATCCCCCCAGACCAGGGATGGAACCTGTCTGTGTCCCTTGCATCGGCAGGCGGATTCTTAACCACTGGACTACCAGGGAAGCCCTGAAATTTATATTTTTGATGGCACTGGTATAAAGATGAATAGAATCCACACTAGATTCATTGTTATATGTTCATTTATTTTCTTCTTATTTTAAGAGAAATTGAAATTAAAACATTTTCAGGCCCTAGGCTTTATGCTTCCCAGAGCTATTTGATATGGAATTAATTGATTTTTATTTCTTTCTTTTTGTCTGACTGCATTTTCTAAATTTTTCATACTGAAGACTTATTCTTTCATCATAATGAAAAACTATGTAAACAAAGAAATTGGTAAACATAAACACATGGCTTATTTTATGCAATGCTAACACACAAAACAGCAAATGCAGCCTCAAGAGGCAATGCCTTCCAGGGACATTAAGTGATGGACACGGCCTGGTCTAGCCCATCACATGGCTTCCTGCTATAACTCACCACGAGACAAAACCTCTGATCCTCAGAACAAAGTCTCTCTCCTGTCTACCAAAGTGAATGGGTCCACACTCTGTACTTCACACACAAAGATGACACAGTGAGCCCACACTGGCTTTACTGCTCCAGGGGTGGAGATGGTTAGCTATGTTCCAACCACTCTCCGACCCGGTCGGACAAGCATTTAGACAGGAGGGCAGACTTTGGCAACTGGGGAAAGGCCCTAAGCAGCACTTGTAGAGTCTCACTCGTGGCACCAGTGTGTCATCAGCTGCTGGTCTTTGCCCAGCTGTGAAGTTTGTTGAGACTTAAGAGGTTTGATTGTACAAAGTCAGCCTTTCAAGTATGAGCTCTGAATTTATGAAAGAAGTGAAAGTGTTAAGTCGCTCAGTCAATGTCCGACTCTTTGCTACCCCATGGACTATAGCCCGCAAGCCTCCTCTGTCCATGGCAAGAATACTGGAGTGGGCAGCCATTCCTTTCTCCAGGGGATCTTTGCAGCCCAGGGATCAAACCCATGTCTCCCGCATTGCAGGCAGTTTCACTTGTTTTTTTAATTTATACATCCATGTATTCATTCCTGTGTTTGACAGATATTGATTAAGCATCTCCTCTGTGCCAGGCACTGTTCTAGGAACAGGAGACACGTGAACAGGTGGTGAACAAGACTGATACGTTCCTGTTCTCACATTGCTGGGAGGAGAGACGCTGAACAAGGGTGCAGAGTGCTTTAAAGAGGGAGAAGCAACGGGTGCCTCGCGCATGTGACAAGGGGACTGTGCCCAACCTAAGGAGGCCAGGATCCACCGTCCCCAAGGAATGAAAGTTTAAACCTAAGCATGGGAGGCCAGTGAGTGGACCAAACAGGGCAGACAGAGAATCAGGAGAAAGAAGAGCGCACCAGGCAAAAGATGTACTTACTAATGCCAGAACTCCGGACTGGAGTCTGTGAGTAGCTAAGGAACTGAAGGCGTCCCAAAGAGTTGGTGAGTGTAGAAGAAAGTTCAGGCTGGAAAGGCAGGCAGGGGCCAGAAAGATTATTTATGTCCAGTTAAGGAGCTGAGATTGTTCTTACTCCAATGGGAAATCATCACGGAGTTTTAAACAAAGGGGTGCTTTACTTCAGGGGGAAGAATGGATTGCCTAAATCTCCAGTAGCAGCCCTGAGTCACCAGTAATGGTTCTTGCATAAACCCGATAGTAAGGCTTACCCTAGCCTGGTTTAGACAACTGAAAGAAAGCAGAGATGTACCCTGGGACCTCTATGTGTCCCACACTCTCCATTCCAGGCTTCAGAATCACATAAACAAGGAAACCTTAAAACAAAATGGAGTAGAAGTGGGAATACCACACTGTCCTGAGTACTCCAGATTTATAATGTTAATACATCTTGATCTTGCTGCCATACGTCTTCCAGCTTTCTTTTTCTTCTTCAAAATTATCTTAACTCTTCTCAGCTGTTTGAATTTCCATAGGACTTTTAGAATCAGCCGGTCCCTTTCCACAAAATAAAACCTGCCAGTATTTTGATTGGGATTGCACTAAATACAAAGACGAATTTGGACAGAACTGACATCTTCACGGTATTATGTCTTCCAATTTATGAAGGTGGTCTAGTTCTCGATTTATTTAGGTTTTCTTGAATTTCTTCCAATGATCTGCTGCCCCTAGTGAAACGGGCTTATGTATGTTTTGTCGAGTGACAGAGGCAATCGGCAATAGGCAATTGTAGTGGGCAAATATTAGAGACACTAATTAAAGGAAATAATGTCTGGGGAAAGTTTGCAAAATACGAAACTTAATGCAAATCTGAGACACTCTTTCTCATCCGCACTACAGAACACATCATTTTGGAAAGCCAGGATTCTACACACCCGTAAGGCATCTTTACCAGTAGCTACTGATTAACCAAGATGCTGAGACTAGAGAACCAAGAACAGCCAAAGAAAAAAAAGGGGGGACATCAGAGGCCAAGAAGAGAGTTACTGATCTGGAATAAACTCTTAGGAAAAAAGAAAAAAAACACCTTCTCAGTCTGAGATTGAATTTTCCCCAATAGCCACCAGATGGCCTCAGAAGGAAAAAGAACTCAAAAAGTACATCTTTCGATCAAAACTCAGGGACTTGAGACACTTAACACAAGATGTCATCCAATCTACAAGCTCCTGAAACTACTGCTGAAAATTAGTGTAGACCAGCCCTCAGTGAGAGCTGAGGCTCTGCTTCAGCTTCTCTGCCCCCCTCACACCGTCACAGGAGTTCCCCTGCACAGAGCACACTAAGGTCAGAGCTGGCTTCTTCCTGGGAACAGTCCCTGGCAGTGCTAATGGTCTCACTTTCAGCTGCCTCTGAGTCTGAGCTAGTGACTCACAGCCGCTTCTCTGAGGCCAGCCTCACAGGCACCCTCCCCCTCCTGGCAAGCTCTGCCTGCCACAGACCACAGCTCGGATTCCCACCTCCCTCCTCTTTCTGCTGGTCTAGGGGAGACAATGGCCAAAAATGAAATCTTCAGGATATTAACAGTACTTCTAAAACACAAAAACGAGGCAGATGTTGCCTTTTTACCCCCACCTCATTCCATGGCAGTCTCTTGGACTCCTCTCTATTATGATCAGGGTAACAATACTCATTATTCATGGCATCAACAAATATTTTTTTGAGCATGCGCCATGTACCAAGCAGTATTTTAAGCACCGAGACACAGCATGAAGAGCGCTGTCCCTTCCTTTCTGCAGCTTATACCACTGAGCGGGGAGGAGACTCTGTCCTCAGGGTGGGAGGAAAAGGGCAGGGAATTGGAGTTTAGAAGCCCAGGGCTTTAGTGTGGGTCCCCCCTCCCAAAAGCAGACCCTCAGATAAGGATTTGAGAGCAGGTCACTTATTGAGGAAGTGATCCCAGAAGGCATACATGAGCAAATGGGGAAGTGATAGGAAAAGAGGAAGCCATGGAGTGTTAATGGGGTGGGGGGAGTGTAATAAAACTGTGGGCAACTGAGGCTCAGTCCTGGAGGTCCCTCGTAGAGATTGTATAAAATGTGCCTAAAAGTATCCCACGTGGAACAAGGAAGCTCAGAGGCTTATCCACCAACTCCCACCCCGATCATTCGAGGGTCACTGCTAAGACCCTCACTCCCTGATAGCTCAGGCAGAGAGGCAGGAGGCCATGAGCACATGCAGGAGCCGTCTGCAGGTGACCTCTGAGATGAGAGACATGGGTGTGGGTAGCACCAGTGGTATCTGCCACTCCCGGTCATCTTGTTTCCTCAGAAGCCTAGCACCCAGGGTGGCTTCAGGTGCACAGCAGGCATTCAGTAAATATATGTAGAGTAACTGGATATTTTAGGGCTTCTCAGGTGGCTCAGATGGTAAAGAGTTTGCCTGCAGTGCAAAGTGCCAGATTCGATTTCTGGAAGATCTGCAGAAGGCAATGGCTACCCACTCCAGTATTCTTGCCTGGAGAATCCCATGGATAGAGGAGCCTGGTGGGTTATAGTCCATGGGGTTGCAAAGAGTCTAATACAACTGAAGGACTAACACAGATACACACACACACACACACACACAGAGATGTTTTATTATCTAAAGATGTCTTTAAAACTGCCCTAGAGTCATCAGGCTGAGTGCTGAAGAATTGATGCTTTTGAACTGTGGTGCTGGAGAAGACTGTTGAGAGTCCCATGGACAGCAAGGAGATCCAACCAGTCCATCCTAAAGGAGATCAGTCCTGAATATCCATTGGAAGGACTGATGCTGAAACTGAAGCTCCAATACTGTGGCCACCTGATGCGAAGAATGGACTCATTGGAAAAGACCCTGATACTGGGAAAGATTGAAGGCGGGAGGAGAAGGGGATGACAGAGGATGAGATGGTTGGATGGCATTACCGACTTAATGGATGTGAGTTCGAGTAAACTCTGGGAGTTAATGATGGACAGAGAAGCCTGGCGTGCTGTAGTCCATGGGGTTGCAAAGAGTCAGACACGACTGAGCGACTGAACTGAACTGAGAGTCATCAGGAAAAAGGGCCCTGACCTTGAATTTGAACTTGGAAATAGTAGGCTTAAAGCACATTAAGCTGTATGATCTTGGGCAAGTCCCTTCCGCTTTCAGATCTCAGTCTTCACAGTCATCAAAAAGAGACTCTCACATCTGCCTTGCTTGCCCCACTGGACTGTAACAAGGAGCCAATGAGAGACATGCTGTGAAAGGGCCTTGGAACACCAGAACACGGTAAAACCATCTTTCTTGGGGAAAAAGCCTTGAATGGAATGGGATCTGAAAAGTCAAGTAAATTCCATGTCTGTTTCCTCACTTTTAAAACAGGCACAACAATAATCAGGCCACGGCACATTTCAGAGTGCCGTGACGGGCTCATGAGGCAGGACGATGGATTCAGTGGGTGCCGCCTCCTTCTGAAACTCTACACAAATGGCAACAAAGGGATGTGGATTTTTAAAGGAGGGAGTCAGAAACTCCCGATGCCAGAGCAAGAAGAGGAAATGACAGCAACAGAACACTGGGCACCGGAAAGTACATGGCCCACTAGCTAGGAGAGAAAGCTAAATACTTAAATAGTGCTAAGGAAAGAAGGAACATAGCTTGCCCCAAACATCAGGCGCCAGAAATCTCTAGAAGTGAGGGTGAAGGTGGGGCAAAGAACCGGAATACTGGCTGGAGGTCTTTTTAAGAAGTCAGAGCTCCAAATCTCCTCGACCCTGGCAGAAACTCCGGGGGTGGCCCCAGCAAGCTGTGTTTCCACAAGCCCTCCAAATGATCCAGGGGCTCTCTGGAGATTGTCTGATTGCACAAAGATGCAGGCTTACGGTTGTCCTTCTATGGTCTTAGCTAATTTACAACCCTGTAAGGATCGAAGTTTAGTTGTAGAAAAACTGAGAGTAATGCAAATGTTTCTTACCCATAAAAGTGAAAATTAATTTCTCCTATATAGATACACTAGTTTTTAGAAAACCTAACCCCATTCCACCTCGCTGCTCTATATTAAGTAGTTTTACATCCACTGGCAAATTCATCTCAATATTACCGACTATATAAGTCTGTCAAATTTTCCCCCAAACTAGTTTTAAAACTTTCTAGTTCTCTCGTTATATAACAAATAAATCTTTAACAAATATTCACTTTATACATGTACGACAGCTGTTTTTATCTTTTTGAAAAGTATGCTTCAGCACATGATTCTCAAAGTGAAGCTCTGGACCAGCGACAGCATCACCTGGGAACTTGTTAACGATGCAGGTTCTCAGATCTCATCCAGACCTGCTAAAGCAGAAATTCTTCTAGGGGTGGGGCCCAGCCATTCATTCCATAGGAGTCCCCAGGTTCTGATGCACACTCTGACACCGCTTTTGCACTTCTACCAAATGTTACCAAGATGCTCCTTTAGTCCAAGCAGGTTGCTTGTTGAAGAAGTGATCCCTTGAGGCACTGCTGAGCAAAAGAGGAAGTGACAGGAAAGGAGAAAAGTCGCGGTTTGTTAATGAGAGGGGTAAAACTGTGAGCAGCTGAGGCTCAGTCCTGGGGCCCCTTGTGGAGATTATATAAAATGTGCCTAAAATTACCCCACTGTGGAGCAAGGAGGTTCAGGGGCTTACTAACCAACTCTCACCCGTGATTAGTCAAGGGTCGCTCTTTAAATCTTCTGGACAAGCAGTATATGAGATCTTAGTTCCCTGTCCAGGGATTGAACCCCTGCATTAGCAGCACAGTTTTAACCTTCGGACCACCAGGAAAAGCCCACTCCTAGGATCTTCACTCCCTGGTATCAGGCAGAGAGAGGCAAGAGGCCATGAAACCTTAGAACTTGACAGTCTATGTGGTCTCAAACATAGCTCTGCCTGTGAGAACAGGCCAGGGTACTCTTTTCCTGCGTCTCCAGGGATGCCTCAGCCGTCCCATCACTCACTTTCTGTCTCCCTGCAGCACCAAGAAGAGATGGAGCTGGACATAACATAAAACTCAAGATTCCTCGCGAGGAATAATTTTGGACCTACCGGCACCTGTTGGTCTGACTCTGTGGGACTAAAACCCACAAGTTTTAGATCTAATGGTCCCAAAGGGGCCATGATCCTAAAGAGACAGGATCAGCATGAAGGGAAAAATGATCTCAGAACCCAGCCCCAAATGTGTTTATTTATTCTCTGCCTCCTGCAATAATAATAGACTGTTATTTCATTGCTGGCAGAGGCGAAATAACAAGCCCATTGTGCGCTGCTGATCTGGGGCACATATGCCACCCATTTGTCTTGCAGCCCGACTGGGCGCTCTGCCCTGTTCGCAGGAAGCCCTCCCTGACAGCCGAATGCCACACAAGCCTGATAACGGCCTTCCACGGGGCAGAGGGGAGGATCCACCAGAAACACGGCCTCCTCTTCCTCTGCACGATGGAAGGGGTGGGAAGGGCATTCCAGCCACTCCTCACGACCACAGCCCAAGTCCTGCCGCTTAGCAGAGGTGTGAACTTGGACATGTCGCTTCGCCTCTTCTAGCCTCAGAATGCCGATGATAAGAACGCTTTCCTCGAGGGGTGCTGGTGATTACTATAAAGCCCTTAACACAGAGCCACTCTCCAGATAAATGCAGGTGTTTGTACTCGGCGGTGGCGTTGGTGGGGTATGGGGTGGGGGGGTTGATGATGAAATAAATTTCCTAAAAGTTCCCTGGAAGGAGAGTAGGGGCCATAGGTTTAAAAAATGGGCAATAAGTGCAGGCTGAACTAACTGAGGCCAGGAAGGAGCTGGCCATAGAGGACCTGCTCCATCCAGGAGAAGCCCCCAGCTGGCACTGAGGTCCTGGGGCAACTCATGTGACTGTCCTTTGCTTTGTATGTGACAAGAGAGAGTCACAGGGCCAGTGGGAAGGCCAGACTGGAAAATCTGAGTGGACGCTCTTTGTCAAGTCCAGGAACACACTAATCAAATGATTTTTTTTCCCCTCCTTTATTTATCGCCAAAATCCTTGCCTTATCAATGAGATCCTCTTAGGCCCAGCTAGAAGGGCTCCGCTTACCTAAAACCAGCGGTTGCCAACGGGAGTGACTGTCACAAGTGGGGACTTGCTTCTGGCTTCTAGCGGGTAGAGGCCTTGGATGTTGTAAACATCTCACAACGCACAGGGCAGCTCATCACAATCAAGAACCGTGCAGCCGCAGCCACCAGCAGTGCCTAAAACCAAGCACTGCTGCTTGGATTAGAGAGAATCTCTCCCTCCTCAATGCTCTCCAAACACCTCGTTTGAGCCTGTGTCAGGGCACTGGCCTGACTCTGCCAGGTGTTGTGGTTAGCTGGTGGCCTCCTGGGATAGCAGAAAGGGCACAGCCTCTGAAATCTGGCTCTCAGTTACCCGCTGGCAAGGCCCCAGAAACAGTCCTTTAGCTTCTCTGAGGCCATCTCCTCATATGACAATGGAACTTGGAATCCTAATTTGCAAGGTCACGGTAAAGATGGTATAAAAACTCTGTAGACAGCACCCGGCATGTGGTAAGTGCTCAGCGAGTTATAGGGTCTCGTCTTCCTAGACACAACCAGAGGGCCACAGGAGTGTCTTACAGATCTTTACATCAGCTACAGGATCTTAGGCTAAGCCGTGCACAAAGCAGGTGCTCAGAAATGGTTGGACTAAAGCGAAATCTTGCCTGGAAGCCAAGGCTCAAGAAATAAGCCTAACCTGCTTCGTGGACCTATAGTCCGACAACCTGTAAATGGCTTTGCTTTGGTCCTTAGGATGCACCGCTATTTCAGAACAGAATCTGCTTCTCGTTGTCACCAAGTCTTGGGTCCTTCCAGTGAGCAGGAAGGTTGAACTTGATCTTTGATTCTTTCTGTTACAGCCAGAGCCTTGGCTAGTGCTTGGGAGCAGCTACCACCATCCAGCCATTCCCACCCAGCTGACCAACTCAATAACCTGCCCGTAGCCAAACACCTCCAGGCCGCACGATGTGGAGAACAAAGTCAAAGGAAACGCCAATTTCCTAACAAAGGAGGGAAGCAAGTCTGGATAAGTATGATTTGCTTGGAAAGTGGGAGAGGCCATCACCCCGTCCTCCAGATTGAACAGAGCCTTCCTAAATACACACCCGTCCACGTCTACCCACAGATACTCCCAATTCAGCATATCGTGGAACAAGTGTGAGAAACCCAACTCTATCCCTTTGCACTGTAAAGCTCTCTAGGGCTCATCTACTGCCGCTTCCTCCCTGATACCAGAGACATTAAGAGGGGCTTCCCGGGTGGCTCAGCAGTACAGAATCCGTCTGCCAGAGCAGGAGACACAGGTTCAGTTCCTGCTGAGGGAAGATCCCACATGCCTCAGAGCAACTCAGTCCATGTGCCACAACTACCGAGCCTGTGCTCAAGAGCCCGCGAGCCTCAGCTTCTGAGCCCACATGCCACAGCTACTGAGCCCATGCACCCTAGAACCCGTGCTCAACAACAGGAGAAGCCACTGCAATGAGAAGCCCGTGTCCTGCAACCAGAGAGTGTCTCTCTCTCACCACAGACAGAAAAGCCCACGCAGCAACAAAGACCCAACGCAGCCAAAAATAAATAATTTATTTTTAAAAGACATCAGGGAAGGCATATTGGATGAGGAGGGAGACAGAATGCAAGTGTGGTCCCTGCCAATAACAGGCTGTGCAGTTTTCAGCAAGTCTCGTCACCTCTCTGAGCCTCAGTGTCCCAACTCTGAAATGAAACCTGGACAAGCAGGGTCCTTCTGGCTGTGATATCCTTTGCTCTTTCTATGGCCAGTCGGGGCTTCACTCCCACGTAGACCTGCTGAATGCCATCCACACAAACCTCGATCTATTCCGAGTCCAGCCCTTGCTGCTCTCCAGAGTCTGGATCTCTATTACTTTACTAGGTGGCCCCAGAGAATGGCAGAGGCGCACCGGTCTCCCTCCCTCACTGTTACAGTTCTTTGGAATAAGCACAGTAGTCCTGCCCCTTCGCAGCCTCCCGAGGCCAGGCCAGGCTGCCCAGGAAGTCTCAGGCAGGGTCTCAGTTGCAAAGATACGTGGTGACACAGACACTCTGCCAGCCCCCAGGAATCCAGGCCAAGAAGAGCTAACGCTTGCACCAAACATGGGCTTCTCTCTTAGCTCCATCGGGAAAAAAATCTGCCTGCAATGCAGGAGACCTGGGTTCGTTTCTTAGATCAGGAAGATCTCTCGGAGAAGGAAATGGCAACCCACTCCAGTATTCTTGCCTGGAGAATTCCATGGACAGAGGAAGCTGGCAAGCAACAGTCCATGGGGTCGCAAGAGTTGGACATGACTTAGTGACTAAACTCACCACATCAAACATACACCATAATTTCTAGGTGTTTAAGCGCTAACTCTTACAGGTACAACACTGCTCTTGGCTGCTTTCTCCAAGTCCCTTTAATTCCCTTAATAAAAGGAATCCAAGCACAACAGTCAGGGAAAAGGAGAACTCCACTTCAAATCCCCTCCCCTGTCTTATCTCTGAATTTTCTTCACTCCAGGCTCCCAGGACCCTCTCTGAGTTCACTGTCTGGGTCGCATCAGCTTTGGCACCCCCCCTGACCCACAAAGGACTGCATCTCACCTGCACAAAGCTTTCTTTTCCACGTAGATCCAAAGCAGGGCACCATTGTCTGCCAGCCGCCCTGCACTCTCAACTATGGGGTGGTCTCAGGGTGGCGAAGGAGAAAGAGTACCAGCTCCAGGACTGGAATCCCAGCTGTACCAAGTCAGACAAGTTATAATCCTCAATCTTTTTGCATCTTTGTTTGCTCATCCATACTCTTGCCTGGAAAATCCCACGGACAGAGGAGCCTGGTGGGCTGCAGTCCATGGGGTCGCAAAGAGTCGGACACGACTGAGCGACTTCACTTTCACTTTTCACTTTCATGCATTGGAGAAGGAAATGGCAACCCACTCCACTGTTCTTGCCTGGAGAATCCCAGGGACGAGGGAGCCTGGTGGGCTGCCGTCTATGGGGTCGCACAGAGTTGGACATGACTGAAGCGACTTAGCAGCAGCAGCAAACTGATATTAGCAAAACCTACCTTCCAAATGTCCTGAGGATTAATGAACAGACCTATACTAGAGGCGCAGGAAAGGGTGCTATCTTTAAATAGGTTTTTCACCAACTTGGCTGAGTAACACAGCTCCAGGCATGAAAAACACTCAAACAACTTGAAACAAAAGCATTTTAAAACCAGAGTTCTGTTGGCACTCTGTCGGAAGTGAACTGGATTCCTTTTGGACTGAAGAAGAGCAGACTCATTCTTCTCTGAGAACTGTGAATTTGATTCAGACAGATGCCAAACGCAGGGAGAACTCTGATTCTGTTGTAAGAAGCCCGGGATGGAGGTCAGACCCACGCTGACTCAGGTTTTCAGGTTATCTAAAGCAACTCACGTCACCGGTCAGACCAGATTGCAGTGGTTCTCAAGCCCAAATACACATTAGCATCAGTCAGGGAGCTGTTCCAACCTATGGGTGTGCATGCCCCATCCCAATTTCACCAGAATCTCTGCTGGGTAGGGTGTGGTATGTGTGTGTGTGTGTGTATCTCAGTCATGTCTTTGCGACCATGTAGACACTTAGTATACATTTGCTGAATAAGTGAATGAAGAGTCTGACTCGCCTTTTTGGCTATTTCCATATTCACAACGTATGGAATAAAAGAAGAGCAGAAAGAGTAGATTTCAAGTAACAATCCCAAAGCAGTACTGTCTAATAGAAATTTCAGCAATGGTGGAAATGTTCTATAATCTGTGCTGCTCAGAACATAAATGGGAGATGGCTACTGAGTCCTTGAAATGCGGTCAGTGTGACTGAGGAATTGAATTTTAAATTTTATCTAATGTTAATTAAATTCAAATAGTCACATGATTCTGGCCACCATATTGGACAGTGCAAACATAGAGTATCCTTAATAAACACATCTACAACCGTGTACTTCCATGTCCTTCTTTTACTGACAGGATCCCATTTTCATTTAAGGCAGCCCCTCTTCCACCACCACCTGCAGTCTTTGGGGGACAGCTAATGAAGTTGCCCTGGCTCCTCCCACCAAGGAGTGAGCCCAAGACACAAGCTACGTCAACCAGATTCTCCTCTCCAGGAATTTTACCTAGCTTCAGTGTCACAATAACAGAAAATGAGTTGGAGTAGATTAATATCAGTTTTGGTGTTGGTATAAAGACACTGTGTGTCGGCTTCCAAGACATTAGTCCAGAGTTTCACCACAGTGATATATGATGTGAGCTAGGCATCTGTGTATTATTTCCAGAACGTCAGTCTGGAGTGTGATGATCACAACAGTGATACATGATGTGAGCCAGGCATCATTATCACCATCATCCTTGTCATGATCAAAGTCATTGATGTGCCAGCTCCTGAACTAAGTACTTAGGTTGCCTAGCTTCGCCGCGCATCCTTTCTTCATCTGTAAAATGGGAGTTAACTTGTCCTAACCTCTTCTATTTCTGCTTTATTGACTATGCCAAACCCTTTGACTGTGTGGATCACAATAAATTGTGGGAAATTCTGAAACAGATGGGAATACCAGACCACCTGACCTGCCTCTTGAGAAATCTATATGCAGGTCAGGAAGCAACAGTTAGAACTGGACGTGGAACAGACTGGTTCCAAACAGGAAAAGGAGTACATCAAGGCTGTATATTGTCACCCTGCTTATTTAATTTATATGCAGAGTACATCATGAGAAACGCTGGACTGGAAGAAACACAAGCTGGAATCAAGATTGCTGGGAGAAATATCAATAACCTCAGATATGTAGATGACACCACCCTTTTGGCAGAAAGTGAAGTGAAGTGAAGTGATTCAGTCATGTCCAACTCTTTGCAACCCCATGGACAGTAGCCTTCCAGGCTCTGCTGTCCGTGGGATTTTCCAGGCAAGAATACTGGAGTGGGCTGCCATTTCCTTCTTCAGAGGATCTTCCCAACCCAGGGATAGAACCCAGGTTTCCTGGATTGCAGACAGACACTTTACCATCNGTGAAGTGAAGTGATTCAGTCATGTCCAACTCTTTGCAACCCCATGGACAGTAGCCTTCCAGGCTCTGCTGTCCGTGGGATTTTCCAGGCAAGAATACTGGAGTGGGCTGCCATTTCCTTCTTCAGAGGATCTTCCCAACCCAGGGATAGAACCCAGGTTTCCTGGATTGCAGACAGACACTTTACCATCTGAGCCACCAGGGAAGCCCAGAAAGTGAAATGGAACTAAAAAGCCTCTTGATGATAGTGAAAGAACATTCAGAAAATGAAGATCACAGCATCTGGTCCCATCACTTCATGGGAAATAGATGGGGAAACAGTGGAAACAGTGTCAGACTTATTTTGGGGGACTCCAAAATCACTGCAGATGGTGACTGCAGTCATGAAATTAAAAGACGCTTACTCCTTGGAAGGAAAGTTATGACCAACCTAGATAGCACGTTAAAAAGCAGAGACATTACTTTGCTAACAAAGGTTTGTCTAGTCAAGGCTATGGTTTTTCCATAGTCATGTATGGATGTGAGAGTTGGACTGTGAAGAAAGTTGAGTCCCAAAGAATTGATGCTTTTGAGCTGTGGTGTTGGAGAAGACTCTTGAGGGTCCCTTGGACTGCAAGGAGATCCAACCAATCCATCCTAAAAGAGTTCAGTCCTGGGTGTTCATTGGAAGGACTGATGCTGAGGCTGAAGCTCCAATACTTTGGCCACCTGATGTGAAGAGCTGACTCATTTGAAAAGACCTTGATGTTGGGAAAGATTGAGGGCAGGAGGAGAAGGGGATGACAGAGGATGAGATGGCTGGATGGCATCACCGACTAGTTGCACATGAGTTTGGGTGAACTCTGCGAGTTGTTGATGGACAGGGAGGCCTGGCGTGCTGCGATTCATGGGGTTGCAAAGAGTTGGACACGACTGAGTGACTGAACTGAGCTGAACTAAACCTCTTCCAGCATTTTTGTGAAGACAGACAACGTTCATAGAGCTTTGAGCCAAATAATGAGTTACTCAAGTGTTAGTTAGTAGTATTGTTCTCTGGGCATTGGTATAGGGGAATCACGAGAGGATTTGAGGCAAGACACACTATCTGGGCCCAGTTCACAAGCTGTGTGACACCAGGCAAGACACTAGTCCTTTCTGGGCTTTCAGCTAAAATGAGAGAGCGTTAGACACATCCTTTTCCAGTCTGGCCATTTTCTAACTTACTTGCATGCTCCACCCTCCTTGCCTGACACCCATCCCTCACAACTTCTAAGAATACGCTACAGGAAAGTCTCTAGCCAAGACCGTGCTGGTCTTGTGGCCAACTCATTTCTTCTTTCCCCGACAACCCACCTGACCAGAAAGTTGTCTGGGGTAAGCACTCCTGTACTGTGTATTAAAGCATCTAGCAAAGCCCTCTACTGGAATCGTGCTTAAACATCTCCTCCACTGGTAGACCACAGGCCTGCCAGGACAAAGACCATGTCCCTCTTATTCACCACCGTATCCCCAGTCCCTAGTACAGAGTCAGGCACGTGGAATGTGCTCAATAGGTATTACTCTTTGAATAAATACCCCCAATCTATTTTACTATTTATCATTTCAGGAACCCCACACTATTTGTTACTTAATGCTATATAATAATAAAGTATCTCAATGATAAATCTGGATGTAATCAATAATAAAATCTCAATAAAGTATCTCAAAACTTACTGGCTTAAAACATCAATGATCACTTCTTATCTCCCAGGTTTTGTGGGAGAGAAATTCAGACGGGGCATAGTGAGGTTGGCTTGTCTCTGCTCCACATCTGAGACCTTGGTTGGAAGACTCAAAGGCTGGGGCCAGAGGTCAGCTCAGTTCACCACCCGTCCGGTGGTTGAGGCCAGCTGTTGCCCAAGAGCCAAGGCGAGCTGAGCTGAAGGTATTGGCCAGGTCACCTCACGTCATCTCCGCCGTGGGGCTTGTGCTTCCTCACAACATGGAGGCTCAGCTGCCAGGGTGGGCACCCTCAGAGAGTAGCAGACAGCCTCCTTTAAGGAGAGAGACAGAGGAAATGTCTCCTTTAAATGACCTAGGCTTCAGGGTTCATCCCATCACTTCCACCACCTTCTATCCGTGAAAAGCCTGTCACTACGTCCAGTCCACATTAATGAGAAGGGAATTAGACTCCATCCTCTGAGAAAAGTGGTAAAGAACTTGCACATCTACTTTAAAACAACCACAACCACTTAGCACAAGAGGCAAGATACCTGATGAAAGCTAAGTGTCTGGAGAAGCAAGAATTCGGTTCAAATTATTAGCTGTGTGAACTTGAGGAAATGATTCTCTGAGGCTGGGTTTCCCCACCAAAACAACGAATAGATTGCAATTATTGGTCCCTGGTGGTATCTACCAGCTTGGAGTCTTCTTGCTTCAGTTCAGTTCAGTTCAGTCTCTCACTCGTGTCCCACTCTTTGCAACCCCATGGACTGCAGCACGCCAGGCCTTCCTGTCCATCACCAACTCTGGGAGTTTACTCAAACTCATGTCCATTGAGTCAGTAATGCCATCCAAACATCTGATCCTCTGTCGTCCCCTTCTCTTCCCGCCTTCAATACTTCTTGCCTCAAGATCTTAAAAGCATCCCCTCTTAACTAGCCTTTATTTATTTATTTATTTTGGCAGCATCACATGGCATGTGGGATCTTAATTTCCTGACCAGGGATTGAACCATGTCCCCTATATCGGAAGGGAAAGCTCTTATCCACTGGACCACCAGACAAGTCCTTTAACCGACTTTCTTGAAGTCCACTGACCCTTCCCATTTCTGATCACCCCTGATTTCTGACACTGAAGGCAGCAAGAGTTGCTCCTGGATCTAGGGGCCCCAGGATTCAGACACCAGGGGCAACTCAAAGGAACAGATGTTAAACCACTGAGTACTTCGGGATTCTCCAAGGCCTTTTCAGTCCCAGCCCTGGGGACGTTGGGAAACAAGGAGCAATCACAGCCTAAGGAAGCTGAATCTGCCTGCTGGGGGCCCAGGAAGCTGCGTTTACTTTTTCACACTAACTGCTGGTGGAGGCGGAGAAGGCAGTGGCACCCCACTCCAGTGTTCTTGCCTGGAAAATCCCAGGGATGGGGGAGCCTGGTGGGCTGCCCTCTCTGGGGTCGCACAGAGTCGGACACGACTGAGGCGACTTAGCAGCAGCAGCAGCTGGCGGAGGGGCAAGGGGAAGAGTCTCAAAGCATGTATCCTCACCCCAGCTGTCTCATTCTGGTATTTTGGTCAAGTTCCTTGATTTTGCTCCTGGTTCATGCCACCACTTCGTGGAATGGGAAGGAGGAGGGAGGGTGTCTTGGGTCTCCGCAGTCCTGCCCACCCCGCGCACCCATGCCCTGCACACAACAGTGACCCTTACTTTCGCCGTTTTTCTGGGCCGGCTGATCCTCCCTAGCCATCGCCTCCCATGGGTCACGGTCCTAAGACCCGAGCGCAGCACCCTCACCGCCCCCCAACCCCACCGTCGTGTCCGCCGGGGTTCCCAGAGCCGAGTCCAGGGAGGCCCACAAGGGGAGAAGCCAGCGCACCCCGCTATCGCCGGTGCAGGTCACGGGGTGGAAGCGGATGGGTTTTTAAGCCTTCACTTGCAGAGGTCGTGATCCTGACCTTTGGATAGTCTCCTCTAAGGAACACGCGCGCTGGGAGGTCTCTCTCACCCAGTGGGAAGACCTCGGCTGACAGATGGGGGAAACCGAAGTCCACTGAGGGCAGTGATCTGCTGGACGCCCCCACGCGAAATCAGACAACTGAATCCGGTCTAGAACCCTGGACTTCCAGGCCATAGTCTAGTTTCTAGACCCTGAGCGCCCCAGTCAGGCAGTCTCCCTAGGAAGTATCCAACAGCTAGCCTTCCGAGCCCGGAATCTCCGTGGAGTTTGCGCTCTCTTAGACACGGTGAGAACACTTCCCACGCCCCCACCCTTCAGGAGCTCTGCTCCGGCTTCGCGGCTCCCAGAGAGGGGATAAGAGGGGAGCGCACGCCCACTGGCGTCCCGGTGATGACTTGGGGACGAAGAATGGCTGCGGGAGGCGGAGGCCCCGGCGGGGACGCGCTGGCCCTTTAAGGGGGGGACGGAGCGCATGCGCGGAGCGGGCCAGCGTCGAGCCGGGTGGGCGGCAGGCCGGCTGGGGACCCCGCCACCNTTTCTGAATGTTGAGCTTTAAGCCAACTTTTTCACTCTCCTCTTTCACTTTCATCAAGAGGCTCTTTAGTTCTTCGCTTTTCTGCCAGAAGGGTGGTGTCATCTGGAGAAGCTCTATATAATCAGCAAAAACAAGACCGGGAGCTGACTGTGGCTCAGACCATGAACCCCTTATTGCCAAATTCAGGCTTAAATTGAAGAAAGTAGGGGAAATCACTAGATCATTCAGGTATGACCTAAATCAAATCCCCCTCCTCAAACCACAGGAAAAGTGGTGGGGGGGCAGTTTCCTCCACCTTGGCCCAGAGCAGAGAGTCTTGACCCAGAGTCTGGGCAGAGTGGAGACGTCCATGAGGCATCAGGGTCCGATCCCAGAGTGCCGGCAGCGTGGACCCAGCACTGGGCTGCCCCACCCTCCACCCCCTGAGTGGCCCTGCCCTGGAGCTAACACAGAGGCAGCAGAGGCTACACCGTAGTGGGACCAGGAGTTTGTGCTAAGCCGCTCCAGTCGTATCCAACTTTTTGTGCCCCTCTGGACTGTAGCCCACCAGGCTCCTCTGTCCATGGGGATTCTCCAGGCAAGAATACTGGAGTGTGTTGCCCTGCCCTCCTGCAGGGGATCTTCCCAACCCAGGGATCAAACCCGCATCTCTTATGTCTCCTGCATTGGCAGGCAGGTTCTTTACCACTAGCGCCGCCTGGGGAGTCCGCCAAGAGTTTAGGGGATAGCATAGTGTTTTAAAAAGACCAGGAGAGCCAGAATTCAAAATGGGGAGATTTCACATCAGAATCCAGATTTTGTTCAGGAAATGAGAAGATCTGAGAGCACAGAATCTGTGACCCCACATGGCAGCAGGCAGCCGGGGCTGAGGGCTGGTTCCCCTCCTCCACCTGCTCTCAGTCTGCCTTCCCTGTTTATGTTACCAGTGCGGCCCCTGCAGGTAGTTGAGTCTGGGGTCCCTGCTGTGTAGTGTGATAAAACATCGGATCCACCATGTTCAAATCCTGGGTCTCCAGGAAGGGACGCAACCTCCTTGTGCCTTAGTTTCCTCAGCTATAAAATGGGCACAAGCGCAATACCCACTTCCGAGGGATCACTGGGAGGAATTGATGAAATAAAGCCTGTGAAGTGGGTGAGCTGTCATACGTACTCAGTAAATAGAGTCTGGAGAGACCACCCCACGGGCGCTTTGGGGAGGTGTCCTCTAAAAGGGTGACATGAGTATGTTAACGGGCGACAGTTCCTAAAAGGATCGCAGACCCGGGAGCCATTTGTGTTCCTTTGTAAGACTGTCTCCTTGATGTTTTGAGCTGCCTCTAGTTTTTTACTTTTAATTATTACTTATTTATTTATTTTTGGCTGTGCTGGGTCTTTGTTGAGGCACATGGCTTTTCCCTAATTGCGGCCCGTGGAGGCTACTCTCTGTTACGGTGCATGGGCTTCTTGTTGCAGTGGCGTCTCTTGTTTCAGAACGTGGGCTCTTAAAAAAAAAAAAAAAAAAAAGAACGTGGGCTCTAAAGCACTCAGGGCCTTCAGTAGTTGCAGTACGTGGGCTTAGTTGCCCCACGGCACGTGGGATCTTAGTTCCCGGAGCAGGGATCAAACCCACATCCACTGTATCGGTAGGTGGATTCTTAACCACTGGACCACCAGGAAAGTCCCCTGACATGACCTTTTTAAAAGTTCAGCAGCCAGGCATCCAGACCCAGCAGCCCAAGTTCTTTTGACTGCGGCTCTACACTCTGAGCTCTTGCAGAAGGTGAATTTGGACATCTCCCCTCAAAAAGGCAGCATTGCCAGCGTCCTCATGGGCTGACCGGTGTCTTTGGCATGCCCAGGAATAACAGCGACAGTGGGCAGGAGCTGAGTCCCTGCTGTGTGCCCGTCCCTGTCCCAAGACCTGGCCGTGCGGTGTCTCATCTAGGCTCTGAGGCTGGTTCTGTTTGGGCACCCACTTTACAGGTGAGGTGTCCAAGCCATAGAGATGGTAAGCATCTTGCTGCCACATAGTACACGGCGGGGCTGGGATTTAGACAGCGTCGGGCTGGTTCTAGGTCTAGGTCTGTCAGCCTCTAGGGGTTCTTGCTTCTTGTCTACACACTCAGCGGCAGGCCTCCCTCAAGCCTCCTTTCTGTTCTAGACTGATGGACTCCACCAGAGAGACCTCCTTAATAGAACTCAGGATTTCAGGGGGTTCCTGGAGCCAAGGTAACCCTTGGCCTTGGTAAGACAAGAGGAGTCATTCCTGGATGGATCTGGGCCAATATCACTTTCCTCCACTGTACCCCATTCAACCCCACTGCTCTGCAGCAAGGGAGCATTTCTGGAGTTCCTGGTGTGGGATGGGGGTTGAGGGGTTGCCAGCCCTCCAGTAGGTCTGATTATTTGGGTATACAGACTCTTGCCTGTTTGTTTTGTTTGCGTGAACATTCAGAAGAAAGGTGCTGGCCTATTGGTTGACATGAATTAACATGTCACAGCCGTCAGCTCCCTCCAGCTATGCTACAGTGGTGGTGTCCTTTAAGGCCCTACTCATGAATCCAGGGTCTTTCTGCAGTTTTTTCTGGAGCCCTTTAGTTCTTACAGAGCCTCCAGTTCCTGGGTCCTGTGTCTAGAAGGCAGGTGAGGCCCTCATGGTACCACTCGGCCCTGGCCCAGGGTTGGCTTGTGCAAGCTTGCTCAAAGGATTCTTGGACTACAGAGCCCTCCTTGTGTGAAATGTCTCGGGGGAGGGTGTACTTACAATCTCCACCCTAAGCTCCTAGAAGTCAGTAGATGCCCTCACGGGAAGTGGAGATGACTTGCCTGGGACCTTCCACCTAAAACAGCCAAGAGCCATGCTGTTTATAATAAATGGTGCCATCATTCCTCTGATAGCTCTCCCACCCCGCATCACTGACCCAGGGAGGCCAGCCAAGCCCTCAGAGAGTTCTGGAGCCCGACTTGTACAGGGTGGCTGGGCAGGAAGACAGAGCACTCCCCATCTGGGGCAGTTACCCCCCTGCTGATTTTAAGCAGTGGCCACAGTTTCGGCAGCAGTGGCATTCCTTTGCCAACAAAGGTCTGTCTAGTCAAGGCTATGGTTTTCCCAGTGGTCATGTATGGATGTGAGAGTTGGACTATAAAGAAAGCCGAATGCAGAAAAATTGATGCTTTTGAACTGTAGTGTTGGAGAAGACTCGTGAGAGTCCCTTGGACTGCAAGGAGATCCATCCAGTCCATCCTAAAGGAAATCAGTCCTGAATATTCATTGGAAGGACTGATGCTGAAGCTGAAACTCCAATACTTTGGCCACCTAATGTGAAGAACTGACTCATTTGGAAAGACCCTGATGCTGGGAAAGATTGAAGGTGGGAGAAGGGGGCAACAGAGGATGAGATGGTTGGATGGCATCACCAACCCACCGAGCATGAGTTAGAGTAAACTCTGGGAATTGGTGATGAGCAAAGAGGCGTGGCATTCTGCAGTCCGTGGGGTCGAAAAGAGCTGGACATGACTGAGTGACTGAACTGAACTGGGGGGATGTGGAAGGGGAAGCAGCTGCCTCCAGACCGAGGTGTCAGCGGCTGGGGACTGCCCAGACCGGAAGGAGGGGGCCAGCGGGGCCGGGGAGGAAGTGCACGCAGAGTCGTCTCCTGGGCAGGGCTTTCTCCCTTGTGCCTCAGCCCTTTGGGGCAAGCAGGTGCCTGTCAGAGGCTGTGGTGCCGTCAGGAACACTGGTGTTTCACTTCCTTCGTGTCAGAGCCTGGCCACCTTACTTGAGAGGCTGTGCCCGCACCGCTCCACAGGGAGCACGTCCCTCAGCCCAGCGCCCCCATGGGCTCCTGCTGGACCCGGCCCTTCTGTCCCATACAGATGGACGTGCTCAGCAGCCCCACCTGCTGGGGGGTAGGCCGAGGCCTAGGGGCGGCAGGGTGGGGCCTCGTCATGCGAGGAGCCCTGAGGCCGCCTCTGAGCTGCCAGCACTGGAAGCCAAGGGGGACCCCAAGGGGCTGGGCCATGGACTTAGAAAGCTGGTTCTTCTCTACCCAGGAAAGCCCGACCTGTAACCCCAAGGACCTGTTGGGTGCTTCCCTTGGCTTCTGAGCCGCACTTGACTTGTGGCCAAACTGCCAGCCTTCAGGCTCCCCAGGCCAGAGCGGATGGCCTAGGGGCACACACCCAGATGTGGCTGCTTTTCTAACAACTGCAGGGTTGCGAGGGACAACTCCAGGGGCCACGGAGCCTAGCCTGACTGCCATCGCCTGGGCAGCCCAGGCTGGGGGCTCCCAGTCCTCAGGGAGTCGGGCACCTGCCCACCACACCGCCACTCCCCCCATGACAGCCCCTTCTCGCCATGTCTGGCCGAACTCTGGAGAGTCTGTTCTGCTGAGGAGGACTGTCATGCCCGGTTAGCCGTGCTGCTGCAGGTGTGGCGCTCGCAAGACAGGCAGGTGTTAAAGGAGAACCGGGGCTCCTGCTGCCTCCATGGAATCCTTCCAGAGAGGCTGGTCCATGGCAAGCCCTGTCCCAAGCTACATTCCCCCTCATGCCCTCCTTCCTCCCAGGGGAGCAGGAAGGCCTGGCCACTGGGCTGTGATAGGAGGGTGCTGTGATATGGGGTGCTGCTGAGGGTGTGTTCACCGGGGACAGGGATACCTGGTCAACTTGACTTTGAACCAGAGTTGAACTCCAAACCCAAATGAACTTAACTTCAAGGTCAACATTCCTGGGGACGCCTTGAAGCTCATGAAATGTAAAATTCTAAACAGCCTGTGTTTTTTTCTAAAATTATGAAAGAAGCATAAAATTGGGATATCAACATAAACTCCAGATCAGAAATGCCGTCAAGGGCCAGGAGGGTGAGGAGTGGCCGGTGGGAGGGTGGGAGTTGGCAGGGGGGTGGGGAGAAGCTGAGCGAAGGAGGGAGCAGGGAGCCCCTCCACGGGACGTGGCTTCCCACGGGGCTAATCTGGGTGTCTGGCAGGCTGGAAGCTCCAGAGTGAGCCTCCCTCCGTGACCAGAGCTTTCTCTCTCCGGGCCCAGATCCCCATACCGAGTGTGCCTACGTTCCAGCCCTCCACGCCCGTCCCTGAGCGCCTGGAAGCGGTGCAGCGCTACATCAGGGAGCTGCAGTATCCTCTGTGGTCGGAGTCACGGCCGCCGACTGGCTGGTCCGGAGCCGGAGCTGGCTGGGGCTCGTTTCCAGATAGGGCCAGAGGGCACTGGGCCGAGCAGCTGCACCCCACGGCTCCAGCGGGTGCCACTCACACGGCATCTCTGAACCCCCGGAGTCATGTGTGCACGGCGCGTGTCCTCCCGGGTCTCGGAGCGGCTTTGTCTGATGAATGCCACACCTGCCCTGGCCTCCCTGCCTCCTGCTTCCTTCTCCGTGTGATGGGGTCAGTGTGTCCTGAGCGACCTGCTGGTGGAAGCCTAGTCCGGGTCCACTGGCCCAGACCTCCTCTGCTGACCCTCCGGTGCCAGCAGAGAGAAAGGAGGGAAAGCTCCCTTAGGGCTGTTTAAAAACTGGTCTAAAAGAAGTGTGTGTTGGAGGAAAGGGTGTGTATTGGGGGCAAGTAGCAGGTAGATGGAGGAGAAAAGATTTTTATGCTCCAGGAGACAGCTTCCACATCTTGGGCGTATCCCCTAGTTCTGCGCCTTTTTCCTCCCTGGCAGAAGGCCAGCTGCCCAGCAGGGGAAGAGCCTTGGGACACCTCCAAGCCTGGGATTCCNCAAGTAGCAGGTAGATGGAGGAGAAAAGATTTTTATGCTCCAGGAGACAGCTTCCACATCTTGGGCGTATCCCCTAGTTCTGCGCCTTTTTCCTCCCTGGCAGAAGGCCAGCTGCCCAGCAGGGGAAGAGCCTTGGGACACCTCCAAGCCTGGGATTCCCCCGTGTCTCTGAGCTGGGCCTTTCCAGCCCTGCGCCCTGCCTGGAGCTCTTCCTTCCGGCTCCCTCTGACCCTCCTAGCTGCTGATTTTGTCCGAGATGCCAGGACCCCTAAGGGCCAGGCGTGGGTCCTGAGCAGAAGAAAAGTCAGGCTGGTTACTGGAAACTGGGTCCAGCCCAGTTTGGGGGGAGAGGGCAAGGAGCAGAGATGGGGACTGGTGGCCTGGAGAGGGGCCAGTTGGCTTGGGAGCAGCACCCAGCAACAGAGCCACTCAGGAATCCCACCCTAGCCTTCTTCTGTCCGTTTGTGCTGTTTCTCACCAATTGGAACATGAAGTCCTGCTGAGAGCTGTCCAGGGCTCAAGCGTCTCTCCCGGCCCTGGCCAACCTGGCTGCCTTCTGCCTGGCTCCCTTCCTGGGAGAGGAAAGCTGGGAACAGAAGATGAGTGAGGACAGAGAGGGGCCCTGTGGGGGATGGAGCCAGCGGCGTGCTGTGCCCTCCTCTCCCTTCAGACGATCTCACCCTGACATCCTCCCGGGCACCCTCCAGAAGCACTCTGTGGAGTCTTTACCCGGCCTGCACCCCCGAGGAGTGCTAGACTCCCCGGGTCCGGATGGGGGCAGAGGGACATGCTTCTTGCAGATCAAGCCAGAGAGCCCTTAACCAGCACCCGCAGGTACAATCACACAGGGACACAGTTCTTTGAAATTAAGAAGAGCAGACCTCTGACAGGGTAAGTGTGGGGAGCACGGGTCCCTCTGCACCGGGTCACAGGGCCTGGTCTGGTTGGGGCCCCTCTGTCACCTGTGGGTGGAAGCTTATCAGGCAGGCAGAGAGTCTTCCCAGGGGAGCCCACCAGCAAAGCAGGTACCACTGTGGGACTCTCATTAGGACGTCCTAAAGAGGGGACTCTGGCCAAGATGTGCAGCCAGGGATCCCTTGAGGAAAGAGAACCCCAATATCCATGCTGAGCCAAGGGGAGGAACCCCAGTATCCATGCTGAGCTAAGAGGATGACGGCAAGCAGCCTACCTGCTTGCCTTGGTGATGACAGATAGTGATCCCAGGTGGATGTCTGTGTGTGACCCTTATCTTCCTTTTAGGAAAGGTGGGCCTCACAGGAGAGGGTCCTCCCCCTTCTCTCTGTTCCCTGGCATCACCCCAGTTACTTTCTGGACTCGCTTCTGGGCATTTGGTACAAGGCCCAGTGTTTGAGCTGCAGGGACCCTACTGGGGAGAACACTGCATGTCCCACTTCCCATTCTGCCCCCCAAGTGTAGACCCCTGGCTGGATTCACCCCATGGAAACCCTTAGGGCAGAGTAGAGTGGAAAGTGAATACCACAGGTGGGCCTGGGGGCTCAGCCCAAAGCTGTCTACAGGTTTAAAACCCTGTGCTTTTATGATGAATATGAATTTTACATCCTGCCCCACATATAATCAATCCATGATCACTTCCTTATGAAAAGCGCTTTAGATGGTTTATTAGCTAAATTACTTAATTACCCCTTCTCTAAGCCCTCGGGTGAAGTGCAGCCTTCCTCACCCCAAAGCTTTGCTCTTGCCCTGTGCCTGCTGTGTGTGCAGGCCCAGCTCCAGCCTCATGGGATGGAGGAGTCTGACACCCTGCCCTGCAAAGCCAGTGGCCAGGCTGCATTCCCAGGGCCAGGAGGCAGCATTTGGTGAGGAGGGAGGAACCAGGCTTCCAAGATAGTCTGTTCTAAAGTGGCCTGAATTCCAAGCTCAAGAGCAGGTGGGGGCGTCACTGGGCAGCTAACTCCCTGAGACCCCATGTCCAGGCCCCAGGGAGCTGGCCAGCCATGAGCGAGCAGTTACAACAATCAGAGGCTCTTCAGAGAAGTCACAGTTGGGGCGGGGGTGTCCACTGAGCTCCAGGAGAAACAAGATCAGTGCCAAGGTCTCCAGCCTCTGGCATGCTATCCCATGCACTCTCCAAACACCATCTTTACAGGAGGCCCCCAGCCCAGGGGCTTTCAGAGACCTGCCTACCACTGCTCACCACCCCCAACCACCCTCCCCTCCAGAGGACTCTGCAGCAGGCCTCTGAGGGAAGAAGGAAATGGAAGGACAGAAGGGGAAGGGCCTCTTTCCTTATCTTCTGTGGTTGTCTCTTCTCCCACCCCTTAGGCTCAGGAAGGATGTGAGGGGGAGGTGCTGGGTCTGAGCTGCAGCAGCTTAGAAGGCAGAGGAGTCTTTGTCCATCTAGTCTACCTCCCTATGCCCCTTCACCAGAAGGGACTGGAGCCTTTGTCCTTATGACTCTGCCTTCCAACCCCCCAGGCTGATGGACCTAGCCAAGGAAATGACCAAAGAGGCTCTGCCAATCAAATGCCTGGAAGCAGTGATCCTGGGAATGTATCCTTCTCTGAGAGGCCTAGGAAGGGGCAGCCAGCTACTCATACCTCCAGGGCCATCTTCCTCCTCTGGAAGGGCCCTCCCAGCTCCCTTTCCCAGAAGTCACGAACTTGGCCCCAAAGTGAAGGAGTTTGAGGGGGGCTCAGTCTCTTGCACCTCAGTTGCTAACTTCCAAGGCTTACTGGGCAGCTTTTTTTTTGAGCAGTGGACACAGTGACCCTGTTCTCCAAACCACAAATCAGGGCTCATGGTCTCATAAGGCTGCTGTGCTATTTCCAAGAACCAAAGAGTCTGGGAGAAGCAGGTTGGGTGCCCAACTGTTGGCATTACCAAGACATGTGGATCTGTGGAGATGATGGACATCCCCTGATCTTTAAATGTAAAACTGCATATTAAGAAAAATAAAAAGGGTTTCTCAGTCTCTCCCCCACCCAAAGGGTAGAACGACCTATAGCTGGATCACCAGAGTAGTTAGGTAGGACAGACAAGGCCCCTAGAGGGGGCACCCAATATCCCCAGTTAAAGCAAAGTTAGGAGACTGGCATATGGCCATTTCTCTGTGGTAAGTGGTTCCTGCCTGAATGCTACCTTGTTTTATTACAGAAAATTAACATAGTGCAGCCCATGTGCCCATCACTCAGTTTTACCAATTCAAGGCCAGTCTTGACTCATCTCTGCCCACCCCACACTCTTCCCTGTAGCTACCCAGGCTTGTAAATATTCCATCTAGCACTCCTGGAGTAGGCACTGGGCTCTGGGCCCAGCAGGGTGAGGGGGCAGGTGCCTAACGGAACAGGGAGGAATCGCTTGCTCAGACAGGTCAGGGAGAAGACGACAACACTCACAGGCCAGGAGCACAGCTTCTCTGAGGGGGATCAAAGGGGGTACTCCCCACCCCCATAGACATACCTGCCTCAAACTGTACAAAGAGACTGCAGGGGTGGCCCCAGTTCTTCTCCCTGAGGGCTAATCCCTCTGTGGCAGTCCTTTGTTGCCCAAAGAGCCCCACCAGCATTGCCCTGTCCAAAGGGTTCTCTGCTGGGATGAGTGTGAGGCCAGCCCAAGGACTCCAGGCCTCTGCCAACGTGTCCTTCACCACTCCACGTTTGCTTCTCCTTCAGGACCACGCTCCAAAGTGGAGGTTCCCACCCCCTTGTAGGAGGGAGATCCTGCTCCCCTCCCCATGAGGACACAGAGAAGCTGGTCCAGTTGGGATCACATGGCCCCAGAGGCCTTCCAGGGCTTACCTGCTGGCTTGTGGGCAGGAGGAAAGTAGGAGTAGCCCCCCATCTGGACAGGACACCACCCTGCTGTCCCCATAGAACTGCCACGGCTCCCTCATGAACACGTGGTGCGCTCTGAATTAAGTCTGTTCTGGTCTCATCCTCACGGCACTCAGCCTGCAGCTGGCTCATCTGTGTTCCCAGTCATTTGCTTGCAAGGAGTCAGGCCTGGTAAGCATGGCAGTGACTGTGTGCAGACTGTGGGCTTAGGCCAACCCGGACCTGCATCCTAGCTCTGCTATCCTCACTGTGGCCTCAAGCAAGTCCCTTAGCATCTCTGAGCCTCGGAGTCCTCCTCTGCAGAAGGGGACAATGGCAATGCCATCCCACAAGCTAATACAGCTAAATGACCAGGAGCACACTGGACACTGGATGCAGTGTCTACCTGGTCTGTACACCAAGCTTTTATCCTGTTCATCTCATTCTCCCCATTTGTTCAAAAAAGAGTTTTGAGTGCCTGTCATGTGCCATGTCTGTGCTGGGCCCCAGAGATACAGCAAAATAATAATAATAATAATAAATGACAGACAAGGTGGTCCCCATTCTCAAAAGTTTACATTCTAGCCAGGGAGACAAAAAGTAAGCAAGTAAACCAAGAAATAAGAGAAATAATCACAGATTGTGGTGATGTGCCATGGGGAATATAAGTAGAGTAGACTTGCTCTAGGAAGGGAGGTCGGGGTCCCAGCCAAGCCTGAGGCCTGAGAAGGAGCCAGCAGGGCCCGAGGAACAGCCAGAGAGAGGAGCTGGTGTAGATGGGCCTCCGTGGAGGTTGGAGTGGACAGCTGACAGCCTCCCAGGCCACCGGCAACCTTGGTTTTATCAGAGTAGCAGCAGGCACAGTATCTACGCCTGGAGGGGAGGGGGCAGTGAGAGAAAGGGGACAGGATTGTCTGCACATCTGATGCACACGTGTGTGTCAGCACGTGTGAGAGGAGGGCAGGGGTGAAGAGGGCTGTGTGTGCGACAGAGGGGAGGAGGGAGGTGAGGGGGAGACAGGCTGACAGGCTGGTGGAAGGAGGGCCTCTCTCACCCTTCCTTCCCCCACCACGCTGGAAGGCCCAGCAGTTCGAGGTGCCCTGCTCACTTACTCGGTGAGCGCTGCTTGACGTCATGGCAGCAGACCGAGCACCCTGACCCTTAGAGATTGAGTTCACTGAGCGCCTACTGTATGCTGGGCCCAATCCTGATGACAGGATGTGGATGAAGAACACCCGCCGCCTTCTGCACTGGGGAGCTGGGGTCCGCACTGTGGAGCTGGGGTCGGCACTGGGGAGCTGGGGTCCGGGGCGGCTCACACAGCCTTCCCCGTTGGGTAGGTGGGATGGGGTCGCCCCGCCCCGCCCCTGCTTCTAGCCGTTTCCTTAGCTGCAGCGGCGCGGCCAGTTACCTCACCAACAGCATGCCCACCCTGGAACGCTTCCCCATCAGCTTCAAGACCTACTTCTCAGGGAACTACTTCCGCCACATAGTGCTGGGGGTGAACTTCGGGGGTCGCTACGGGGCACTGGGCATGAGCCGGCGCGAGGACCTGATGTATAAGCCGCCGGCCTTCCGCACGCTTAGTGAGCTCGTGCTGGACTACGAGGCCGCCTACGGCCGCTGCTGGCACGTGCTGAAGAAGGTGAAGCTGGGCCAGTGCGTGTCCCACGACCCGCACAGCGTGGAGCAGATTGAGTGGAAGCACTCAGTCCTGGACGTGGAGAGGCTGGGCCGCGAGGACTTCCGCAAGGAGTTGGAGCGGCATGCCCGCGACATGCGGCTCAAGGTACACCCGCGCCACTCTGCCCGGGGCACCCAGGGCCTGCGCGGGGGTGGAGGTGGAAGGGTAGGGGTGGAGGAGGAAGGGCAGGGGTGGGGATGCTGCTTCCTACAGGCTTGGTCTTCCAGGGAAGTCCCCCCTTTCTCCCCCATCTCCCCAACCCACCATCCCCACCCCACCTTCTTGGGAAGAGGTGGAGCCAGGAGTCAGGGAGGTGAGGGTAGGAGGTTTCTGGGCTTCACTCAAAGGTCATTGCTGATGAGACAGCCGGTTCAGTTGGGCAGCCCCGGGGAGGCTCTGGTCAGGCCGCAGGGGAGCTGGGCTGTGCTATCCGGGTGGAGGGGCTGCAAGTCAAGGCTGGTGGGGAGTCATGGCCTCTCTGGAGGGAGTGGTATCTTGTGGGCTGGCAGCAGCTTCCATCACCCCTGTCATCCCGACTTTGACCCCCAGCCCCAGGGAGGAAGTCAGAAAGGAGAAGCGGGTCAGACTCTGGGGAGACAAGGAGGGACGGCTCCTTCTCCCTCTTGCCCAGCCACAGTGAGCAGGGGTCATGGGGGGGAGCTGCTGGACCCAGAGTAGTGGGCTGAGCTGCTGAAATGTTTGTCCCCCTGGACTTGGGGGGGCCTTCTGTGGGGCCTGCTGCCCCCTCCCCTTTGCCCAGTCTCTGCAGCTCTGCACTCTGCCTCTCCTGGCAGCCTGGGGCCACAGCCGTGACCGCGGCAGTTTCACGCCCATTGCTGCTCCCCAGGATCCCAGGAGGGCTGCAGCGGGCAGGGGGGGTACACTTAGGTGCAGGGAGCCCAGAGGCTTGCTTGCAGCCTGTGGGCGGCAGATGAGTCTGGGACTCAGTCTCCGGATGGGGAACCCCGGCACATCGCAGGTGCTTTTCATCGCAGGTCCCGGCCTCCCCAGACCAAGACCTTGGGGTGACAGCTTCAGTGCCTTCCTTCCCCACGACAGCTGCAGGTGACCCCACTGCTTTCGGGGGCTGCCCTCCTCCCCTCCTGAGCTGGTCTTCCCCCTGTTGCTCCCCTGTGGAAGTCTGGGTGCTCAGCTGCTCAAGTGTCACCGCACCTTCAGGGGAGCAGGTTGGATGTGGAGCTGAAGCCAGTGTTACCTAACTTCGAGTGCTGTGTCTCCCAGTCTGTTTGGTGCTTAGACTTCTCATGTTATTTGCACCCGCCTCCAGCACCTATCCTGTATACCCCACGCTTTGAAAATTCAGCTCAAAGGGACTGTGTCGCCTAAGTTCACTTGCTCCCCCCACCTCCTTTATTCCCTTTCATCAGAGATGTACCCCCTAGTCTGAGCTTCTGATTAACTGGAGATAACCAGTGTCACCTGTGGGTCTTATAGGCTCCCAGCCCCAAGCTCAGACACGGGCTGCTTCTCCGGCTGGCCGCTCTGCCTGGCCTGAGGAAATGCCCCTTTTCTCGGGGGCCACCATGAACCCACCCCAGTCACTGCCATCCATGTTCATGCTGTTTCAGGGGCTCATGGAGTTTGGGCTGCCCTGCTGTGGAACCCCCAAGGCCCTGGCCGCTTTAGCGCCTGGGAAACAGGTTCAGGAAGACCCCGAGACAGAGCAGGGCTTGAGGCTTCCTGGGCTCTGCCCAGAGCAGCTTTGGGGCTTGTGGCTCCGACAGGAGAGGACGGACTCTGGGGCAGTCCTGGAGCAGGTCTGTGTGTCTTCCTCCCCATCCAGATTGGCAAAGGGACTGGCCCTCCATCTCCCACCAAGGACCGGAAGAAGGATGTGTCCTCCCCACAGCGGGGCCAGTCCAGCCCCCACCGCAGGAACAGCCGCAGCGAAAGGCGGTGAGCCCTGGGTTTCCCCTTTCCTGGAGGAGTTGGGGGCGGGGAGGTGCAGAAAAAGGCTTCATCCTTCCGCTCATCTTCCCCTCCCTCTGATCTCACCCCAAGCTCTTCGCATTCCCACCCTTCTCTTTGTCGCTCCCACTGGAGGCCACCTGGGAGGGTGGGTTTGTTCGTATGTCGAAACAGCTGTTCCTCCAGGGAGAAGGACATCCCTGACCCCCCCCCACCTCGGGTTACCCTGTGTGGGCACCCTGGTGCCCAGCAGGAGGCCTACAGGGGAAGGTCCAAGGCCACAACCGCAGAGCTGCAGAACGGGCTCTGGGAGAGGGATGGTAGAAGGGTGGGGCCCAGCCAACAGTGAGCTCTTCCAGGAATATCCCTGGAAAAGGTTTTAATCTCAGATGGCAGCCGGTGGGTGGCTTTGAGCGTAACCTTTGCCCCCGTGAGAGTCTGGGTTTTGCCTGTGACCCGTCGGCAGAAGCATTCTGATAAAGCACCCGGCAGCCTCGTCAAATTTGTCTCCTCTGTGTCAGTGTGGCTCTTGCTTTAAAGGTCATTCTGGAGACACCTCCGGGTTATATGGGGTTCCCTGGTGGCTCAGATGGTAAAGCATCTGCCTGCAATGCAGGAGACTCGGGTTCGATCCCTGGGTTGGGAAGATCCCCTGGAGAAGGAGATGGCAACCCACTCTAGTACTCTTACCTGGAGAATCCCATGGACAGAGGACCATGGGGTCACAAAGAGTCGGACACGACTGAGCGACTTTACTTTTTCACTTTTCCAGAGACACCTCTCTGGTGTCAGGGGCACCTTGCTGCCTCCGATAGCCAGCCTCCTTCACTTTGACCTGGGAGGCTCTGAGAGAACACAGGGTCCTTCACAGGGATTCACTGTTACTTCATCACTTAACCTGCACCCAGAGTCTCTGACCTCAGGGAGGAGCAGTAGCCTCTGAGAGAGTGTGGGGCCCATAGTCAGGCCCGCAAGGCGGGTTAGGGGTTTCCAGAAATGGACTTCCACAGGGACTCTTCTTGCGGCATTTGGGACACCTTGGAGAATGGGGAGGCGGGAGTGGGGAGCAGCCACCCCTGGCTCTCCACTCTCCCACCTCCCAGAGGGGCTGCTCACCCCATCGCCTTCCTCTGTTCTCTCCTCCCTGCAGGCCTTCCGGTGAGAAGAAGCCTTCAGAGCCCAAAGCCATGCCAGACCTCAATGGGTACCAGATCCGGGTATGAGGCGGGTGGCAGCGCCCCCTGCCTCACCCACTTTCCGGGGGACCAGCATCCTCCAGCCAGACCAGCCTCACCTCTGGGGAACGCGGGGCTGATGACGGGGCGAGCGTGTCCCAGCTCAGCCTCCCAAGCTGCTGTCCCTCCGCTGGGCCAGGCCCTCTACCTGTGGACCAAGAGGCAGTGAAGAGTTGAATTCTGAGGTTTTAACTTGATAACCTGAAATTTAAAGTATTGGGAAAAAAAAAAACTTAAAAACTAGTGGATCTGGCCAGTGGCCGGAAGGCCAGTGCTTAGAAGATTCTAAGTGTCATGGGGCCGGGTGAGGAGGGGTTGCCGGCTCTGGCTGGTAGCCCTGCCCGTGTGTCTGGGGTTTGGGTCCATTCTCCCCATGGGAAACCTCCCAGTTCCACTCGGGCCGTGGCAGGATGGGGGAGCGATGTTTCTCCAGTCCTGGCTGCCCTGGCAGCGTCATGACCCAGGGAAAGGAAAGCAGGGTAGGAAGCACCCTGAGAAAGATCTGCATGGTCCATATCGGGAGCTTAGCACAGGCCCCGTGTGCCCCAAGAGCCAGAGTGTGTCGCTCAAGAGGGCCTTTGGAGCCCCACGGACAATGCTGTGTGGGTGGACACTGCCCAGTGGTAGCGCCCAGTGCTGGGATGTGCTGGACGAGAGCCTGGGAGCGAGCTGCTGGGAGAAAGAGTTCCCAGACCCCTCCCTGGCCCCCTTGCTCAGCCTAGCTCTGCTTGTTGCTGCAGCTGGGGCCTCCCTGCAAAGGGACCGGGCTTGGCCAGGGGCCCAGAGGGGCACTGGGCTCGGCGTGACTGTGGGGATCTGAACAGACCTGGTGGGTCCAGGAACCATGACTGAGGACAGGGTGGGACCCTCAGGCCTGGGTCGAGAAGCCCCCAGGGACTGCTCCCCCTTCCTTACCTCAGCCCCTGCTAGGGAAATGAAGACCAGGCCAGGGAGGCCTGTGTCCCAGCCCCTGCTCCCCTGTTCAGCAGCCTGGGTTAGGTGTGGAGGGCCCAGCGATGATCTGGCCTGGGGCATGAGGCAGCTGAGGAAGGGCCTGAGCTGTTGGAGTCTGCACCGTCTGCCTGGAGGGCAAGGGGGAGGTTGTAGAGAGAGGTTGGCGGAACTGGAGGAAGGTTCTGGAGGCTCAAGCAACAGCAGAGGTGGGAGGCAAAGGGTGCAGTGTAGCCACTGGGAAGAGGCAGAGCCCAAGAACTGCGGAGTGTAAGTGAGAAAAGAAGGTGAGGGAGAGTTTAGAACCTCGGGGAGTAGTGAGTTCCCCGTTGCTGGAGGTATTCAAGCAAAGATTAGATGGTTGCTTGTCATCTAGAAAGCTATAGACCGGATTTAGGTTACGGAAGGATAACTGGAGGAGATGACCATTAAGGTTTCTTAATACTTAGTGGCAGCTGTCAGTAAGGTTGCCTAGAGACTGAGGGCCTGACTGAGCTCTGACTCAGGAAAGACCACAGAGCCCAGAGTTGTGAACTCAGATTCCCCCAGGGCTGAGCAGCTGATTGAAAGGAGGGCTGCAGGGCTGGGTGGGGACTGTGGCCAACTAAAGAAGGCACAGCCTCAGCCCCTGCTGCTCAGCGGGTCTAAAGACAGACCCTGCATACTAGATGGCCAGATGTTTTTTCATTGCAGAACTCTGAATTTTTATGTGAAATATGCATATTTTTAAATGATGGCAATCAACTCAGAAAATTTAAAAGCCCAACCAGAAAAAGAATGACCGTCTGTAATCTTAAAGAGAGTAGCAAGAGCTTGGGCTGGGGAGATGGATGCACTGAGATGGCATGGAGAGGGGAGGGATGGAAGTTCTAGGCGTCCCAGAGCAGGCTGGACCAAGGCAGCATCCTTGCCACCACGGCTGCTCCCCGACAGGCAGCTGCCTCCTTCCCACTCGAATCTCCCTGCAGACCAGAGACACTCAGTCGTGTCCAACTCATTGCAACCCCAGGGACTCATTGCACCCGCCAGGCTCCTCCGTGTGTGGGAATTTCCAGGCAAGAATACTGGAGTGGGAGGCCATTATCCTTCTCCAGGAGATCTTCCCGACCCAGGGATCGAACCCGGGTCTCCCGCATTGTAGGCAGACGCTTTACCATCTGAGCCACCAGGGAAGAGGGGGTGGAGTGGAATAGAAACAGTGCTGTTCTCAGTCTGCTGGGGAGATGGATGAGGCCTGAGGAGCCAAGAAAGGGAGAGACAGAGACAGGATGTGTCTGCTGACACGGGTGCCCACAGGAGAGGCCCTGGGCTGGCAGCTCTTCAGACCAGCAGCTCCTGGCCCAGAGTCAGGCCAGGCAGAGAAGCCGGCTGCTCACTCCCTTGGGTTCCTCCTGGCTCAGTGGGCCCTTGGCGAGGTGCCTAAGCTGCCTGCTGGGCTACATCACGGCCAGAGCAGTCTGGGGGCCACTGTGAGCCTCAACTCAGCCTCCCATCCCATCCTAGTTTTCAGGAGGCGGGGGATGGGCCCCCACGTTCACACCTTCACCTGGGCAGAGATGGATCCATTTGGGAGGTATGAGGCTGAAAACGGCCTTTTGTGGGTGTGGAGGCGGGTGCCTTGTGATGTCCACCCAGCAGGTGGACCACAGAGCTTGAGTTTGAGATGTCAGGGGGTACTGGGGTCAGTGGAGGAGAGCTGCTCCTGGCACGGGAACCCAGCGGGGTGCTCTGGTCCCCCGGCTCCCTCCCAAGCCCCTTGGGGAGAAGGAAGCAGAATGCAGCCCCAGCTGCTGTCTGTTGGGAGAGGGAGCCGGCGCCCCCACCGAGAAGCCCCTAGCACTCCCTGCCTGTTTCCTCGCTGAGACCTCGGGCCTGTGGACACCCACGGGACACAGCGGTGCTTTTTCAATTTATTCTTTAACACATTTCACATATGTAGCAAGCCCTCCTCCCCTCCTGGGCGTGTTTACACAGGCCCTGCTCCGTGCAGGGCCGGCCTGGCTGCAGAGTTTCTGGGGAGGCAGGGGGCAGGGACTTGGGGCCTTAGTCACCATCGTCAGCATCACCTCATCTCACTTCCCATGAGGGACCAGGCCCGGCTCCTCCAGACTCAGGGCTGCCTCCCAGCACTCAGTATGGGCTCTTCTGTCCCTGGGGGTCGGGGCTCATGGCTGGGAAGGGGTCAGGGGAGGTCAGAGAAAGCTGTGTGATGAAGGTGGGCCGGCATAGCGGGATAGTGACTGCTCCCCAAGGCCAGGCTGCCTGTACCCTGTGCCGGCTGCCGGGTCAGAACACTGGGAACCTGGGTTTCCAGCTGTGTCCCACCCACTCACACCTGCCAGTCCTCTTCCTCCCGTGGCCTCAGCGGAGTCACCATCCCCTGGCCCCTCTCAGCAGCCACCCCATCCTTCCTGAGCATGGCCAGGTACGGAGAGCTGCACCTCCCACCCCTAGGTGCCATGACGAAGCCTAGAGCCAGCGTTCCGAGCTGCAGGGAGAGCCCAAGTTTGGCCACGTCTCGTTTCTGGCTCTGGGTCATCTCACACCATCCCCCTCCTACCCCGCCACTTCCAACTTGGACTTGACTCCCTGGCCCAGGGACCGGGTCTCCTGACCAGGAGCAGGCCCAGAGGCCTGTGTGCCTGGATCCCTGCCTGGGCGGTTTTCAGCTTAGCTTTGTTGGCTTCCCCAGGCCCACCCTCTGGCCTCGAAGTACAAGGGAAGTTTGAGCTGGTGGCCTAGCCTATGGACTGTGTTCTGAGTGCCAGAGCCCTGCTGTGTTAAACTCCCCACCTCCCTCGTCCCACTGAGAAACCAGGGAAGGGCAGGGAGGTGCGTGGGGCGGGAGGGGAGGTCTGACCCCGACCAAGCAGGGCTGGCGAGGTGCTGCCCCCACCCCCACCTTTGGTGCTCCAGAGTTCCAAGTCTCCCTTTTTCTTCCAAGTCTGATGAGGAGAGATCGGGCGCATGGCCTGGGGCTTGGTGATGGTGTCGGCTGCTGAGCTGTACTGGATTTTGCTGTTCTTCGTATCAGTATTGCCCCCCTCCCCCTTTCCCTTTTACACTTCGTCTCATTCCTGTTCTCACTTTTTCCTTGAATAAAGTCTCCCCCAGCTCGGCTGTGTGGGCTGGGCAGAGACCACAGCCTATACTCCTTGTCTTCTTCCCTCCGGGAGCTGGGGCTGCAGCTGCCCCACCCGCCACTGTTAGCCAAGGTGGCGGGGGTGGGGGGGGGGGACCTGACCAGAGGTTGAGGGGAGCCCCAAACCAGTCATCAAGACACCTAGCAGCCCTAGCAGTCATACTTCTGGGGTCCCAGACTGTCACACCCCTCAGCCTGCTGAAGCTACTCGGCCCTTTTTACCCCTCATCTGGGAGGTCTTTTCTGCTGGCTGTAAAAGAAGCCCTTTCTCGTACATACAGCCAGTTCCACCCCCCGGAGGCCCCAGGCGCATTCCTGAGCCCAGCTGTCCTCTCCTAGTCCCCAGCCGTCCACCAGGAAGGAAGGAGGAGGAAGGCTGGGTATTCTCCTGGGAGAGGAGGCTATTTCAGAAAACCATAGCAGCGGGGATCTCAAGTCCCTTCTCATCACAGTCGCCGGTGCAGAACCTATGGTGGTTAAAGATAAAGCTTTGGAAAACACCCCTGGTTCTACCTGTTACCCCTTCTTCCTCTGCATTGTCCGTCCAGCCCTGGACCTCTTCCCATGCTTTAAGGCAAGTCCAGACAATTGCAACCTAACCTGCACAGAGGCATCTTTTCACCCTTGCTCCCTACTTCTCTGCTCTCCTTTCATTCAGCTTGAAATAAAACCCTAGGCTTAGGAGAAGAGAGCATATTTCCTACTTCTTATCCCAGCCAATCCCCAAAAAGCCCTAACGAGACATGTGGTTTAGCACAGCAAGACTCCCTCACTTTCAGGAGCCTTGTGGTGAGGCATGGCCACTGGGAAGAGAAGTGATCTGTTGGAATCCATGAAGGGCTTGGACTGTACACCATTAGAAAGAGGCAGTTAAGTTATTTACAGGATCATTTATATCCAGCTTAAACAATACCAAAAAAAGAGCCTTTCAATAAAAGTAACCAGAGTTTGTAAATAACTTGGCTTATACCCCCTTCACACAAAAGGCAGTGCGTGAAATGTACATATTCAAGTCCAGCTGGTAAAGGGCCTTGTGGGTGGGTTTCAGTGACATGAGCTCATACACCGTGGACCCCTGGACTGCTCTCGTACCTACAGGGGCTGGGTTAAGTGCTGAGCTGAGTCGGTCGTGAGTCAGCAAGGCTCACTGTGGATACCGCGCAGCCACTTTCTTAGAACCAACGCAGAGCTGAGTGCCGCCACGGACTCCCAAGAGGACCAAAAGCCAGCCTGTTGGGAGGGTGACCGCATTTCCTGCTGCTCCCTTTGCTTCAAGCTCACAGCACGGGCCTGCCTAATTTAGGCACGCGACTATCGTGGGTTGGACCTCTGACTGCAGGTGGCACTTCTCAGAGCCCTGGACGTGAAGAGGTTGAAGCCCTGCACCCCCATCTGCCAAGATCTGACAAGGATCCTGACTACGACTGCGGAGGGCAGTGGTGACAGGGTGCTGGTCACAGCAAAGACCAAGCCGACCGGCCCCCGTGCGGGCCGCCTGCTAACCCTTACAGTGTTTGCCAAGGGGTGAGGGGCCCGCTGAGGCCTGGCAGGTGGTGGAGAGGGGCCACCTCAGCTGGCCTGGGCCGGCCGCACCCTGAGCAGCCCACATGGGAATGTGTGGTCCTTCTAGTCCCCAGCCAGAGAGGACTTGGTCGTGGGAAAGACGAGACCTGGAAGGATGTTAAGTGTGGAGCCTCCACGCTAGCTGTGTGAGGACTCCGGCCTTATGGGCATGGTAACTGACAAGGGGTGAGGCAGAAGGCAGTTTTCCCTTTGACATACCTTAAGGTCACAGCCTCCTAATCCAGGAGAGCTCACCCTACCAGGCCCGTTTGTTGGGGAGAGAAATGATGGGAGAGGCGCATGGAGAGTGTGGAAATGTAGGGCCTCGGGGCAGCTCTCTCCCTAAGCATAGGGAGCGGTGGGGGGGAAACTAGAGGAGGTAGGCCCCCCGCCTGCTCCCCACAGGGGAAGGGAAGCCACGCTTTGCCTTAAGTAACCAATCAAGAAACAATCCTCTGGTGAGTAGCTACACCTGGGGAAGAACAAGAAAGAAAAACAGGGTTTAAGACAATCCAGCAGTGGACTGACTGGTTGCTTCCCTTCTCCGGAGAACGCCCCATGTCTGCCTTAGGAGACAACCTGGCCCTCCTGCTCCCAGAAGAGGCTGTGTTCTGAGGAGCTGGGTGGCAAGAAATCAAGCAAAGGAGAGGCTCAGGTTCCCTCTTTGCAATCTCTGCTTCCTCAGATGTGAAGGTAAGACCTGCGCACCTGAACTGCCACCTTGCAGTGCTGTCTACTGATCATGGAGGGAAACGCCCTGAAAGCCGTGAATCAACGCGCCCTGCAGATGCTGCGTAAATCCAGGTCACCGCGGGGAAGCGCTGCAGGCCAGGAAGGGAAGCCTGGGGACGCGCCTCAGAGCTTAGGAGCTATAAAATAATTCTGAGCCCGCGCACTGTCCAGACTGCCTAGGGGAAACTGGCCATCCTTACCTCCCAACTGTTACCGATAATTACCAATTACTGTAATTACCAATAATACTCTGGGATTCCTAGCATCCTTTCAAACAATGTAACTTCAGATCTGAAAATTCCTGACGAGTGGAAAACAATACTACTTTAATTTCCATTTCACCAAGGTATCTGAAACACAGGGAGGGGTTAACTTACCCACAACCACTGAGCGACCAGGCCAAGACGACAGGCGGTGCTCCTAATCCCTGGCTAAATTCTCTTCCTGCTGAATCGTAACCCAGGTGTTTCCACTGGTGCCCAGGGAGCTTTAAGTAACAGATTCTCAGGTACTGATTCAGAGGTGTGAAGCCTGGGCTTCTGTTCAGGTGAGGCGTTAAACCCCACCTGGCCTCAGGGCTTCTCCCCACAGGCATAAGGGCTGCGTGAGGAGGCCAGGGGAAGACAGAAGTCCCAGAGGAGTGGGGCCTGATAAAGGAGGGACAGCTTTCCGGCAACAGATGGCCTGCAGCTCAGGCCTGGCTTCAGAAAAGGGAAGAGATGATGATCAGAAATGGAAACGCCGCGAGAGGCATCGGCCATGCGTATCACGCCTCACGCAGCTGCCGCAGCTTTGACCAGGGAAACTGCTTCTCTCGTCCTGTTTTTTGCCACAGACCCACCTCTGCTTGGACTAGGGGGAGGAACAAGGGCAGCAGATGGAATAAGAATGAGAGCAGCTGAATGGACCACTCTCCTCGAGCTGGAAGAGGATGGAGACCTGCACCCTGTGAAGGTCAGGACAGGAGGCTGCACGCAGGCCCTGTTCCTCCCACGGGCCTCAGAGCAGTAGGCATCCACTCAGTTGCCTAGGGGAGATGACAACCCTTTTCTGTGGTCTAGGCGTAGGGTTAGAGGCCCCAGCCCAGGTCAATCTCTTGCTCTCTGCCCAGCGCATTCTCCAGGCCTTCCCCTCCCCCATGCCCTTCGAGATCCTAATAAAATAACCAACAGCTGGGGGGAAAAGGTAAACCTTTATTTGGAAAAGAATTCCAAAGACCATTTAAACCCCCCTTTCATTTCCAAAATAGAAACAAGAAAACAAGGAGAGATTATCTATCAAGCTCCTGCCCTCTGCCATCTTTAGCCATTTTTAAACTACACTGCCTGGCAGAAGAGAAGAGCTGAAGGGCCCTCGTTCTAGGAACCAAGGAGACCGCCTCAGATGTCCAGGAAGAGATAGACAGAATGGATTGTGGGATGTGGACAGATGGGCCTGGGGCTCAGACAGGCACATGCCCAGTACCCAGGAAACAATGCTTAAAAATATACACACAGAGATAAATTCCCCAGAACCGAGGCATGAAAAGCTTACAACCATGAATGCAGCAGCAGAACCCAAGCTGGGTCTCTGGCTCTCAAAAAAACAAAGGAGAAAATGTGACCCTCAGCTAACTGTCCCCAACTTTAGCCTTTCTCTGCTATATCCTCCAGTCCCACTCTGAGGGCCACATCTGCAGGGCCAGCAGCAACTACTCTGAGTGACGGGAGGTGTGAGGAGGAGCCGGCCAGGAACACCCCACGCCATGCCCAGCAATGAAAGGTTGAGGCCTGCAGGTGACTCGCGTGGGCGAGGGAGCCCCCTGAATGGGTCAGAGAGAAGGAAAGCAGAGACAACGAGCAGCGGAGGCCAGGCCAGCTGGAGCAAACCCTCAGGCACCGCCACGTCCGGGTCTCGGGCCACCTGTGGCCAAGGCCGCCTTTCTACTGAGAAGGCTTAGCCTGGGCTCAATATCGGGCTTTTTTCTAGGGGCGAAAAAAGGGAAGGGAATGCGGTAGGCAGCAAACAGTAAAAAGCAGGGGGAGCAGATGAACAGAGAGCTGCAGCTCAGGTGTGTGAGGCAAGGGGGCAAGTCCCTGAGGTCTCAAGTCTGCTGCCTGCTCTCCCGCCCCTGGACTCCCACCCTCACCCCGGTCCTCCAGGGAGACCAGAGTTTCCTGACAGTTCTTTCTCCTCAGCCTTGAAGCGCTCTGAATCTCAAATTGCTCTCTGCCCACTGACCCTCCACCCACCACAGGGCAGCCTGGGGAAAAGGACAAGCCCTGGGGGAAGCACGCAGGCCAGTGGGGCACTCTGGGCAGGAGGCTCAGAGGCTGCAAAGACCAGAAGTGCACCAAGTCTGCAGGGCCCACTTGTTCCAGAGCCCTGATGGAGAGGATCCCCTGGTTGGCCGGATGAATGCCTAATGAAGCAGAAGATAAAGGGAGAGCAGGGCCCATGACCCACGGCCCCAGTGTGGCAAGCGCGCTGGTCAGAGACAGGCGTGACCGTGCAGAAGAGCGCGTCTCAATATGTGTGTGTCTGCAAGAGGGCTGAGCCCAATGTGTGTGTGTCTGCAGGAGGGCTGAGCCCACGGGTCTCAGGCAAGGAGAGGGTCGGGTCAGAAGGCACTACCAAGAAATGGCCTGAAAACAAATAATCAAGGAGATCAATAGCTCCCGCAACCCTGGTAATCAAAAATCAGTGGGGAGTGCTGGGTACATGGAGGGAAGGGGGGACCCCCTGCCTGTGCCTCTCCCAGGGCCACCCCCTCATGTGACACAGGGTTAGGAAGAGGCTGGGTGGGGCAGGGACCACAGGCAGAGAGCGTGGACAGGCCTGGAGAAAATCTAACCGTGGGGAGAAGGGGGCGAGGAGGGGNTCAAAAATCAGTGGGGAGTGCTGGGTACATGGAGGGAAGGGGGGACCCCCTGCCTGTGCCTCTCCCAGGGCCACCCCCTCATGTGACACAGGGTTAGGAAGAGGCTGGGTGGGGCAGGGACCACAGGCAGAGAGCGTGGACAGGCCTGGAGAAAATCTAACCGTGGGGAGAAGGGGGCGAGGAGGGGGCGGGGGGGGACGCTAAGTTTCTTGGCTCTAAGTTCCAGAAGCGTGGGATATTTCCACAGTCTCTGATCCAGTGAGCTCTTCTGGAAGAGAAGAAGCGCTCTTCCCCTGGGAGCCCGTCATGGGGCGGTGACTTCCATCCCGAAGCTGGCTAGTAGGCAGAGGTGGTCTGAAGAGCAGAAGGGATTGGGTAAGCCGTTGGCAGCCCAGAGGATCTCTTCAGAGAGGAGCGAGAGCCGGCCCAGGAGCTTGAGGGTTCCATCCTGATACAGCCTGCGATCTGGAGCACAGAGCGAAGGCCGGTGGGCGATGCGGCCACCACCACATGTCTGGGGCAGGAGGGGGCCTGCGGGAGCTTCACCTTCAAGACGCTGCATCTTCTCAGCTGCCCACCCTCCCTCTCTCACCTCCTGCGGCCTCTTGGACACTCCATAATATGTCAGTGAATGGAGCGAGTGCACTCGGGGGCTGTAGCAAACTAGAGAATGCACCTCCAAGCCCAGCATTACAAGACCTTCCGACTTTCCGAGAGAAGTCGGAAACCCAGAGTTTCTATGTAAAATCTGATTTTTAAACATAAAATCCAAACACTGTAAAAGATGTGTTTTAAAGAAAATAGGAGTGGGGCTGACAGACTGCCACACTGTGACTACAGTGAGGGGCGAGAAGACAAGAAACTGGGTTTCTAACCTCACCAAGATCCTCACTAGCCAGCTGCCGCTGAACAAATCCAATCACCTCTGGGTGCTCTATTTTGAGAAAGGAAGGATGGCTTGTTCTACTACAAAGATAAAAAGAGAAGCTGGGCAAAGGGCCTAAGTGAAGTACGGTGAGGATGACCAGCGTCAGGCAGGTATGAGATCTGCTCCTTTGCCAGGCAGGTCACAGCAGCCCAAGTCATGTGATCAGATGCCTGACCTACCATCAGCTCCCAGAGACTTTTGGGAGTGGCGTCTGGGAATCCAGGATCCACCAGGCTTACCAGTTCTGTTCCCATTCTCACAGGACTCAGCTGAGAAGAAGATGTAATCCACTGTCGTTCCCAGACCCAGGGGCATTGTGGTGACCTCTGGGCGGCCATGCTGGGGCAGGAAATGAGTATACACCGAGGTCAGGTGTAGGCAGTGCTGGATGGTGCCCACAGTCCTACAGGGGTGGAGGCGGGCGATAACGAGTCAGCAAACACTACTGAACTTCTCCCAAGGTCACTTCTCTGTGGATTTTATAAAGCTTTTTAATGGATGAGCCCAAATAACTCAACCTCAGCAAGTTCCTTCCCATGCTAACCAGAGACGGAGAGTCTTAGCTAAAATCAGCCTAGAACAGACACATTTATATTCAGCCCTGTTGATGTTCCTTATCCCCCACCCTCCTCTTGCTACCTGGTGAAGTATGTATACCTCATGTGCCTTTGTCTGTGGGTCAGCAGGCTCTTCTGTGAGGCCTTACTCCCTAAGGAAAGGTGCACGGAGTTTTCATTTTTAAGAACCTGGGTGGGTCGCCTCTGGCCTCTGCACACCTATATGCTCCTCCATAACCTTATCATGTATTAGGGGGAAGAGAAAGCTCAGCAAAGCATTCCCCCAAATCAGGCCCAGAAAAGCCAAAAGGAGCCTCTCTAACACACCTCAATGGAGCTGGGATGCAAGCAGAGGGAACTGGAAGAAAATACCTGGGGACGACTGGCTCAGACTCAGATGTGTCTTCCTCAATGACGGACTCAGCCCAGCCAGCAGGTCGCTCTGTAGAAGACGGCAGAGAGGAGTTTTATCATTCAAAGACAGGGAAGGAGGGTCAGAACCTTGCACCCTGAAACGGCAGTCAGATCCTTGACTGGATCGCTCCAGAAGGGAAAAGGGAAAGAGAAAACGTGAAGGGAGGAAGAAAACAATGGACCGGAGTCAGGAACCTCAGGGAGCAGACAGACAGGGGCCTCCAACAGACATCTCTTCCCTGGTTCAGCAACTTTTTAAAACATTTACACTTTAAGCTTTAGAATAGGTAATAATAGTCACGTGGTTACAAAAACCAAAATGTAGAGAAAAACCTCAGTGAAAAAGTATCCTTCCTACTCTGGGGCCCTTGCCACTCAATTCCTCTCCCCAGGGGCAACCAACATTACCAAATGCCTGGTGTATTCCTCTAGAATCTTTTATCCACACAATCCATTGTGTATTTATACATATCTACATACATATACATATGTATACACACCCTTACACACACATATGCATCCATACTTACACATACCTATATGTACACACACACATCCTCAAAGAGAAAAAAGCACACATTACCATTATCAGGAGAGAAAGAGGGCATATTATTACAGGTCCTACTGGGCGTGTTACAGTTCCTGAGGTCATAAAGAATCAGACATGACTTAGCAACTAAACAACAACAACCAACATTAGTTAAGTGTTATGGACTGAATATTTGTATCTCTTCAAAATATGTTGAAATTCTAATCCTCAATGGGATAGCATTTAGGAACTGGGGCCTTCAGGAGGTAACCTGGCCCTGAGGGTGAAGCCTTCATGAATAGGACTGATGCCCTTTTAAAAAGGATCCCAGAGAGCTGTCTCATCCTCTTTCTGCCATGTGTAGCTGCAACCAGCTGGCAGTTAGCAAGCAGAGGAGAGTCCTCACCAGAACCAGACCATGATGGCACCCGGGCCCTGAACTTCCAGACTCCTGAACAGTGAAAAATAAAGCTCTGTTGTCCATAACCCACTCATCTATAGTATTTTGTTATAACAACCCAAACTAAGAAAATAGAGTAACAGGGATCAACAAAACTGACACAGTTAAGACAGACTGACCAAGAAGAAAGGAGAAGATTCAAATTACTAAAACCAGGATTAAAAGAGAGGACCACCACTACCAACCTTACAGAAATTTAAAAATTATAAGGATACAGTTAAAAACTGTATACTAACAAGCTAGATGACTTAGGTAAAATGAAAAAATTCCTAAAAAGACAAAAACTATATACACTTATTCAAGAAGAAGAAGAAAATCTGAATTAGCAATTGCTGTATACTATGACCAAGTATTTTTATCCTAGAAATGTAACGGTTTAACATCTGAAAATCAATGAATAGAATGTTGAAGAACAAAAACCATGATCATCTGAATAGACAGAAAAAACCTTCAACATAATTCAACACTCCTTTATGACCAAAAAAGAAATACAAAACCCAAACCAAAAGCAAAACAAAACTCACGACACTAAACAAAACTAGGAACAGGGCTTCCCTGGTGGCTCAGTAATAAAGAGTCTGCCTGCCAATGCAGGAGACATGGGTTCAATCCCTGGTCCAGGAGGGTTCCATGTGCCTCAGAGCAACTAAGCCCACGTGTCACAACTACTGGTAGTTTGATATATGGCCAAGTCTCAGGAATTTCCTGTGGATATTTAAAAACTTGTCTTTGCTCTGCCTTTAAAGTTCATAGTTTAATATGTATCAACGAGATTTACCATACAACATGTTACTTCAGTTCAGTCGCTCAGTCATGTTTGACTCTTTGCAACCCCACAGACTGCAGCATGCCAGCCTTCCCTATCACCGACTCCCAGAGTTTACTCAACCTCATGTCCATCAAGTCGGTGATGACATCCAACCATCTCATTGTCTGTTGTCCCCTTCTCCTCGCACCTTCAATCTTTCCCAGCATCAAGGTCTTTTCCAATGAATCAGTTCTTCGCATCAGGTGGCCAAAGTATTAGAGCTTCAGCTTCAACATCAGTCCTTCCAACGAACACTCAGGACTAATCTCCTTTAGGATGGACTGGTGGGATCTCCTTGCAGTCCATAGGACTCTCAACAGTCTTTTCCAATACCACAGCTCAAAAGCATCAATTCTTCAGCGCTTAGCTTTCTTGATAGTCCAACTCACATCCATCCATGACTATTGGAAAAACCATAGTTTTGACTAGATGGACCTTTGTCAGTAATGTCTCTGCTTTTTAATATGCTGTCTAGGTTGGTCATAGCTTTTTTCCAAGGAGCAAGCGTCTTTCAATTTCATGGCTGCAGTCACCATCTGCAGTGATTTTGGTGCCCAAGAAAATAAAGTCTCTCACTGTTTCCATTGTTTCTCCATCTATTTTCCATGAAATGATGGGACTGGATGCCATGATCTTCATTTTATGAATGTTGAGTTTTAATCCAACATCTCTCTCCTCTTTCACTTTCATCAAGAGGCTCTTTAGTTCTTCTTCACTTTCTGCCATAAGGCTAGTGTCATATGTATATCTGAGGTTACTGATACTTCTTGCAATCTTGATTCCAGCTTGTGCTTCATCCAGCCCAGCGTTTCTTATGATGTACTCTGCACAGAAGTTAAATAAGCAGGGTGACATATACAGCCTTGATGTACTCCTTTCCAGATTTACAATCAGTCTGTTGTTTCATGTCCAGTTCTCACTGTTGCTTCTTGACCTGCATACAGATTTCTCAGAAGGGAGGTCAGGTGGTCTGGTAGTCCTATCTCTTGAAGAATTTTCCACAGTTTGCTGTGATCCACACAGTCAAAGGCTTTGGCATAGTCTATAAAGCAGATGTTTTTCAGGAACTCTTGCTTTTTCAATTATTCAACGGATGTTGGCAATTTGATCTCTGGTTCCTCTGCCTTTTCTAAATCCAGCTTGAACATCTGGAAGTTCACAGTTCACGTACTGTTGAAGCGTGGCTTGGAGAATTTTGAGCATTACTTTACTAGCGTGTGAGATGAGTACAATTGTGCGGTAGTTTGAGCATTCTTTGGCATTGCCTTTCTTTGGGACTGGAATGAAAACTGACCTTTTCCAGTCCTGTGGCCACTGTTGAGTTTTCCAAATTTGCTGGCATATTGAGGGCAGCACTTTCACAGCATCATCTTTTAGGATTTGAAATAGCTCAACTGGAATTCCATCACCTCCACTAGCTTTGTTCATAGTGATGCTTCTTAAGGTCCACTTGACTTCACATTCCAGGATGTCTGGTTCTAAGTGAGTGATCACACCATGGTGGTTATCTGGGTCATGAACATCTTTTTTGTATAGCTCTTCAGTGTGTTCTTGCCACCTCTTAATATCTTCTGCTTCTGCACTCATTTCACATGCTAGCAAGGTAATGCTCAAAATCCTTCAAGTTAGGCTTCAATGGTACGTGAAGCGAGAACTTCCAGATGTACAAGTTTGATTCAGAAAAGGCAGAGGGACCAGACATCAAATTGCCAACATTTGCTGGATCATAGAAAAAGCTAGAGAATTTCAGAAAAACATCTACTTCTGTTTCACTGACTACATGAAAACCTTTGACTGTGTGGATCACAACAAACTGTGGAAAATTCTTAAAGAGATGGGAATGCCAGACCACCTGACTTGTCTCCTGAGAAACCTGTATGTGGGTTAAAAAGCAACAGTTAGAACCAGACATGGAACAATGGACTGGTTCAAAATTGGGAAAGGAGTACAACAAGGGTGTATACTGTCACCCTGCTTATTTAACTTCTATGCAGAGTACATCATGAGAAATGCCAGGCTGGATGAATCACAAGCTGGAATCAAGACTGCCAGGAGAAATATCAACAGCCTTAGACATACAGATGATACCACTCTAATGGCAAAAAGTAAAGGAACTAAAGAGCCTCTTGATGAGGGTAAAGGAGGAGAGTGAAAAACTGATTTAAAACTCAACATTCAAAAAACTAAAATCATGGCATCTGTTTCATGACAAATAGAAGAGGAAAAAATGAAAGCAGTGACAGATTTTATTTTCTTAGGCTCCAAAATCACTGTAGACATTAAGTGCAGTAATGAGATTTAAAAGACACTTGCTCTTTGGAAGGAAAGCTATGACAAACCTAGACACTGTATTAAAAAGCAGAGACATCACTTTACCAACAAAGGTCCCTATAGTCAAGGCTATGGTTTTTCCAATAGTCATGTATGGATGTGAAGCTGGACCATAAAGAAGGCTGAGCACTGAAGAATTTATGCCTTTGAATTGTGGTGCTGGAAAAGACTCTTGAGAGTCATTTGGACTGCAAGGAGATCAAACCAGTCAAGCCTAAAGGAAATCAACCCTGAATATTCTTTGGAAGGACTGATGCTGAAGCTGAAGCTCCAATACTTTGGCCACCTAATGCAAAGAGTAGACTCACTGGAAAAGAGCCTAATGCTGGAAAAGACTGAGGGCAGGAGGAGAAGAGACCAACAGAGGATGAGATGGTTAGATAACATCACTAACTCAGTGGACATGAGTTTGAGCAAACTCTGGGAGATAACAAAGGACAGGAAAGCCTGGCATCCTTGCAGTCCATGGGACTGCAAGGAGTTGGATACAACTTAGCGATTAAACAACCACCATATCCAATTAAGTGAAAGTTGCTCAGTTGTTTCCAGCTCTTTGCAGCCCCATGGACTATACAGTCCATGGACTTCTCCAGGCCAGAATACTGGAGTGGTAGCCTTTCCCTTCTCCAGGGGATCCTCCTAACCCAGGGATCGAACCCAGGTCTCCCACATTGCAGGCTGATTCTTTAGCTGAGCCACAAGGGAAGCCCATATCCAATTTAAAGGAATTCCAAAAAGAGGAAGCAGAAAGTAGAAAATTATTGAAGAAATTACTAGCAAACCATCATGAAATTTCAGAAATCAAGGGATTAGAGAGAATGACCAGAGTCTCAGGGAGGCAAAATACGCAAAGAAAGGATCAAGAATCAAAATGAAGCAGACTTCTCATTAGCAATACTGGAGCCTGCAAGACAACGGACTAAATTAATTTCCAAACTAGACCTTTACCCTTACCAGAACCTCATACAAGTGTGAGAAGAAAAAACAGAAAAAAAAAAAAAAATCAAGTGTTTTTGTTTTTGTTAGCACATGAAAAGAAAAACCAAAGAGAAAGGAAAACCGGTTCCCTGAGTAGCAAGTTCTCCCCCCTGCAGCTCTGTGTACGAACAGCACCATTCTGGCAGTTCCACGGGACCCAGACCTCTGCCTGCCTTACCAGGCCGCCTGAGCACACCGGCCCCAACTGCCCCCATCTGAGCTAAGACAGCTTCCTGGACCATTCAGCACTGGTAGCAGCAGAGAAAATAAGGTCTGAAAATACCTGGGAAAAGGATAGTAAGTTGTGCAGAAATAAGCCAGTCCGAAAGCTGGATTCTGAATTTTCATGGTTCAAAACCTGATCAGATAGCCTTTGCTCTGTGGCCATCTGGCCAGTTTGTAAATAGTAGTTGCTGCTGCTAAGTCATTTCAGTCATGTCCAACTCTATGTAACCCCATAGATGGCAGCCCACCAGGCTCCCCCGTCCCTGGGATTCTCCAGGTGAGAACACTGAGTAGGTTGCCATTCCCTTCTCTAATGTATCAAAGTTAAAAGTGAAAGTGAAGTCGCTCAGTCATGTCCGAATCTTAGCAACTCCATGGACTGCAGCCTCCCAGCCTCCACTGTTCATGGGATTTTCCAGACAAGAGTACTAGAGTGGGTTGCCACTGCCTTCTCCAGCAAATAGTAGTTAGTCCACTGTCTTACAAAAGTCATCTATTAGCAACTGGTTTTTTCCTAGAATGCACTTAACTAGGCTCATGCTTTATTCTTGCATGTTAAGACCCAAAGCTCTGTAAATAAATGGAAATATGCAAGTGCTCATGAAAAAGAAAACACAGTAACCCCTTTCAGTGTCTTTAAGAACCATACTGGAAAGAAGAAACCACTAATAATTAAAGATATTTATAAGAGGGGGACTTAAAATTTAGATTCCCATCTTATGAAGTATTCCCTCAAGAAGAGAATGAGGGAGCATGAGAATCACAATGTTTCTTTTTTTTCATGCGTGTTATGTAGAACACACTAGCACCATGCAATGTCAACTTGTGGGAAAGTCAGACCATCACTGCCTACCACTGAGCTCCTCTTGCAACTGAAATGCTTCCCATTAAAGTCAGTATCACAGCAGCACAGTCAAGTTGGCAAGTTTTACTGTGCACAGTTGGGCTGGATGACTCTGGCGCCAGATTGGAAATATTATTTGTTAGCACATCTAAACAAGTCCTCTAGAAAAAAAGATGACACACAATGATCTCCTGGTACTGAGCTCGCCTTTCTACTCATGGTCTACTAAAAGTGATGGTAGCTTTTTAGACTTGGAGTCTTTAAAAAGGATTCATCAGGAGCCTGTTCAGCCCTGGATGGGGGTACTGAACAAACAGAAAGGCACGTTCATGGTTTGTGGAGGATGGGTGTGTTTACTCAAATTTAATCTCGATTTTTAAAATACTGCTATTATTGGGCACTGTTAGTGAACTGGATATTTTCCCCCTACATAATGATTTTACTTACAGAGTGACTGTCAGTATGTATTTAAAGTTCTTATTTTGTTATTAAATCAAAATGCTTCTTTTATGTTTCAAGTACAGTACTGATATTTTAAAAACAAGCTATTCTTAACATGGAATCACCTATGTGGGATCCTACCACTGTTTAACTTAAGGGTTCTGAATTCCTAAAACACTCATCCACAGCTTCCCTGCCTGAGCCCAGCTGACACAAGCGCTTGCCCCAGATCCTGGCACATGCCAGTCACCCTGTGCACAGTTATTATTGCTGTCCCCACAGCTGTGATAATACATTAGCTGTGCAATTAAAAAACAAAACCCAAGTCATTGAAATGCTCACTTCTTTGTGTAAAATGCCAATGCAAGTTAAATTCCTTCAAGAAAACAATGAATTCATTGCTTACCACCAGTCCTTTTATTATTACTACAGTTTTTTCAGTCACTGCTTGGTCATCTTAAGTTATTCTTCTAGCATTTTCTTCAAGAAAGAGTTTGGGTTGAGTATAAAATTCTTGAGACATACCTTCTTTCCTGGAAACTTTGCTCTCCAGTGTTCTACAGTTGAATGTTAATTTTAAGAAATCTGAAGCCTACCTAATTATTTTTACCTTTAAAGGTAGCTCGATTAAAAAAAAAAAAAAGGTATCCCACTCTTTTTGGTTCAATTGTCCGAAAGATTCTTTCATCTTTGACTTCTGTTAACTTCATTAGGTCTTACTATTGATTCCCCTAAGTCAGTTTTCCCTGAGATGTAGTATATCCTTCTCAATCCAAAGATTCAGATCTCTTCATCTTGGGAAAATCTTCCTTATATCCTACCTTTAAATAGTCCTTTTGTGCCATGATATTGGCTTTCTTCTTTGTAAACGCCATTATGTATATATTCAGTCTCCGGAACTTCCACTCCTGTCATATTCCCTCTGGCACTTTCTATCTTTCCTGGCCTCTGCCTCTTGTTTTCAGCAATGCCTCTTCTCTCTTGTGCTGCATCTAATTTTGGCTTCATTTTAAGTGATTTTTTCACTTTTTAGTCCACTTCTTCCCTGAGCTCAGCAGCTTACATTTCATCCTCTGGATCTGCATTCCAAGTAATGGTCATTTTCCTTATGATACAGGGTTGTGTGAGTCCTTTTAACCTTTACGTCTCCCAGCCAAAAGAAATGTGTAGCTCCGTAAGCATTTGATCTCCACCCTGCCACTTAAACAGACTGCTTCATGCAAAGACGGCTTGATTCCTTGATCAGTATCTCCTCCTGTGCCTCTCTGCACAAAAAGGGTTCAGGCAATTTCCTTTCATAACCTGTGCCATCCTATTCCTGTTGATGAAACAAGGGATTCTGACTTTGTGCCTCAAGGTTCGCACCTCACCATGAGGAAATGCACCCTGCCGGTCCTTTTGAGATTCACACACGGCCCCACAGACGAGGCTCTCCACACCTCCTCTAGCTGGATCGCCAGTGCTTCTCGCAGCCCTTCCACCTGGGCTATGCTTCCTGATTTCAGGTGTCTTCAGGTCCGTTCTCTCAAAGACGGAGGCTGCTGTTTTTTTCATTCTCCTTGTTGCTTTGGAGTAGTAGTTTCAAAGACAAGAAGTGGAGAATGTCAAGTATACACTCTGCTATGTACCGTCTGAAAGTTCTCAGTAGGAGCGACTTTTTACTACAACCAGGAGTACTGTCACCTTACGATTTTCACATCTGTTTTCTCTCTTATATATGCCGTACACATGCTAGGTGTGTATTAGAAACTTCAGCTTACAAAGCTTCTGGCATACTCAAGGTCTCAAAGCTGGTTAGAACCCAAGTCTCTTGATTCCTGGTCCATGTTCTCAACACATTGCACATGGCCAGTGAACCTCACTGACCTTCCCCTTAAGTGCATTTTTTACCAGAAGCTGATACCTAAGAATTATACCTATAAAAGACTAAAAACCCACATAACTGACAAACATCAGAAGTGAAGAGGAAAGAAGACCAAGCTGACTTAGTTGGACAAGTCAGGGAACAAGCTGAGCTCCCGTTACCTGGCTTAGCGTCTGTCACTCCTTCCAGAAGAACCAGTCCCACAGGTCGCTGGCAGGCGATGCTGCAGAAGCGGAAACGCAGCAGGAAGTCTCGGCTGTACTGGCGTCTCTCTGTAAACCAGGGAAAGCCATACAGTGAAAGGAAGGAAGAGGAGCCACGTGCTGGGACTTCCTCAATCCCAAGAAGCTTCCAGTGCAGGGACACAGAGGGAGTCTAGCCCTGAAGACGAGGAGACTTTCCAAAGGCTATGATGGACAGTTGTCCATTTCACTGGGAGAACACGAGGAGGACGATGAAAAGTATAAAGGAATGTGCTCAGAGAACTGAGGGAATTACACTTTCTCTTGTCAATGAGGTGCCAGCTTTCTCCCAAAATGGGCAGGGAGGGACAACCAACCAAGACGATGGCACGTGCTCACCTGAGCTCGTGGGATGACAGGAGGTAACATACTGACAGCAGTCAGTGATACCCAGGGAGCTGGGCCACAGTGGGGCCTGCAGCTTCCTCTGATAAAGCTGATGGGAGAAGTCTTCCTGTCCAGATACCTATGAGCAAAGAGCAGACGGCAATGAGGAATCCAAGACGGAGAAAGAGAGAAGCCTGTGTTTGGGGACATACGGACAAACATACACACACAGTTACACTACATACAAAACACGCCAGTCTCAGGGGAAAGTTAAACATAAGGAACTAATTAAAACTACTTTTTGTTAATTAGAAACACTGAAATGTCCACGAGACAGGGACAAGGGGAAAGAAAATAAGGTCTGTGAAACAAAGAGAAAAGAACCATGTGAACACAGGGTCCCCTAAATTTCACCTTGGAAAAATCTACACTACTCTGCCAGGGAGTATCCACTTTCAAGGGCTTTAATTTGCCACGGGAAAGGCTTATTTGGATCTTTGGATTTTCTGGATTGAAGTCTAGTATCTAAAGCCCATTACTGGGAAATCACAGGCTCAAACCAAATGGGAAATGCACCAAAGCACTTTATCGTATCTACGCCACCATCCTCGGTCAAAGCCCATGAGCAGCCTGGGAGCAGACAGAACGTAGTAGGGGAAACATTCGGCAGCATCAGTCATCTGCACATCTCCAACGCGTGTAGCAAAATCCCCTTTATTTCATTTACAAACAACAAATATTTGAATGCCAGCTAGGTGCAAGACACTAGCCATGTGCTGGGGAGATAATCTCTCTGCCCACAAAGGACAAACACTTTCAGTATGCCATCAGAAGGAATCACCTTCAACTGAATGGCCATTTACTAGCTGCGTCACTTTGGGCAAGTCAGTTTACACCTCTTGGGTTCAATATCCTCTCCTATTGAATGGGAGACTAATACCACAGACAACTAAGAATCTTGACAACAATAACCACTACCAATTATTGACTGCTCCCTTTGAAGCAGGACCTGGAAAACACTTTGTGTGCATTATTTTATTGAATCCACCAAAGACGACCCTCAGAAGTAGGTCTCAGCATACTCCCCAGGGTATGAGGCAGCCAATGGGGCTCACGGAAGGGAAGTAACTTGCCCAAGGTTACCCCTGCAGAGCAGGGATCTGAATGCAGGACTGTCTGCCTTCCAAATGAGTGCTCTGAATCACTCTGCTTAATGGCAGCTGCCATGTGGGAGGCCGTTCTCAAGTCTGCTTCTCATTTCCTGAGCCCCTTGGTAACAGCAGCAGCCTCCTGGCAGGATAACACCTTCCTCTTTGCATGTGGCAACCAGGACATCGCTGGCACTTAAGTAGCCTCATTAAAATAAAAGCCCAAAGGGCTCGACAATAATTCAGTCATCTTAGGTCCTTTCTCCACTGCACCTTGCCAAAAGTTAAGGAACAAATTGGACCAGCAGGAGCAAAAGAGAGAAACAATGAGACTAAGTGACATGTAAAGGAATCAGCACAAGCTGAATGCTCCTCAGCAGGGCTAAAGGCACCACAATAAAACTGTAATACAGCTATGTTACAAAGATTCAGCAGTCAACAGGAGTGAGATAGATATGTATGTACATTGTTGAGTAAAAAAAAAAGCTAGAAAATGAAATATACAGTAATATGTCATGTTTATAAACACATACAATAGATTAGATATCAGCCATTAGAAGCAGTCTGAGCATAGTATTGGAGGGCAAGAGCCCGGGGGCCAGACCACCTGATTACAAATCCTGGCTCCACCACTAACGACCTGCACAAACTATAGAGAGTAAATGACCTAACTTTCTCTATGCCTTCGGTTTCTCACTTATAAAACAGAAGCAATGATAGAACTTGTGGAAACTAATGAGTTAACGTAGGTAAAGTGCTTAAAATAGCATCTGCCAGGGTAAGTGATTAATAAATAGAGACTATGACAGTTACATCACCACACCAGTTCAGGTGGCATTGCAAATGCACAGAAAATGACCTGGAAGAACACTACCAAACTCTGAACAGTTATTACGTGACTCTAAGGGGAGACGTGGGAAATGCAGGTAATAAAGCGCTTTAGCCCGCTTTAGCCCGCTTTATTACCTGCATTTCCCACGTCTCCCCTTAGAGTCAGTAATAATGCTTGAATCCTTACAGAGATGTACCTGTGTACATCTTATGTACTTGTAAACTAAACATAAATTAATGATAAACCCGAAAGGATTCCAGTATACCCAAGGCACTCACAAGCTCCCAACTTCCAGGTGTGGGTACCAGAGCTATCAACAGGACACAAGAAAGCAGGAGAGAGGCAGCACAGGAGTCCCTTGGGTCCCTGCCACAGAAGCAGCCCTGCATGTCGTACCCCAATCCCCCTCTAAGCCAAGCCCACAGTGGCCGCTCCCATCTCACCTTCCAGGCTGGCATTCCATGGTACTGGAGCTCTCCGTCCCTGATGAAGTTGTAGAGAGGCGAGTCAGGGACGGAATTCAGGTCCCCACACAGGACGATGGGGCAGTGGCTGCCGTCTGACAGCCTGGCCACCTTGTCCACTTCGGCCAGGAGAATGGCCATCTGGGCCAGCTTGACATCACCCCGCCGTGGGTTGTACAGGACATGGGTATTTGCCACACATAAGGGGGCCACCGAGACTTGCCCCAGGCCTTCTGGGACCAGTGGCTGCAGCAGCAACACTAAGCCCACGTTGTCCCGATTGAGGAGCTCCAGGCCAGGCCGAAAGTACTCCACGGGGCTGGCGCAGAGCAGACGGAATCTTGTGGGCTTGTAGCAGACAGCACAGCCATCTGTTTTACACCCAGTCCTCCTCTTGTAGAAACAGGTAAAGCCTGCAAGGGACACCCCACCAAGGAGATGGGTCAGGGCCCTTGAACCGATGCCAGTAGCCCAGGTACGTGTGCCCAGTGCACCGCTCCCGCTGCTCACAGGGGAGTCCGTGCCCTGACACACCACTGGGCTCTGCAGAGGTTCCCTTACAGCGGTAACCAGATGGCTGTGCAGCTAGAAGGGGAAGGAGGGACAGAAGGGTGTGATAGGAAAAGCATGGACTCCAGGGTAAGACAAGTTGGAGTCCAGGCTCCACAAGCTATGAGCTTTTTTATTTATAGCTTTGTGACCTTTGAGCTAGTCATTCAAATTTTCTGAACCTCAGTCTCCTCCCTATAAAATGGGTATAATAATTGCAGCCTCAGAAAGTTGGTAAATAAATGTAAATAAATGGCAGTGTATGTCAGAACCACTTTAAAACCTCAGGACTCTTGCTTTTCTTCTTACTCCACACGAGGGAGCTAGCTCACAGGTGAGAGGGTTTACGGAGATGACAGAAGAGATGGTGCGTTCAACAGAGGGCGGACAGGGTGAGAGGAAAAAAGACTGGCACACGTGCCAGGGAGCGGCATTACCCATCATTCTCAGAGAGGGCTCCAGCTGCTCCCAGTAATGATCTTCCTGGACTTCCTGGAGACACAAGATCTGGGGAAACGACACAGAGACCAGTCACTCCAGGGTAACGGAGGGCACCGCAGTGCGACTCCCACCCTAGGAGCGACGCTGAAGCTCCGCGGGAAGCTGCTGCGGGTCTCTGGCTGGGCCACACTGACACTTCCTCTGGGGGCTGGACTCTTCCCCGATTGCCACTCCAGCAAATAACAGGCCCCGAGTGAAGCTGGATTTTCCTGCTCCTTGAATCCCTCAAGTCTTCCTCCCTGCCTAAAGGTGCTAGCGAGGATGTACCTATGGAGAGGCATCTTAGTATCTGCCCAAAACTCATGTACACCAGGCAGCAAGCTCCCATCCTAAGCCGGACTCCAATCACATGAACAACTGTGGGTGAATTCATTTTTCTAAGGGCACAGGGAAACAGCCAGGGCCTGCAGCAAATGCAAGATAGCACACCCCCATCCATCCCACCCTCCCCGCCAGCCTTCGCTTACATCCGGGTCCCAGTGCTGGAATTCCTGCATGAGATTCGCAAAGCGATAGCTCCAGTTGAGGATGTCTGGGTGGCAATGCAAATAGAGCTCGGAGCTCTGCTGCATCAGGTCCTGGGCCAGGATATTATAGGACATCAGAGTGAACTGGAACTGAGGGCCATCCCCTGCCTCCAGACCCTGAACATCTGGCTGAGTGGAGAAATCCTCCCATTCTCGCCACAGGATTTCTGCAAAGGGGTTGGGAAGAAGAGGCCCGTGGTTGAGTCCATGCTACCCACAGGGCCCGCCGTCTCTACTCCTGGCCCAGTGACACTGTGACAAAGCTCCCGTTCTCATTGTCCCTGTCACCCATCCCTTCTGTGGTGATCTGAACACCACGCTAAGGACAGCCCAACCAGAGAGTAAGCCCCACAAAGCCAAGGACAGTCTTGGCCTGTTCACCACTGTATCCCTAGTACCTGGCACAGTACCTGGTACTCAGTACACTAAAGTTCACTAAACATGGCCAGCAATTCCTCACTTTTGATAAAGCCATGGGTCTCCAGGGAATCACTCAGATGAATGCACTCAACAGTCATCTGAGATTAAAGACACTTCTAGAGTAATCTCAGCCTTGGCTGTTTTCTGACCTCTACACCTAGAAGGGCCTACGGAACCAGAAACTGTAATGTGTCCCCTATACCCCCTAGAGCAGGGAGCTAGCTGTAGACTGGACTGCAAACCTATGTGAAGCACAGCCCTCATTCTCCAGATTTTAACGGAAGCCCAATACGTAACACAGATAAAAATGGGAGTTATCCTGTTTGGGGCAGAGAAAGCGGGGTCCCTGAGAGCTCTCCACCCTCACCCCAGGTTCTTCTAGACAATCAGGAACACAGAGAATGAGAGCTAGGGTCTGCTTTCAGTTCTACCACTACCTAGCTATGTGACTTTCCTCATGTCCTGCCACCTCTCCGAGCCTCGACGACTTCATCTCAAAAGGCCACAGGGCTGGATGAAACGACCTCTAAGGCCCCTCTGGATTTGCCGCGGCAAGTCTCAGAAAACCAGAATGTGGCGGCAGAGCTCCACACAAAAGGGCCTTCTCTTTAGCAATGGCTTTGCCCACCTCCGAGACGACCGTTGCCTCAGCTCGCTCAACCAGCTGACAAGACTCACCATGATATGGGATTTCCACTGGGGGAGGCTGCAGATGCCCCAGACCCTCAAAGGGCCAGACGGGAGCCTCTTCCTGGGGCACAGGAAGCTCCGGTGCGATGCTCCAGGCCACTACCGCGGGGTCCTCATCCCACTGCTCTGTGGCCAGCGCACCCACGGGGAGGATGGCACAGTCTGTGTACTGGGGGCCGGTCTGCACGGGCACTGCTGCCCACATTGGGCCCTCGACCTCCGGCAGCGGCTCCTCCTCTCCTAGCACCTCGGGGAAAGGCTCCTCCAGGTTCTCCGCTGCCCGCAGGTCACTCAGCTGCCTGCTGGACCACTTGTCCTCCGGAGCAGCACCCTGTTCTCCGGGATTATCCATCAGGAGGGCCAGGCTGCTCTCGGCGAGTCCCTTATCTCCAAGGGGACCATCGCTCACAGCTGACAGCGCCTGGCTCGACCCTGCTTCCCGCCACTGCTGCAGCAGGCCCTCACACTCCTCCTGGTCGGGGCCCCGAGGGGCCATGGCAAAGCCGCCTTCTACCTGGGAGGACGAGCTCTTCGCCAGGAGGACATTTTTTCGACATGTGAAGAAAGCATCTAAAAAGAAACCCAAAATACCATGTGATAAGATGATGGCATCATTCAGCTCACGCTCGTCTCTCAGCTTCCGGAATAAGTCGCACGTGCGTCTGTGCTCAGTCGCGTCCGATCCTCTGCAACCCTATGGACTGCAGCCCGCCAGGCTCCTCTGTCCATGGGATTCTCCAGGCAAGAATACTGGAGTGGGCTGCCACGCCCTCCTCCAGGGGATCTTCCTGACCCAGAGATTGAACCTGGGTCTCCTGCTCTGCAGGCAGATTCTTCACCACTGAGCCACGAGAAAGCCAGGAAGTCCCATACAAGCAAGAATCATATCCACCGTGCTCATCGTTGTATCATCACTGAACCTGCCCATTTTAGGGTCTGGAACACAATCATCACCAGAGCCAAGTGNGAGATTGAACCTGGGTCTCCTGCTCTGCAGGCAGATTCTTCACCACTGAGCCACGAGAAAGCCAGGAAGTCCCATACAAGCAAGAATCATATCCACCGTGCTCATCGTTGTATCATCACTGAACCTGCCCATTTTAGGGTCTGGAACACAATCATCACCAGAGCCAAGTGCTTACTATGTGTCAGGCACTGTTCTAAGTACTTTACAAGTATTAACTAATTTACATGGTAGGGATCTGATAAATACTCTGTGCGTGAACGAAAGAATGGCTATCCCATATAATCAAGAACAGAGATGATCACATATAACCACACTCCTTTTGTCTGGAAGTTAAGAAGCCTATTAACTTCAACTCTCTGGTTCTAAGAGCCACAGGACACTGGAACCAGCACTTGGCCATAATCATAACTGTGGGTTGTGGCCCAGCACGGAAATGAACAAAACTGTGACCTCAGACAATGCCCCTAGTGAGAGGGACTTACTCTTGACTGTAAAATGAGGATGAGGGAACTGTGAACTGGACAATCCCCAAGAACTTTTCTAGTTCTATAAATTTCCCTGTCTATGAATGCATTCCAACAGAAAGTAGACAAAAAGGGTGTCTCAAAATCTGGACAATCTACCTTTTAGCAAAGGCCTTGGGGTCCTTTTCTCAAAGCTATTTATTCTACTCATAAATCTTCACAAATATCATTATCAGCTTTCCCATTCCATAGCGCTCTGCTGCTGCTGCTGCTGCTGCTAAGTCGTTTCAGTCGTGTCCGACTCTGTGCAACCCCATAGATGGCAGCCCACCAGGCTCCGCAGTCCCTGGGATTCTCCAGGCAAGAACACTGGAGTGGGTTGCCATTTCCTTCTCCAATGCGTGAAAGTGAAGTGGCTCAGTCGTGTCCAACTCTTCACGACCCCATGGACTACAGCCCACCAGGCTCCTCCGTCCATGGGATTTTCCAGGCAAGAGTACTGGAGTGGGGTGCCATTGCCTTCTAGAGGCTGCAAATCAGAAGGTGCCAACAACTCAGCAAGAGACAGCTGCCACCTCTCTGCTACAGCAGCCACAATGACAGCCAACAGGCAAAAGAAAGTAGGTGGGAAAAACTCTAAAATTAGAGGCCCCCAAAATCCAAGCACAGTACCGTGGTGCAAACAAAACGTCCCCCAACCAACACACACTAAGTCACTTGTTTATATCATCCAAGTGACATGGATGATGTCCCTCCATCACTGGAGACACATTTCATCAGTTCTTTTTTTTAAGGCAAGAAAAACTTCAAAATGGCTCAAATGTTGAAAGACACTCTTATTTATGGCCTGTGTGGATTAGGTCCCTCAAACCTCAAAGTGGTTTTCAACCAGGGGTGATTCTGCCCTCAAAGAACATTTCCACATTGTCTGGAGGAACAGTGGTCGTCCCAACTGTGGGGATGCTACTGGCATCTAGTGGTTATAGGATAGAGATTGTGAGCATCCTACAGTGAGAGAGACATCTCCACAAGGAACCAGCAAGTGTCAATAGCACTGAGAGTGGGAAACTCTGCTTGGTTTACCCATGTGCTGGGTTGCTGGTTTTAGTCTCAGGGACTCGCTAATTCACTGCCCTTTGAAACATCCTCCATTTATACCAAATGGCAGAAGTTCTTTGATTTATATGTGTGAGGTTACTAGTTTTCAAATTTAGCAGGTTTTGATTGATGGTGGTTTGTGTTTTTCAGCAGAATTCTTTTATTAAAAATGGAAAATCTGTAGAAACCAAATGCAGAAATACAAATAGGACTACTTTAATAGATGTGTACCTATGGATAGGGGGAGGCCCACACCTATGGGTGGGAGGGCAGCCAAAACTCTGGCTAGTGGTCAAGAAACCTCTGGACTAGAGGTCACTAAGTATAGGTCACTAAGGCTGCCATTATGAATGCTGGCAAAGCTGAAGAAATAGTAGCAACATGGTTAGAGGAATATATGATGGTTCTCTGAAAGCAATGGCTTCCGTGGAGTTCCTCATTTCTAAGGAGTATGTATACACAAGACATTCTCCGATTCCTGAATTGAGTGCCTACTATAATCTGGATAGTATGTTGGCAGTAGATACAGTGAGCAGAACAGACAGCCCTGCCTTCCTGGAGCTTGCATTCTAGTGGGCAGATACAAACATATATGTACATACTTTAAGTGTTTTATATGAAATATGAAGTAACAGAAATTACACACACACACACACACACACACACAAAGTAAAATTCCAAAAAGGAAACGCATAGAATGCACACAGCTGGACCCATTTCTAAGAAATAGAAATTACTCTATTCTATTCTAAAACTCCTTCTTAGTCTGTCCTGTCCCCTAAAATCCCAGAGAGAAGTCCAGGAGTTCTGTGCGATCTCCGAGTGGAACGGATGGTCTCTTAAGAACCTCGGAAAATGGGGATGCCAGGAATGGGGTGCGCGGGCAAACCCTGGCAAAGTCAAACAGTAACTCTTCTCCAGGCCGCCGCTGAGCACTGCCTCCACCCACATGTCTACGCGCACGGNAAGGTCTCACCCAGCATGACTTTTGTGATCTTGCCCTTCTCAGCTTACATTGGAGACAGAAAACTCTTCCTCGTTTTTCTCCTTTGCTTAACTCTCTTCCCCAGCTTAGATTTAGGTCACACATCAAGTCCATTCCTTGCTTCAGCACATACGATTTTGTCTCCTGCCTCATCCTGTTCCAAAGAGGCCCTTTCCCCCGTAATTTGGAAGAAAGGGAGTGTCCCACTGGTAAGGGAGACAAAAAGGGAGGTGGGAACCCTCCACAAAGGCAACCAGACCAAGTCTGGTTGGTTGGTTCATTTTCCTCTGGATGTCTGTGACAATGCCAGGCACATAGTAGGGACTAGATAAACCTTGTTGACAGAATAAAACATATGTCACTAAAAGAAGGCCAGTTCTTCCACCAGCTCTGTGCTACCCAGACCTCTTTAATCCTGTCTTCCCCTTTCCCACTCCTGCCCCACCACACTGTAAAGAAGGAGCGACCGTTCAGTACCCCCAGTTTCAGTACCCAGTGTCTGAGCCGTGCGATTTCCGGTTTGGGACTGGAGCCTTGGTTGTTCCGGGAAGCCCTCTGGAGAGTCACCAGATCCGGGACCAGCTGGGTACATCATAACACTGCAAGGCTGGAAGGAAGGAGGAGGAGTCAGTACAGTGGCCTCCCGCCCTGGCCCCTTAGCTCTAGAGGCGGCGTGCGCTCTCATGCAGTCCTACCCTTACCTTCTCCAGAGATGGAGCAGAGGCCGCTGGGGTAAGCTGAAGATTGGGAAGCCTCTTAGGAACTAGCACATAACTACCTAAGGAGCCCCCAAATCAGACTGACTTCCTTATAATATGCTTAAATAAACCTTCCTTGCATGTCCTTCCATTTTGTCCCAATAATTACCTAAAGTTGAAGTTCCAAATCAGATCCTAAATCAAGGCACTTATCTGGAGACTCTGTGTATGTGTGCTTGTACTTAGTGGCTCAGTCGTGTCCGACTTTTTGCAACCCCATGGACTAGAACCCACCAGGCTCCTCTCTACATGGAATTCTCCAGGCAAGAATATTGAAGTGGGTTGCCATTCTCTTCTCCAGGGGATCTTCCCAACCCATGGATGGAACCTAGATCTCCTGCGTTGCAGGCGGTTTCTTTACCACTGAGCCACCTGGGAAGCCATATCTGGAGACCAAGTGATGGTTCCTTTAGCCCTTGCAAATATTTTTAAAATACAGCTTCCTAAAGCCCTGTCCCAGGGCTCTGACTTAACAGGTCAGATAAGAGGCCCTTAAACACTCACCAAGTTATCCTTACACATGTTCTCTGCTAAAGGACCTACCCTCAGCTGGGCTATTTAATGTACATGTGGGCAAAATACAGGCCAACTGATGCCACGTTCTTCCAAAGACTTTTCCTGAAGCCAATTAAGTGAGGCTGGCTTCTTTTGTTTCCTGATCCATAGTCAGCTGTGTTGGAAAGCATCACAAGCTTTGGAGTGCGACCACTTCGATTCAGATCATGGCTCTGACTCTGTTTGAGGAATTACCTAAGTTCATGGAGCCTCAGTTTCCTCACATTGCCCAACACAGGGTAAGTTCTCAGTGTTTGTTATTAAACATGTTTTTTTGAACTTAGGCCAAAAACAGCTATGGCTACTGCTAACGTTAGTCTTATCTTCCATAATTCTGGGCAGAAATGAGGGTCTTCCAAACTATAGCATTGCTAAGCAAGCCATGACTGCAGATCCAAGGAGACTCGATAAGGAAAAGTGCAGCCTCAGGCCTCCCCAGTCAAAGGTAAATCACAAGTATCACCTACACCATTTGCAGCCTCGTCATGTCAGAAATATTCTGAACAAGGGACCACAGTTCATTCCCAACTGTGATTACAGTGCGGGCAATGATAGACATCTGTCTCACCCACTGAATGGTTCAAAGATACAGAAGCCCCTAGTAACCGTATACTCCTAGTAACATGCTTCTGGAAGGATGTGCCAGATCAGTCTGAGTTGATGCATTCATTCATTCACGCTTTCCCTGATTTGTGCACTCGATATATTCATCAGCGATGTACCAAGCACTCAGCAATGTTTACTCCAGCTTCACCCGAGTCTTTTCTTGACCTCAGGCCCGCCTCTCCTCTTTCACCAAAATCTCTAGCCCTGGACTCACAGTCTGCCCCACCTCAAAGTCCTCCTATCATCAATGTGGATAAGCCACCCCAAATCCAGAAAGCTCACTGTCACCACTCCTGGTGACCTCATTCCCACCGTTCTCCAAACACCCTGGATGTACCATCACTGGATACCGCTCCACCTCTGAAATCATAAATTCACACCCCTCGCTTTCGCGGATCACTTCACGGCTTTCTGCCTCTCTCTCTCTCTCACCCCTGCATCATCTGTTCTTTAACTCCATCGAACCGGTGAGCCATTTTAAAAGTCACTCTCTTCCTGCTATCCACTGTCTTACCCTCTGTTCTTTGACGACACCTGCCTAGGTAAGTTAAACCATATTCTCCTTCTTGGCTCTTACACCTAGGCTGCCGAGTGCCAAGGAATAAAATTACCAACCGCACAGAGCAGAGCTGTTGGTCGCTGGTCCGCAGCCTCACTTTAGCCTGTGACCTTCCCGCAGCCATCCTGTGTTCTTCCCTAGCACTCTCCCTCCTGTTTCCACAATGGCCATTCGTTTCAGACTTGCTGTTCTGTTGCTTCCCTTCCTGCTTTGAAGATCATCTCCCTACCAACGTGAGAGGAAAACTAGAACCACTCAGTGAACATTCTGTTCCCGGTTGCCACACCAACACACCAGCCAGCATCAATCGCCACCTTTTCCTCTTTCCCTCCTAGCACAGTGCTGACTGCTCCACCGTTTTGGGCTCCCACCCACCCCCCAACTCTTGCTTCCTCAGAGACTGTGCTCCCTCTGCTCATCCCTCTCCTTTCCTTCCCCAACTCTTGCCCATCAACACGTGAAGTCAAGTTGCTCAGTCGTGTCCAACTCTTTGCGACCCCATGAATCACAGCACTCCAGGTCTCCCTGTCCATCACCAACTCCTGGAGTTCACTCAGACTCATGTCCGTCGAGTCAGTGATGACATCCAGCCATCTCATCTTCTGTCGTCCCCTTCTCCTGCCCCCAATCCCTCCCAGCATCAGGGTCTTTTCCAATGAGTCAGCTCTTTGCATCAGGTGGCCAAAGTATGGGAGCTTCAGCTTCAGCATCAGTCCTTCCAATGAACACTCAGGACTGATCTCCTTTACGATGGACTGGTTGGATCTCCTGAATGTTACCATATGTAAAATAGATAGCCAATGGGAATTTGCTGTATGTCTCAGGGAACTTAAACAGGGTCTCTGTATCAACCTGGAGGGGTGGAATGGGGAGGGACATGGGAGGGAGGTTCAAGAGGGAGGGGACGTATGTATACCTATGGCTGATTCATCCTGATGTTTGACAGAAAACAAAAAAATTCTGTAAAGCAATGATCCTTCAATTAAAAAATAAATAAGTTTTTTTAAGTCTAACATGGTCCAACAAACAAAAAGACTCTGCAATTCCAATGCCAGGGACTTGGGTTTGATCTCTGGTTGGGGAGCTAGGATCCCATCTCTGCAGCCGTGGAGCTACTAAGTCCACGTGCTGCAACTACTGAACCCGCGCCCTCTGGAGCGCTCAGGCCACAACTGGGAGTCTGTGCGCTGCAGTGAAAGATCCTGAATGCAGCAACAAACATCTCGTGGCTGCAACTAAGACCCGACACAGGCAAATAAATAATTAAAAAAAAACAAAACCCTCTTTAAAGGATCTCTCTGGTGATCCAGTGGTTAAGACTCTGTGCTTCCAATGCAGGGGTGCAAGTTCAATCCCTGGTCTGGGAACTAACATGTCACATGCCACCCAGCACAGCCAAAACCAAAAATTGTTTGCAAACCCTCACTGTCCTCAAAATACAGTCAAACTCCGTAGCATAGCACTAAAGACCCTTCATTAGTGCCCTCCACTCACCTCCCATCTCATCTCTCAGCTCTTCCCACCACAATTCATCTGCAGGGAGAATCACACTCCAGCCTTGCTGGAGACTGTAACTTGCTGTCGAGACTTTTACCTGCTTTTATCTCAGCCACATATACCTCTCCTTCCCTCCTGGGCCTGCCCTTCCCTCTGCCGTCACCTAGTTACTGCCTAACAGACCTTCAAATTTCAGCCTGGACCTTCTTTCCTCAAGAAAGCATTTCCAGGTCTCTAATACCCACCCACCTACAGACACATGACTGCCCACATCTGGACCACAGCCCTCCTTCTTTCTTTCTGAAACATCCTTGCTTACTCTGGGTTCAATACGGTCACTGTCTGCTTACTCATCAGTATCTCTCAGTATAATGTATAGTTCACGAGGTTCCTCACTCTATCCCCATCGCCCAGTGATAACCCTTCAATTAAAAATAAATCATTTTTTTTTAAAATTATAACATGGTAAAAACAAACAAAAAGACTGCACAGCAAAAGAAACCATAAACAAGGTAAAAAGACAACACTCAGCATGCAAGAAAATAATAGCAGATGAAACCGCTGACAAAGGATTAATTTCCAAAATATACGAGCAACTTACACAACTCAATACCAGAAAAACAGACAACCCAATCAAAAAATGGGAAAAAGACCTAAACAGACATTTCTCCAAAGAAGACAGACAGATATTCAGTACCAGGATATTCAACACATTCATTCATTAATAATTAATTAATGAGAAATCCTTCTTTCTGAAGAGCTCCGGTTCCCAAGGAAACCAAGCATAATAAAACCCAAACTTGCAGAAGCAGACATGTAATGGGGAACTTCTCTGTATTTTGCAAAGGTTTATTGGTTTACAAAATAATTCTGAAAGTGCCTTTCTTTCAGAGTCTCCCACATACTTGAAATCCAATTTGATTTGCAGTTGCCACTTAAAGAAAGCCAGCCCTTACATAAAATTGGATATTGTTACACCTAATAATGAAGGCTCTGTGTCTTTCTGTGCTTCTACTTCCTCCTCCCGCCTCCTCACATGATTTCCGCCTGCTATCCTTGACCCTTGGCTCTCCATTCCTTCCTACGGAATATTAGGACCTTCGGTAGTTANAAAGCCAGCCCTTACATAAAATTGGATATTGTTACACCTAATAATGAAGGCTCTGTGTCTTTCTGTGCTTCTACTTCCTCCTCCCGCCTCCTCACATGATTTCCGCCTGCTATCCTTGACCCTTGGCTCTCCATTCCTTCCTACGGAATATTAGGACCTTCGGTAGTTATCCCATGCTGCTGCTGCTGCTGTTGCTGCTGCTGAGTCGCTTCAGTCGTGTCCGACTCTGTGCGACCCCATAGATGGCAGCCCACCAGGCTCCCCCGTCCCTGGGATTCTCCAGGCAAGAACACTGGAGTGGGTTGCCGTTTCCTTCTCCAGTGCTAACGGTCATCAAACACAACGGCAAACTTTTTCCTAAAAGACCAGATAGAAAATGTTTTTGGTTTTGCCGGCCATGGCTCTCTGTAGCAACTGCTTGACTTCATCATTGTAGTGTGAAAACAGACACAGAAATACCTAAACAAGTGATCACAGCTGTGCTTCAACAGAACTTTATTACAAAAACAAGCAATGGACCAGACTGGGTCCTCAAACTTTAATTTGCCAACTCTTGAAATACATAACCTGAGCACAGACCCTCCTCGGAACCATGAACAGCAGCGGCCTTGAGTGAGGGACAACCTTGTCTTGTTCAAGGAATGGCAAGAGGGTCAGTGTAGAGAGGCAGCCGCCAGACTGAATTCACTTATATCCCAGCTCTAGCTGTGTGACCTTGAGCCAGTAACTTAACCTTTCTGTGCTGTTTCCTCATCTATAAAATGGGAATAAAAATAGCATCTCATAATAGCTGTTAGACAATTTGAATGTGTTTATACATGTAAGGGGACTTCCCTCATAGCTCAGCTGGTAAAGAATCTGCCTGCAATGCAGGAGACCTGGGTTCAGTCCCTGGGTTGGGAAGATCCCCTGGACAAGGGAAAGGCTACCCACTCCAGTATTCTGGCCTGGAGAATTCCATGGACCGTATAGTGCATGGGGTCGCAGAGTCAGACCCAACTGAGTGAAAAATTGAAATACATGTGAGGACTATAGAACAATACCAGCATTTATAAGGGTGGTATAAATGGTTATAGGATAGTAAAGGGTCCCTCTGCCATGATCCCCACTAAAGAATAGATCGTAACGTGAATATTGGCAATAAAGAAGAAAATAGTCATTCTGTTAGTACTTGGCCATGCCTTGCTCTGGGTGGCTTTCTCGTTGACTCGTTTTCGATCAGAATCACAGTTCCCTCCCCCCAGAGACTGTCTCTCTTGCTCCACTCTGTGGATTGACTGTAGAGACAGTTTACTGCCTACCCAAGAAGTGCCTTAGGCCCACCTCCCAGCACCATAGCGGCTTATCTCACAAACTAGTAGCTTAACGTACATTCTGGTTAGATGCTGATTATGTGGTTTTGGTTTGTCAATTGATTTTTGACAGCGGTGAAAAGACAATAAATCCTTGCCGGGGTTGGGAAGGATGGAGGGGAGGAATAGTTAGGGAGTTTGGGGTGGACATGTACACACAGCTATATTTAAAATGGATAACCAACAAGGACCTACTGTATAGCGTGTGGAGCTCTGCTCAGTGTTATGTGGAGTCCTAGATGGAAGGGAGCTTAGGGGAGAATGGATACATGTATATGCATGACTGAGTCCCTTTGCTGTCCATCTGAAACAATCACATGATTACTTGGCTATTCTCCAATAAATGGGGAAAGGAAGTCTTTTCAACAAATAGTGCTGGAACATGTAACAGCCACATGCATTTATATGTATATTGTATACTCCACACCTTATCTAAAGATTAACTCAAAATGGATCATAGAAAAAGTTCTGGAAATGGATAGTGGTGATGGTTATGAAACATTGTAAATAAAGTTATTGTCACTGGATTATACACTTAAAAGGGCTAAAATGGCAAATTTTATCTTAGTATATTTTATCATGATAAAAAAATTAATGAATCATAGGCCTAAATGTAAAAGCTAAAACTATAGAACTTCTAACATGAAACAGGAAAAAATCTACTTGACCTTGAGCTAGGTAGAGAGTTTAGATATGACACTGAAAGCATGATCCATAAAAGAAAAAGATGGATAATTTTGATACGATTTGACTTCATCAAAATTAAAATTTGTATACTCTGTGAAAGACACTGTTAACAGTAAGGAACTAAACCATAGAGAGAAACAATATTTGCAAATCCCATTTCTGAGAAAGCACTTAAATCTAGAACACATCGACACTCAATGAGAAAACAAACAGTCCAATCTGAAATGGGTGAAAGATCTGAACAAATAGCAAGAAGATATAGGAATGGCCAATAAACGTATGAAAGGATGCTCAACAGCATTAGTCATTAAGGAAATGCAAATGAAAACCACCATGAAATACCACTACGCACTTGTTAGAATGACACCCAAAAGCAAAACTGGCAATATCAAGTATCGGTGAGAATTTGAAGAACTGATGCTCATATGTTCCTTGTGGGAATTCAAAACGATATAGCTACTTTGAAGGACAACTTGATTCACCCACTGCCTTTTCCCCACCCTCTATTTGCTCAGAGCCCATGAATAATATGGTCTTGTAGATGTTTATTTTATTCTTTGGGTTACGGCACAGTGCTATCATTTATTTTGCTCTTCAAATTCCAATTCTGGCTGTGGGAGCTCATTCAGGTTGGCTCCTGTGCACTTTCTACATGCCCCTCTTTTTTATTTTTGTTTTTGATCCCTTCCTTCTTTGCTGGCACCACAGAAATTACCCACCTTTCCAAGGAAAATAGAAACCTAGATCTGGGCACTGGCATGCTCATCACCGCTAAGTTGTCTCTGCTTCTGGTCCCTTCCAGTGGGTAAAGTTAGAAAATAGATGTATGTATAATAATCTCTGCATAACACATGCATATTTTTATATCCACCTATCTGTGTACATATATTAGGCAAGACCCCTGAATCCGCTTGTAAACCTCTGGCTCCATTCCAGCATCACTCTTTGTGAGGGCATGATGCCCCCCCAGTACAACCTTTATCAATTGCCAGTACTACCTTTAGACCCAGGTAAGTGGTGTCTCTGTTCAGCAGCTATTTGAGATGCCTTCCTCCAAATTTTCTAATTCACCTGTGGTACCTTAGACCGCATGGTACCTTTCAGGCAGAGCACCCAGAACTTAGACCAGGATCTAAATACTTTCTGGTCACCATTTTTCTCTTTTAAGAGAGAAATACCTCTTTCTTATCCTCTGCACCAGTATGGGGGTTGACCAGAGAATGCCTACCAAGTTATTCTAGGAGGTGATCGCTTCCCCTGGCCTGTTCAGTGTTTCTTTCACAGAATCACAGGAGATTGGACTGCTAGAAATGTTGTCATGCTGATTTAGGATGACTCAAATTGTTTATTTGAACAGAAGCTCTGCCAAAAGTATTTGCCCAGGACCCTCACAACCAAGAAGTGGCCCTGTAGACTTCTATCCTGTATTATACACGCACTGGAAGACCCAAGTCTTAATCATGTCTGCATTCCCCTCCCCATTGTGGCGCTTATCTTAGTGCCTTCTATGTAACAGATGCTCCATAAATTTTCAGAATGACTGCCTGGAGGAATGAGTCATGTCTCAGAGTTACATATTTCTTCTGATACAAGGTTCTAACTATGTTTTCCCTACATGCATCCCCAGATCTTCATCATTCTTCTGAGTGGCAAAGAGGGATTCGCATGTCCCCAAGCCCTCCAGTCACTGACCTGCCCGTTGATGTGCTGATAGTTTATCAAGAAGGAACAAACACGCCTCCAGATTCTCTTGACAGTAAAATGCAAGTGGGCTTCAACTCCAAGGCATGTGAAAACAGCCAGGCGTGGGAATGATGGTTGAATGGTTTCAAGTTAGGCAGCCCAGCAGTTTGACCAGTGCTTTGGCTGCAACCAATTGTAGTGATAGAACATATGTTTGGCGTGCTTTGCTTTTGGTCTTCTGCTCCAAGGTTGAGGATACTCTCCCAAGGGGGAGAGAAAAAAGCAAGAAGAACCAGGAAGAAGAAAACTGACCTCACCCATCACTGAAATATTTCGCACCTGAAGCACAACCACCTTGAGAGAAGAACATGGCGGTGGCTCTTCGCGGTCGCCTTTTTAAGGGGCTTGGATTTGGTCCTGACTCAGAGGGAAATACAGCTCCACTGAGAGGCACCTCCCCGCAACACCTGCACACTCACAACAACCAAGCCTGGGCTTGGCCCCCGTGGACATAAGAGAAAAGATGACTGCCAGGAGCACCAAGAGGGTGGGAGGCTCGCTGTCGCCGGGTCTACCCGCGTGGATCACAATGACTGCGTGAGGTCATGGAATGCTGAGATGAAATGAAAGTGGGTCCTAAGTCATAAAGTTGCAGGTGGGTGGGCATCCTTTCAACAGGGCTCCCAGGAATAGAGCTATACCTCTCTCCCGGATGATCCTAGGAAGTAGCTCCCTCTCCCAGACAGAGTTGGGGTCAAATCCAGGCACGTCCCACCAAACCCCACTCTCCCCGGGGCTTGCTGGGATGGAAAGAAAACTACAGGCTCCCTGCCTAAGATCTGTCTGGGCGAGGGCAGAGTACCTAAATTTTTAGACAGAGGTGAGTGGACTGGTAGCTTCTTAGGGAAGCAGAAGAAGGGTGGCAAGAAGCTGGCAGCAGCCCCCGAGAGGGCCCTGGCGCCATGGACAATGACGAACCTCTTGAGCCTGAGCCAAAAGGTGAAAATGCGTGCCCTGTCTCACCACTCAGGCCATTCTGGCTGCCTCAAGTGTAATGCCTAATGACCGTGCAGACCCGGAAGCCCTCTTCCCTCTTCTCCTGGGACCCCATAGATTTGGGATAATGTCTGATGACTGCAGGGCTGGCCAAACAGGGAGCGAGAGTTGCATACAGTGCTGGGCTAGAACTAGCTCAAACCAGCTCTGGATGACTTTAATTTTCATTCTGTGAGCTGGTTGATATCATGTTGGTAGTTGGGAATCCGCCATGTTGGGAATATTTACATCACTAAACTGGCTAACAAATCAGGGTTTTCATTTTTTCTGGAGAGCCAGTTCAACAGTTCGCAACATTCCACTGGTTGGATGGAATCCCAGCATTGCGTAATGAAGAAATTAACACACCATTACTTTTCGATGGCTATGTTTGATGGCTAAGCTGCTGTATGTCTTCTAAGTGTCAGACCACTGCTATTAATATTGCTACCCCTTGTCACCCAGACCGTGACTTTCAGACTGAGAAATAAATGTTGGAGCTCGGGTCTGTGGACAGGGCTAAGAGAGACACAGATCTCTGTTGAGCTCATTTGGAACCCCACTCTCTTAAAACCTGGGTGGTCAAAACTTGCGGCCCCTGCCATGAATGCTCAGCCCACCTAAAAGAGTAGATTGGTTCAGTTCTCACAGGCCACCTGGTGGTGCAACCTGGCTTCCCCAGACCTTTGTATCCTGCTGACATGGCCTTGACTAGCCCTACCTTCGTGTGTGGCTTGTAGGAAGGAGCCCAGGGCTGGTTCCAGATCAGAGGCCCAGTGACAGAAAAGTCCCATCTAGCAAGTGCAGGGGACTGGTGTGAGGAAATCCCAGGACTCATGTATTTAATCATAGCAATTAGTCTCAACCCCTCAACCCCAGGGAGATTTGCAAGCTCTTCCTTCTGTATGGTCATAAATTTGGATTGGAAGGAAGAGAAGCTAGGTCAAATCCTTAGGAATCAAGTTAGCCCTCTGGTTCCCTGAGACTGCTTCTGTTCCGTTTTATTTTACATTTGACCCAAGTCACCTGCCCTGCCCCTTGCCCTCTGTGCCTGCCAATGAGGAAGCCTCCGCATCTGTACATGTCCTTTCTCTGAACAAGTAAAGCAGACCTTGAACCCCACCCAAACCACAAAGAAGAAAAAGAGGGAGCAAGTAGTCAACGTCCAAGGCTGGCCCAACCCAGGGGCTGGGACAGGGGCAAGCCTCCTGGAAACATGAAGCGCAGTTAGCACAGGAGGCTGCTCGGTGTCAGTGAAGGGAGGGCTCATAGCGTGAAGGCCTCCCAACAGGGCTGAGGGCACGCTTGAGCCATATAAGGCTGGGGTCAGTGGCTGCAGCCAAGACCCAGGTTGTCAACGAGCGAAACAGAGGGACAGGAATGCCAGTGCTGGCCTCCATGAGAAAGGCCAATTGATGGCTTTCGTTTCCAGAATTAAGGAGCTGAGTTTTCCTTCCAGATGAGAGCGACAGTGTGTCTGCACCACAGAGCAGTAACGAAACACTCTACTGTGAGGCTGAAGCCCCGGTGGCTGTTGAGAAAGAGAAACCAGCCCAGGAGAGCTCAGAGACAGATCTTGAGATCGAAGGTGAGTGTAGGCCTTTGAGGGGCGAGGGGTGGCTTGCCTGCCTGCTCAGAAGCTGCAGAAATCAGTCCCTGCCCATCGACCCAGGCTCTGCCGGGAGGGACGTGCTGTGGAGGGAATGTGGCTGTGCTCAGCGTTATGTCTCATCCTCCTCGAGACCGGCCTAGGGGTGGTGGTCACCACTACCCCATGCCCATTGCACCAGCTTGTCGAAAGCTGGACCAATAAAAGGGCAGGGGCTTCCGGTTTTCTGAATGTTTCCACAAGTGGCCTCTATATCACCTTTGTACCAGTTCCAGGAGGTAGGCATTATTTACCTGCCTTTGACAGGGGAGGAAACTGAGGTTTAGAAAGACTATGCGAGTGGCCGAGACGTCTGCCAGTGTCTGCTGACCCCATTTCACCCCACCTGGTCCATCCGCCCTCCGTATGCCATATCCCAGGGGCCTCTGGAGGATTTGGGGCCCGTCTAGCATGCTGGCGACTTTCCTCTTCTCAAAGGAGAGTTCTTGTTACCTCGGTCGAGGGCCCCACATTTTCCTTCAACAAATCCAAGCGTGTCTGGGCAAGGGGAGGGGGCTGTGGCTGAGGGTTATTGCAAATATCACCTCCACCCTCTCCTCCCTCCCGGTTCCCCCAAGGAAGGAGGTATGGAAAAAGGACACAGGAAGCAGAGCCAGAACAATGCTCGCCCCGCCTGATGCGCTGACCCCAGACTCCCCAGACTGAACCCCTTCTCCTGTGTTCCGGAGCTGGGGGGGTGCACTGTGATCAGTGGCTGCAGACACGCAGGCAGGCTGTTCTGCCTAATTCAGCTGTGTGGCTCCCCTGAGCGGTCACCTCCCCTTCATAGTCAACCTGCAACCTCACCCTCAACACAGACCTGCTCCTGCCACCCCCCCAATCCTGTTGTTCCTTTTCTAACTTCTTTCCCACTTCAAGGTTGATGCTGATGCTGACTGCAACACCCAATTTTACAAGGTCAGATAGAAACAATGGATGTTGCATCCCAGTATCCGGCTTCTATCTCTTTCCCCCTCCCCACACCCGTGGCCTGCAAGTGATAACACTGTTGCAAATGGCCTGGAAAATATAACTGTAGTGAATACAGCTAGAAGTTGTCAGGGACTGCAACAGAGGAGAGTGAATTCCAAGGACAAAGCTGGGGGTTACCTATCCTGCTTGGGCAAACAGGAACATCTAAGGACTGAATCTGGGCCCCACAGTTCTGTGTTGGACAGAAACTTGGGGCTCAGCTCCTTGAGTTTCTAGCGCCCCAGCAGCTGGTGCTGAGATATTGAGGATGGCCCGAGACAGGAGCCCGGGCAGGAATAGCAAGCTGGTGGAGAGGCTACAGAAGGGAGAGAAGAGGGACATTACTTCCGCTCTTCCTGTACAACAGGCTATTTTGCACCCCAAAGGCCACTTGGCAAACTGGAGGTGGGGTGAGGGGGCAGATGTTACTTGAATCTCACGGGTAGAGACCAAGAATCTTGCTCAGGGACTTCCCTGGTGGTCCAGTGGTTAAGACTCCACACTCCTTGACCAGGGTTTGATCCCTGGTTGGGAAAGGTCCCGCAAGTTGCATGGCATAGCCAAAAAGAAATGTATGAAGAAAAGCATACTGCTAAATATTTTACATTGCATGTAACAGTCCCTCACAGAAGAGAATGATCCCATTCAAAATGTCCATAGTGCTGAAGCTCGAAAAGCCCCCTGGTCTACAATCACCTGGAAAAAAAGGCCAATTTGTAGCAGTGCCTATAAAATCAACTTGCTTGCATAGACGTTGTCCTTCCACCAACAAAGCTTTCGTTGTCCACCTTAGAAATGTTTAGGGTGGGTTGGCCAAAGGCCCAGGGATGTGAAGGGAAAACAGGTGCTGGCTTAGACCCCAGCTTGCCCTGGGAAGCCCTGCATCAGTGGAGCTTGTTCAATGAGGACAGGGTCGTGGGGCATCCAGAATCCAGGGAGGCCCACCGCCCACTGCCCACTAGCCAGGCTGGTCTAAAGTCCAAGGAACTGAGCCCCCAGCCCCCAAGGGTATTTGTTTCCAGTGGATTTGGGGGTCTTTCCATTCTTGCACATACAGAACCCCTGCATCCTACTTGGGCTTTTTCTAGTTGGGAGTTCGCTAAATCTTTCATAAAACTTTGTGGCTCACATTCAGTGGCAAGGAAACTAAAGGCTTTCCAGGTGGCACTAGTGGTAAAGAATCCACCTGCCGACGCAGGAGACACAGAGATGCAGGTTCGATCCCTGGGTCGGGATGATCCCCTGGAGGAAATGGCAACCCACTCCAGTGTTCTTGCCTGGAAAATGCCATGGACAGAAGACCTTGGTGGGCTACAGTCCATGGGGTCACAGAAGAGTGGGACACGACTGAGCACAGTGAAACTAAAACTGCAGTGGAAACTCCCTCAACTGTCAACAAACCACCAGCTTTTTGTCTGGCTGGGCTTTCAAAGGTGTCCCCAGGTGGGCACAGACGGGCTCACACATCCTTAAGGTCACCCTTACACACCCTTTCGCAGTCGGCCTGGGAAGGTGGGGGTGAAGCACATCGTTTCTTCCCGGTAGTTTGGAGTCTAAAGCCAGGGACCTTCTCTCTTACCAAAGGAAGACGTCCCCATGGGGTTTTCTGGAGTCAAAGTCTCCCACCACGGGCTGACCTTCCAGTTGGAAGAACATACACGCATAGGATCAGACCCTCAGGCAGAGAGGACACCAGTCAGAATCGAATGTGGTCTGGGTCAGCAGGAAGATAAGGCAAAGGAAGACGAGAAACTCTGCTTCTTCCTCTTGCATCTTTTTTTTTTTTTTTTTTTTTTTGCAGATACCGAGAAATTTTTCACCACTGGACAAAAGGAGCTGTACCTGGAGGCCTGCAAACTGGTGGGCGTAGTGCCCGTCTCCTACTTCATCCGGAACATGGAGGAGTCCTACGTGAACCTCAACCACCACGGGCTGGGCCCCAACGGAACCAAGGCTATTGCTATAGCCCTGGTGGTGAGCATGCCAGTGGGGGCATGTGAAGCCTGGCAGAGGTGGGGGCTTGAGAGGGTGCTGGGCCCAAGAGTCAGAGAGCCCTACTGTGGGACTGAGTTGCCACCTCTTTGCCCACCTTGCCCTAGGTTCTGCATGTTAGGGTTTAGTTGTTTAGTCATCTGCAACTCGTTTGTGACCCCATGGACTGCATCCTGCCAGGCTCCTCTGTCCATGGGGTTTCCCAGCAAGAATACAGGAGTGGGCTGCCACTTCCTTCTCCAGGGGATCTTCCTGATCCAGGGATCAAGCCTTCATTTCCTGCATGGCAGGCCGATTCTTTACCACGGAGCCACCTGGAATCCCAGACTCTGCATCACTGTCGGCTATTTCCCCAATAGGCATGGATGCCCATTAGCTCCTAGGAAGGAGGTTACTAGAGACCCAGACCTTGAAAGTCTGTGCTCTTTCATATCCGGGAAGCAGAGGCACAAGGCTGTGGGCACTGGGAAAGCAACTGATCTGGGCTAGGGCCCGAGTGCTAATGCGAAACACAAGGCGAAACACCAGCCGGGCCCCCATTCCGAAGCTCACCTTTGCGCTAAATGAGTTCAGTACTGAGCCATTCCATTCCATGTCTGCCTTTCGCAATATTAGGTGTAATTCTTCAAGATCACACTGCAGAGTGAATCCCGTTTTCCCACAGGAATAATGTTCCCGCTCAGCTTGGCATGAGTGAACAAGGACTTGCCCTTGAACTTACTAGGTAGCGTTCCGTATTTATAATTGATGGTATGCAAAACCGACTCCATCTCAGGAAAACAGACAATGTAACAGGTGTATGTCAGCCTTACGCTGTTTGTTCACTTAGGACAGTAAAGAAAAAGTTTGATTTTTTTTTTTTAAGTACTCATTTTTGAATCTGTAACAGCATTTGCGCTTAGTGCATGCTCATACGGAGTCACTGAACGTGACCCTGGGGAGGAGGAGGGAAGGGAGGGAAGAGCAGAGAAGAACAAAGCCATCCTGAAATTTATGGAGGTTGAAAGGCTGATTAATGGAGTGTTAGGAACGTACCATTACCTCATGAGCTTCATGGGAAAAAACTGGAATATAGTGAAATCCACTCAGGACTTGGGCCACTTGGCTCTCAGGAACAGCAGTTTCTGTTTAGGGGGCGTTTTTCTTCTCTGATTCTCTGTATCACCCATTTGACAATTAATCATTGTGACATTCCCATGGACTGAACTTTTAATTATTACTGATATCTCCGGTACAGCTGAACTTCTCACATGTCGTGCTCTCCCCCGGTTTAGATGAAGAGCGGCCTGATAAGAGGGGTCATTTTGATACTTCTTGGGATCTACCCCTCCTCCGCCAGTCTCCATGCCCCTGGACTTAGTAGGCTGTGGACCCCCTGCAGAGGAGGGATGGTTTCTGTTTATCCCTATTTCCTCGGCAGCTGGCACAGAGTGTGACAAATAGATACTCGCCCTTGTGAAATGAATGTGGATGGACTTGACCATCGGGCCCACCTGCCGCACCGCGCACTGTGCTGGCCCCCAGGACGACTCTGAAAGTGGCCCTTCAGTCCTAGTTTCTGCTAAATGACACCTAGACTGGGAGGCCCCCTGAGCCATCTCACTTGCCTTTGAGCCCAACTGAACTTTGCCACCACCACCCACTCCCTGCAGAGAGCTGAGGCCAGAAGACACTTCCTTCCAGGAAGGCCCCGGAGGACCTCCCTGCGTGGCTGTAATTCACTCTGTGACACTCTCCCTTTGCTTGGGACAAGAGCTCCTACCACATCCTACTTCTCTCACGGCTCTGTGCACTTCGAAAGTGCTCAGATCCAAAGACAAGTCTGTTCTCTCTGCCTTTCTACACAGAGAACGAGGTGGGGAAAGGAAAGACAGAAGTTCTGGTTAGAGCTAACCCCAGTCCCTCTTGCTGCAATGCTAGTCATTTCCACTTGCCTTGTTCCCTGTGGGAATGCAGAACCAGCTTGGATGCAGTTGTTTATTTAAGATTTAGGTTCTAATACGTATCAGTACCAAAGGAGAAGGGCGTGGGGAAGATTTGGGAGATTGGCGTTGCAATATACACACTGTTGATACCAAGCATAAAATAGATGACTAGTGAGTCCACACTGGATCGCACAGGGAGCTGTACTGAATGCTCTGTAGTGATCTACATGGGAAGGAACTCCAGAGAAGAGGGGGTATAGCTGGTTCACCTTGCTGCACAGCACAAACTAACACAACATTGTAAAGCAATTATACTCCCATAAAAGTTAATTAGGAAAGGATTTAAGCTCCAGTTCCCTCCAAACAGCCTTGTAGCAACATCCTGTCAGAGAGTCGAGATAAACCTCAAGCCTAAACTAGAAGAGAGGCCTCTGGGCAAGGTGGCACAGGAGATGCGTTAGGCTTAAACACTGTTCTTAAATGTATCAGGGAGGCGTGGCATGCTACGGTCCATGGGGTCACAGAGAGTCGGACACAACTGAGCGACTGAGCTGAACTGAAATGTATCACATTCTCCGTAATCCTGGAGTAGGTCACAAGCCTCTCTCCTCGAGGCTAAATGGTTAAAATCTGTTCCCCTCACCATTGTGCCTTCCCTTTGCAGGGCTCAGTTGTCATGTCCCGCTTCTAAATCCCCCCCTGGGAATCCCTTGTTGGGGAGGGAGGTGCCCAGAAGAAGCACGTCTTAGCAAAACTTCCCTGGTGGTTCAGTGGTGAAGAACCCACCTGCCAATGCAGGAGACATGGGTTTGATCCCTGGGTTGAGAAGATCCCCTGGAGTAGGGAAATGGCAACCCACTCCAGTACTGTTGCCTGGGAAATCCCACGGACAGAGGAGCCTGGCGGGCTGCGGTCTGCCAGGGGTCTCAAAGAGTCGGACATGACTTAGTGACGAAGCAACAACCAGAAAACAAAACTCACGGGGATGGTGGTTCCCCTGCCTTATTCTCTTGCTAGCCTGCACCTCCAGAACTGCTAGCCTGCACCTCCATACCCTCTGACATAGCCAGGATGTTCAAGAGGCATGATGGGTTCTGGGCAAAGGCAGGCAACTGACTGTCGCCATCCCTTTCTCTCTCTCCCCCTCCCCTCGTGGTGGCTGAAGTCCAACACAACTGTCCTCACGCTGGAGCTGGCGGACAACTGCATCATGGAGGAGGGGATCCTGAGCCTGGTGGAGATGCTGCAGGAAAACTACTACCTGCAGGATATGGTGCTGTGCCCTGTCCTGCCGAACATACCTCCACACTTGGGGCCTCAGAACCCACTCGAGATTAGCCAGAGACCCCTACCCGAGCCCAGCCTCCAGGCTTTCTGCTATCAATCTGAGGGCTCCTCCCCACTAGAAGTGACTTCTCAGAGGAGGGTTCACACCTAAGAGGCTGACCAGGGACTCTGCGTTCCCCATGGGCATAGGAAACCCTGAGAACCCATTTCCATCTGACCTCACAAGTCCCTAAATGGACAAACTTCTTTAGAGTTGCCTTAACATGAACTTTCTTAAAGAAAATAAAGTCACGAGATAATTTCATAAAATACAATGCTTCCAGAGATAGATGACTGGTGATGGCTGGACACCAGCACAAATGTACTTCAGCCCACTGAGCTGCACCCTTCAAAATGGTTAGGATGGCAAATGTTGTGTTACGTCTATTTTATTACAGTTTTAAAACTTGAAAAAAGAAGGGGAAAAAATGACCAAGATAATAATGTCAAAGTTATGTAAAGCCCCTCCCGATAGCCTGAATGGACTGTGTCCATGTATACCCCAATTTCTTCCAAATACAGTAACTCGTGCTTCAGGAACCAGTGAAGGGAATTACAATAATTGCTTACTCTTAATTTGTTTTTCAACTGTTTCATACTAAACCCTCCAAATAGTTATCTTGGGTTTCAAAAAAAAAAAAAAGTGCAATATGCTTATCTAAGATACCAGGGCGAAACTGGGGAGGGTGGAGGGAGTCTTTGAGGTCAGCTTCAGAGGACTGAGACCAGCCTAGTGCCTCACCATGAAACATCAGAAAAACCAGGGGTCCTCCCTTTCTCCTCTACCTCTTTCTCCCCCTCTACGTCTTTCTCCTCCTCCTCCTTTTAATCTCCCTAACCCTTCCAGTCCTTTGACCTAACACCTGCTCTCTCTACCCCAACCTTATGCCCTTAGGACAGGCCTCAAGCAAACCCCCATCCCCCATCGTTTGTTAACCAAGGCCCTTTGGTGGGATTTTTACACACAGAAGTGCTCTCTTGCCTTTTAGAATGTTTCCGACAATGATCTCGGCTTGGAGGGGGCCAGAATCCTCTCCGAGTTCCTCCAGAATAACAGCTCCTCGCTCCACAGTCTTCAGCTAGCAGGTGAGCCTGTGAGGGCTTCCCAGGCGTTACCAGTGGTGAAGACTCTGCCTGCCAAGGCAGGAGGCGCAAGAGACACAGGTTCGGTCCCAGAGTGGGGAAGGTCCCCTGGAGAAAGAAATGGCAGCCCCCTCCAGTATTCTTGCCTGGAGAATTCCATGGGCAGAGGAGCCTGGTGGGCTGCAGTCCCTGGGGTAGCAAAGACCCGGACACCACTGAAGCGACTTGGCGCTCACGCTTGGCGCTTTCTGGTATAAAAGTTTGTATATTTACTGCTGTCAAGTCTATCAGTCCTTTCTTTTACAGTTTTGATTTTTGTAGTCTTGCTTAAAAACTGTTTCCTACTTCAGAGTTTAAAGTATTTTCTTTTATTTTCTTCAAATATTTTTGTAATTTTTCCCACATAGATCTTCAATATATCTGGAATTTATTTTTGTTCATGGCATGTTATTTTCACCTGGCTAAAATTCATAGCCAGGTGCCCAGCTTCATTAATTGAATAACTTATCCTTTACTGACCAACTTGTATGCCATTTCAACATATATTAAAGTGTGTGTTGGTCAGTCATGTTTGACTATTTGCGACCCCGTGGACTGTAACCCACCAGGCTCCTGTGACCATGGAATTCTCCAGGCAAGAATACTAGAGTGGGCTGCCATTCCCATCTCCAGGGGAGCTTCCCAACCCAGGGATCAATCCTGGATCTCCTGCATTATGGGTGGATTCTTTACCGTCTGAGCCACCAGAGAAGTCCATCATATATTAAATTGCCATATAAATACAGATTCCTTTCTAGAGTCTCTATCCCATTTCATTTATCTATTTCCAGGTCAACATTGTACCGTTTTAGGATTTGTTTAAAATATTAAAATTATAATATGCTATAACTAGTTGAAATTTATAAAATATATTCAGTATATTAGTTTTATACTTATATGTTTATATTAGATATGTTAATATGTTTTGAGCTTCCCTGGTGGCTCTGCAGTGCAGGAGACACAGGTTCTGATCCCTGGGTTGAGAACATACCCTGGAGAAGGAGAAGGCAGCCCACTCCAGTATTCCAGCCTGGGAAACCCCATTGACAGAACCTGGCAGGCTGCCGTCCATGGGACTGCAAAAGAGTCATACATGACTTAGTGCCTAAACAACAACAATAATGTGTTTAATATTTGAGTGGACAAAGTCTGACCTTTTTCAAAGTAATCTTGGCTATTCCTGGACAGTTTCTCCTCCAGGTGAATTTTAAAATCATTTTGTCAATTTCTATTAAAAAAAAAAACTTTGGGATTTTGGTTGGAGTTATATTTAATATTCTAGGTTAATTCAGGAAAGAACTGACATATTCAAATATTGAATAGCTTCATTTAAGAACTTGGTTTCATCAGGTTTTTTTATGTTCTTTAATAAATTGTTATAGTTTTATTTCATTATTAGTCATGCATATTTCATACTAGCTTTATGTCTAGGTCTTTATCATTTCATTCTTATGAGAATAGAATGTTTTTTCTACTACTTTTTCTAATTACTTTATTCCTGGCATGTGTGAGAGCTATTGATTTTTGTACACTGAGCCTATTGTCAATCATTTTATTGAATTATCTTACTAGTTCTGACATTTTGTTAATATTCTTGGATTATTTATGTAAGTGATAATGTCTGTAAACAATGGAAGTTTTTATCTCTTTGTTCCAATATTTATGGCCCCTGGAGAGTTTTTTGGTTGTGTTGGCGAAAAGATCTAATATAACATTAATCCAGAAAGTTCTTTGCAAAAATACAAACTTCCCAGCCCTATCCCAGGCTGCTAAGTCAGAATCTTTAGGGGAAAAGGCGAAGAATCTATCTTCCAATCTATCTTCTTTTCATCTGTCTTCCAAACAATTTCTTACAGCTGGTGCAGGACAGGTAACAAATAGTATAAATACAACAACTGGAGTAACAGATTACGTAAGTTTATACATTGACTAGATTGTCATCTCATTTCATTGCACTGGTGCCAGAAACCACCAAGGAGGTATTTGTCTCAGTGGCTTCATTCATTCATTCATTTAGGATCTACTGAGCACCTGCTATGTGCCAAGCACTTTTTGAGTGCTAGAGGTATATGGTTTATTAAACTTTCAAGGAGAAATTTGGGGATAAGAATTTGTATTATCTAATCCCCCCAAATCACCAGTGTTTTATCAATGGATTCCTTAGTAGGACCCAGGCTAGGATAAGACAAGGAAGGCACTCGTCTCAGCCACAGAACTTAAGAGGCAACACAAAACTCAGTAACCAAGTAAATAACATCTTATAGCAACTTTTTTAACAGCCAAAATTGATACAAGGATAAATCCATGGGTGAAGAAAATATCAACAGTTTAAAGAAACCAGAGAATCCCACAGGGACAGACTGGAATGAAGTACAGGGTCAGATCCTGCTTTTATTTAAACTCTGGTTCACCACAGATGTTTTTGCATTGATTTGGATTTTAAACTATTAAGCTGCTATTCATCGCAGTTACCAAGCTTTTTGGCACCTCTTTGATTTTGCACGCATAGTAAGTGACCCATTCATCTCTCCAGTCCCAACTCTGCTGCTTAGACTTGAATTAGCATTTTTAGAACATCACAGAGTTTAGGCACAAGGCCAGGGGCTGATGCTGTCATGGATGCACAGGGCATTGTGTACCAACTCCTGAAACTCCCTGCACAGTAATGGCAGAGAGAGAAGGGAAGGAGCATTAGAGAGATGGTAATGAACTGTCTCTCTTCCTGTGTGTTCCTCTGCGCCCAAACACTGCTTTCAGCATTTGCCCAAACCCCCCGCCCATCCAGGCTGCCACGTAACACTGAGCAGAGTTCCACGTGCTACACAGTCCTTGCTGGACTTGCTACCTTTTCTATGTCCGATTGTTCCAAAAGCAAGGAACTGTCAGGACTAGACATGGAGGGTTAGGGAGCCTTAGTCTGAAGAGCGTTGCTAATGCCCCCCACCCCTTCACTGCAGGAAATAACTTCAAGGAAGAATCTGCAGAGCTGTTCTGTCAAGCCTTGTCGGTAAGAAGCCAGGGGCGCGGGTGCAGCCAGCCCCGTGAGCGATGCTGCGGGGACATGGGTGGCTCTGAACATCAGGAAGGAGTGAGGCCACTTACCTGGTGTAGGAGCTGCTGAGCGTTCAGACTCCAGTCCTATCAAAAGCCTCATCAAGTGGTAGGACTGTCTGGATGGTGCCAAATTCTCCTAGCAGTCATCAACAGTTCTACAGGAAATGAACTGTCCTCCGTCTAAGAACACTAGCCTACTTAATTTTCAGCGTACGCCGGCCCCCATCACAGTGTTCTAAGTCAGGCATTTGCCAAGACAGAGAAGACAAAAATCACCTCTCTCTGCCCTGTTTCTTTCTCTAGAACAATTACAGAATTAAATCACTGGATCTCAGTCACAACCAGTTTTGTCATAAGGCAGGCGAGTACCTGGGCCAGATGCTAGGTGAGTCCTGCTGCGAAGGGAGGGGCCCGGAAAAGGGAGGGACCTCGGGTAGGATGGCTTGTCTGAGCTCATCTCCTGTTTCTTTATTGTTATTGAAAGTTCTGATTATAAAAAAGCAACGTAAACGATACCCCAAATTCATTTTGAACGGAGCAAACATCTGAATTTGGGAAGTAAAAAAACTTCAAAATGATTAGATTAGAATAACATAGAAGTAACTTGTTTCTATGAGAAGTAGTACAGAGAGATGACTTCAGGGAGGCTAAAGATTATTAAACAGAAATGGGCACACACTGTAACAAACCAGTGGGCAGAAGGTGCAGCAAAAACGATCATACATTTGACAACAGTAAAGCTGAAACCTTTCAGATGAGAAAAGAAATTGTGGGGCAATGATAGAAGACAAGCACTCGTTAGGGAGTAGAAATGTAGAACATTTGTAAAATATAAAAGATTACTGTTCAGAATACTGACGAAAGGTCCTCTAGCTCAATTAGGCAGTGATAAATACTCCCGGGGGGGGGGGGGAAATTGGCCAAAGCATATAGACAGTGACCAAAGAAAACCAAGTGTCCGCACTCTTCAGTAATTAACAACACGCAAAAGGAAACCGCAAAGAGATCTCCTTTGTCATCTAGCAGAGCTGTAAAAGTTTCCCATCAGAGAATATCAGTGGTGGTGCAAACGAACGAAAAAATAGGGACACTCACAAGTCTGCTAGATAAAGGCACTTTGGAGAACAATTTGACTACATTTAGGAATATATATTATGGAGAAGGCAGTGGCACCCCACTCCAGTACTCTTGCCTGGAAAATCCCATGGATGGAGGGGCCTGGTGGGCTGCAGTCCATGGGGTTGAGACGAGTCAGACACGACTGAGCGACTTCACTTTCTCTTTTCGCTTTCATGCATTGGAGAAGGAAATGGCAACCCATCCAGTGTTCTTGTCTGGAGAATCCCAGGGACAGGGGAGCCTGGTGGGCTGCCATCTATGGGGTCGCAAAGAGTCGGACACGACTGAAGTGACTTAGCAGCAGCAGCAGTAATATATTGGAAATGCATATGTTCTATGACGCAGTTCACCTCTATAGGTGTCTCAGAGAAGGTCTCATGCATACAGAGAGAGCTGTCCAGGGAGGTTCGTTGTAACAAAAGTGTTATAAAAGGGGGGAAAAACAAACTAAACGTTCACCCCTGGGGAAATGAATGGAACCAGAGAGGACTCCTAGCAGTGGGGACAGAGTGCTAATCTAGATGGGGAGGGCAGAGGAAACCGCCCAGGGAAGGTGGCTCTTTGTTGAAACCTGAATATAAGAGAAGAAACAGCCCTTGTGCTATATAGCTTTCCAGGAAGAAAGCCTGTTTGAGGAACTGGCAACAGTGTGGCTGAAGTGCAGGGGACAGGGGAGGAGAACGGAAGGGGGAGAGGTCGCTCCGGGACTCCTGCATCTGAGGAGGACAGGAGGGGCGGAGGGAGGCGTGGTGTTCCAGACCAGGACAGGACCACAACGTGAGCTCAGCCAGGAGGCTCGCGGAGGAGATGCATTTAGAATATGCTCCGGAAGTAAAGCCAAAAGGACTTGCTGACGTGAAGAGGGAGGGAAAGGGAGAAATAAAGACGGATTTGCGATTCTTTTGTTTCAGTTCCTCGTGAGATGGAGGTGGTGTTCACTCAGTGGGGGAAACTCAGGGAGTCATAGTACAGAGGGGCAGGAGTTGGGAGTCAAGGTGTCTGCTTTTGGCCAGAAAGGCTTTCAATGCCCATTTGAGGCCGACATGGAGATGTGAGGAAGGTGGTTTGCTGGGTCAGTGTAGAGTGTGGAGAACAAGTCAGAACTGGAAACATATTTGTGAAGTCATGAAGTCACTCAGTCGTGTCCGACTCTTTGCGACCCCGTGGACTGTTAGCCCACCAGACTCCTCCGTCCATGGGATTCTCCAGGCAAGAATACTGGAGTGGGTTGCCATCGATGTATTTAAAGCCACAGCCACGTGTCCAGATGAGGTTGTCCAGGTGAAGAGCGCAGACAGAGTTGAGCAGAGGGCCATCCTACTGCCCCCGGGTCACTCCAACATTTTAAGGGGTCATAGAGGAGGAGGAGGAGCTGGAGTGGGAGTGATGAGTCAAATAGCAGGGAAAGTGAGGTCCCAAGGAGCCACGTGGTGGGGAGTATTTTCAAGAAGGGGGAGGTGGTCAGCTGAGTGAAGTACTGTTTAGAGGTCAAATAAAAAGACAGAAAGGTGACCACAGGACTTGCCAGCATGGAAATAACTACTGGGGAAGTATGCGAACCCAACTGGAGTGGGTTGAGTTGAAAATGAGATGCAAAGAAGTGAAAATGGCCATGTAAGCAACTCCAGGTGCTCCACTGAGATGTGGCTGGAACAGAAAGATGGGTGACATAGAGTCCAGGAAGGTTGGCAAGGGTGGGAAATGCTGGTAGGAAGAAGAAAAACAGAAACTGATGATGGAGAAGGCTGCTGCTGCTGCAAAGTCGCTTCAATCGTGTCCGACTCTGTGCGACCCCATAGACGGCAGTCCACAGGCTCCTTCATCCATGGGATTTTCCAGGCAAGAGTACTGGAGTGGGTTGCCATTTCCTTCTCCAATGCATGAATTTGAAAAGTGAAAGTGAAGTCGCTCAGTCGTGTCCGACTCGTCTCAACCCCATGGACTGCAGCCTACCAGGCTCCTCCATCCACGGGATTTTCCAGGCAAGAGTACTGGAGTGGAGGGCCATTGCCTTCTCCGTGATGGATAAGGAGGAGGAGATAATTATAGGAGCGAAGTCCTTGAAAAGAGAGGAGGCGATAGTATCTATAACAAAAATGGAGGGGAGGCCTGAGAGCAGTAGGGACCCATCATTCACTGAAAAGGGGGGAGCCCAAGAGTGGGTGTGGGGGTCAGTGGAGCTGGGAGATAGCACTTTGGGAGGGCGAGGCTCTCTCACCCCATGGTTACCGTTGCCTCAGCAAAGCAATGAGACAAGATCTTCAGCTGGAGTGGAAGGGACAGAAGAGCAAAGTGTAAATGAACTGTTGGGTATTTTGAGTCTCCCTTTGAAAACTAATTGTCAAACATTTTAAAATTAAATTTTAAAACATAAATTTAAAATGAGACAGACTAACTTCTGTTTTAATATGGTTGTCACCATACTCTATATGCAGCTTTAAAATTTTTTTGTGTATTAAAGCCACCAAATATTAGATGATTACTGTGTGAAAGGCATCATGCTAGGCTCTTTACATCAATCTTAAAAAAAAAAAAAAAAACCTTTGTAAAGGTTAACGTTCCCATGTTATAGATCAGAAAACAGAAGTAAGGGAAGGACAAGTAAGGCAAAGAATCCGCCTCAATGTGGGAGAACCAGGTTTGAGCCCTAGATCGGGAAGATCCCCTGGAGAAGGGCATGGCAACCCACTCCAGTATTCTTGCCTGGAGAATCCCATGGACAGAGGAGCCTGGCAAGCTACAGTCTGTGGGGTCGCAAAGAGTCAGACATGACTGAGCGAATCTCTGCCTTCTGTCTAAGGTCACATAGCTAGGAAGTGGTGAGAACAGAATTAAACTTTTAATTTTGTGGTCATTGAAGAGGAGCAGGAGTGCAAGGTATAACTTAGGTGGGGGACATGGCACAAAAGAGGAAAGAAGGGTAGGAAGAGACTGAGAGAGACCGGCAGGGAGAGAATGAAAGCAGGAGAAAAGTTTGTTCTCAAGACAGCAGAGGGTGGTGTGCATTTTCCTGAAAGTCTGTCCTGGTAGTTGACACAAGGGAAAGACGTCGTGCTCAGTACAGAGCACTCTGTCCGTAAAAAAATAAAACAGAAGACCACATTTTCCTGGGCCCGAAGGTGGTTCCTCCCACTCAGTGTCCTTCAAGAGCACTTTAGTCTCTCTTCCCAATAGTGTCCCCAGCACATCCGCCCCCCCAGATAAAAATGACAGTGGAGATGGGTTTAAATAGAGTGCTCTCCCAGCCCTTTGTAGCCTGTGATCAAAAGCATTGTTAAGTTTTTTTTAAAATTGCAATTTCGGTGCAAACCCAACTTCTAGACAAGCCTGATGTCACCCCACTTCCACCTGGCTGTATCCCTAAAGCTCTCCTGGATGGACATTCTGTGGCCCCCACTGCTCCCATAGGTCTCCATGAAAGTAGCACGTGATAGAACTCACCGTGCCCACCACAGTCTCGCTATGTAAACAACCCCCGTTTCCCATGCTGTCTCCATCTATGTTAACGACTGTGTGATTCTCCACCGGGTGGATATTTGTGTTACGCTTTGCCCCGCCCCTGTGAGTCACAAGCCTTACTTTTGTGAGTGACGCCGTGGTAAACATCTGCAAGTGTGTCCCTCGTCTCACATGCTATACATCTCCCTAGGAAGAGTCTCAGGGGTGATATTGCCATGAGATGGAGCAAACAGATCTTAGTAGGAAAATGTCTGTGACCAGACGGTTCAGAGTGTAGCCTGTGTTTGCCACCTGCCGTGTACAAGTATCTTACTAGGTGGCTGTGGTGTTGGGAATCACCCTGTAATCTTGTATTTAAATGGAAAGCTGACAAGTTATTGCCTCAGTGCTCTGCTTTGCATGAGGACTGAGCCATTCTCACCCCCAGTTTCATGGATCTCAGGCCAACCCCGAGCCTGGGTTCTCCGGGCGGTGGGGGACGCTGAGATGACGCCCTCCCCTCCCCCAGCCATCAATGTAGGGCTCCAGTCGCTGGATCTGAGCTGGAACCACCTCTACATCCGGGGAGTGGTGGCCTTGTGCAACGGTCTCCGGGTAAGCCTGCGGGAGCGGAGCCGGGGTTGAGCCAGGGTGAGGAAGACCAGGCCCTCCGTCCATGAGGAAGACCAGGCCCTCCGTCCGCCGTCTTGACCCGCTTCTCCACCGTCACCATTGAGGACGGTGATCTGAGACCGCCTCAGGCACTCTTCACAGTCAGTCTGCCTCCCACAACTCCTGAACGCATGTCCTTCTTTAGTACAAATCCCTCCCAGGGAAACTCACCCTGCTGGGGCCTCTTACGCACCTCTGGGGGTAACTTCAAAGGGGCAGTTTAACTCAGGGTGAAGGGAATGACCTTCACCCAAAGAGAATGCGCTCTGAGACTCTGAGCCCAGCTGGGAGGGATCTGGAAAGATCTGGCTCTCTCTCTCCTGGGGACCACTGAGCACTCTGTCTGGAAGTCAGCCGGGGTCAAAAATGGGGGCCTGTTGGCTGGGTGAGTTGTCTGCAGCCTTGATGCTGGCGCTGTTTTCCCTTCTCCCTGCAGTCTAACGTGTCACTGAAGAAACTCGATCTCTCCATGAACAGCTTTGGGAACGAGGGGGCTGCAGCCCTGGGGGAGGTCCTCAGACTCAACAGCTACCTGACCTACCTAGACCTCAGCAGCAACAACATCACCAACGACGGACTCTCCAAAATCAGCAGAGCCCTGGAGTTGAATGAAAGCCTCAAAGTTCTGAAGGTAGTCTTCACCCTGGCTGGGGACAGGACAGCTTGTGTGTGCATGCGTGTGCCTCCGTGTGTGTATAATTGTGCATATCTGTGTGTCTCTGCACCCACGCATGTGTGCATCAGCAGGTGTGTGTCTGTGTATGTGTCCCTGCGTCCCTGTGTGTGCATGCATGTGTGTATCTGTGGGGGGGGGCGGGGGGGCAGCGGGAGCGGNGTGGGAGGCAGACTGACTGTGAAGAGTGCCTGAGGCGGTCTCAGATCACCGTCCTCAATGGTGACGGTGGAGAAGCGGGTCAAGACGGCGGACGGAGGGCCTGGTCTTCCTCATGGACGGAGGGCCTGGTCTTCCTCACCCTGGCTCAACCCCGGCTCCGCTCCCGCAGGCTTACCCGGAGACCGTTGCACAAGGCCACCACTCCCCGGATGTAGAGGTGGTTCCAGCTCAGATCCAGCGACTGGAGCCCTACATTGATGGCTGGGGGAGGGGAGGGCGTCATCTCAGCGTCCCCCACCGCCCGGAGAACCCAGGCTCGGGGTTGGCCTGAGATCCATGAAACTGGGGGTGAGAATGGCTCAGTCCTCATGCAAAGCAGAGCACTGAGGCAATAACTTGCTGTCTCTTATACACATCTTAGCAGTTTGTCTCTTAACTGGTTTTCCTTTCTCCCATCTGGGTCTCCTCCAGGTTTTTTTCTTCACCAAGTGGCTTTCGGGATCTCCGTTCCCCAACCAGGGATTGAACCCAGGCCCGGGCAGTGAAAGTGCCAAGTCCTAACTGCTAGACTGCCAGGGAATCCCCTCCTCCAGTTTTTCTCCACACTGCAGCCAGTGTGTGCATTTTGAGTATAAATCTGGCTTCTAACCCCACCCCTACCTACTCTTCTCCAGCGTGAACCCCACATCCACCAGGGCCTCCTTCACTCAAACCCTGTTCTCTCCCCCAGTGTGCTTCAAGTTTACCTTCCCCCCAACTCCTATGCTCCAGCCAATGCCTCAGGGTCTTTTTTTTTTTTTTTTTAATTTTTTGCCCTGGGCCTTCATTATAGTGAACAGGCTTCTCACTGTGGTGGCTTCTCTTGGTGCAGAGCACAGGCTCTAGGCACGCGGGCTTCAGTAGTTGTGGTGAAAGGGTCTAGAAGCTCCATGACGTGTGGAATCATCCCGGACCAGGGGTCAAACCCGCACCCTCTACCTTGGCAGGCAGCTTCTTAACCATGGGCTTCCCTGGTAGCTCAGCTGGTAAAGAATCCACCCACAATGCAGGAGACCCCAGCTCGATCCCTGGGTCGGGAAGATCCCCTGGAGAAGGGAAAGGCTACCCACTCCAGTATTCTTGGGCTTCCCTGGTAGCCCAGCTGGTAAAAAAAAAAAAACCCGCCTGCAGTGTGGGAGACCTGAGTTCAATCCCTGGGTCGGGAAAATCTCCTGGAGAAGGGAAAGGCTACCCACTCCAGTAGTCTGGCCTGTAGAATTCCATGGACTGTATGGGCCATGGGGTCGCTAAGAGTCCTGAGCAACTTTCACTTTCACTTCTTAACCACTGGACCACCAGGCGAGACCTCAGGGGCTTTTTCATCTCCCTCCCTGCAGGACCTTGCCCACGCCACTTCCTCAGCCCACAGTGCTCCCCTGACTGGCCTCATTTGCTGGTCTGCCTTAGAACACAGTGGGAGCCCCAGTTCCCTAGGGACCCCCAGGGAACCCTCAGATCCTGTTTACCCCTTCTCCCAGAGCTCCTCAGAGTTCCTCTTTATATTCTCGTTCTCAGTGACTTGTCTGTCGCCCACTAGCATGAGAGCTTTCTGAGGACAAAGACGTATTTTCCCATTTTCTGAGGACAAAGACGGGTTTTCCCATTATTATATCCCCTGCACCTAGCAGAGTCCTGGGTGGTTTACTCACTAAGTCATGTCCAACTCTTGTGATCCCATGGACTGTAGCCTGCCAGGCTCCTCTGTCCATGGGATGCCCAATGAATATTTATTAAGTAAATGAATGAATATGTATTTCATTTTAAATTAATTTGCTTATAGATGCTAATTTATAACAGAGAAGCTCCTGGGAAGTTGGCAGTTGATGAAAAATGAGGCCTTGTATTAACAGGTCCCCTTTCTGGGGCTCCTACCTTGAGCCAGGTTCTGTTTAAGTATTTGTCTCCTTATTCCTGGCCCAGCCCCACCAAGTGGGCTCCAGTAGCCCCACTTGTCAGATGAGAAGACTGAGGCTGTGTGACTTGTCAGCCAGCAAGAGGCAGAGGGAAGTCAGCTCTACATGGCTTTCTACTGCAGTTCCAACTCCCGCAAGATATGTGGGTGGCTCGGGGGACCACAGACGTGGGAGTGCTGGTGGAAGAAGAACAGGAGTTAGCAATCAGTGAAGACAAGCTGCCAGCTGAGAGGGCAGTCGCCCTAGAGCTGTTGCGGTGACAAGAGGGAGTCAGGTTCTGACCAGCGGAAGTAGCTTGGGGATGGCAGACCATCCAGGTGGCCGTCTAGTGACCGGGGAAGCTGAGAGGCTGGCCTGCCTGAGTGGGCACCGAGTGTGATTCAGACAGGAATGGACGGACTCAGCCTCCAAGGACTCAGCCTTGGGGGCCAATAAGGCCAAGGAAAGTTCAGAGAATCTGACTTCTAAAAGACTAAAAAGCTGCCTCAGCAAAATGGCCAAGAAGATTTTTTTTCTGGATAGTGAAATATAGGTGATTTTAACATTTTTTTCTACTGCTTTTAAATTTTTTCTACAATGACCAAATATTTTCATTTTAGATCCTTGTCACGCTTGTCTGTGCTTAACCCAGTGACTGGCATATTGCAGGGCCCCAGTCGATGTTTGTTGGATGGATGGATGGATGGATGGATGAGCAGTGAGATGGACAAGTGGATGGATGACAGACAGACAGACAGGGAGATAGGTGCTTACAGAGAAATCTGGAAGACACAAACTGATTTGATGGGAATGCATGGAAACCATGCTCTGAACCAGCCTTTTCTGCCCCCATCTCTGCCTCCTTCTGCCTTGCCCTTCCTCCCACAGCTTTTCCTGAACCCCATAAGTATGGATGGTGCTGTGTTACTTATCCTGTCCATCAAGAGGAACCCCAAATCCAGGATGGAGGATATTGACATTTCTGTAAGTCATCTGATGGTTCGCTCACACTCAGGGAGCCTGCCAGTTATCATGGCCACCACGCCAGGTGCCAACAGCTCTGGCCCTCAGGGCCTACATGCTCCAGGAGAAGAAAAAAACACTCCTCTTGGGGTACAACTCTGCCCTCCTCCAGGGGTCCTTTCCACCGGAGTACCCAGTCGGTCAGTAACATCATGGTATAAAATTATTTGCCCGATCCTGGGAACCCGGGACCTGCACCCCAAGAGCGGGCCTGAGGGCAGAGAGGAGGAACACCGGAATCAAAGGTGGGGGACCCCAGAACAGAACTGTCTGCAGTCAGCTTTGTCAATAGATGGCTCTGGGCCTTAGCATGCTTCCACAAACACAGGATTTTTAGAATCTTAAGTATGAAAACACGTCCAAATCTGTGTTTTCATTTCATGACTCAGCCTACTCTAATCAGAGTAGTATTTGCGTGTAAAAATAAAACCTTGATGGAGGCGGGAAGCTTGAGGAGGTGACTCCACTCTGCGGGTACTCTGTCCTGAATCATCCCAGAGGTGGGAGCTGTTGCCAACAATATCCTATACTTGTCTACCAGTTTATACTCTGTGTGTTTTTTTTAAGCCCCAAAGCCATTTTATAGGCGCCAACTCATTTAGTTCTGCTCTGGGAGATACGTAGAATGTATTCATGACCTAGGGCTGCCAAGGCAAAGTACACAAAGCAAGTGACTCAAGTGACAAAAATGTCTTGGAGGCTAGAAGTTCAAGGTCAAGGTGTTGGTCAGGTAGGTTCCTCCAGAGGACTGTGAGGAAGAATCTGCTCCCTGCTTCTCTTCTAGCTCCTGGTAGTTTGCAGGCAATCTTTGCCATTCCTTGGCTTGTAGAAACCTCACCTTGGATCTCTGCCTTCAGCCTCAGGTGTCACTCTCCCTGTGCGTGCGTCTGTCTCTGTATCCCAGTGTTCCCTTGTTTCAGGGACACGGGTCATGTCGGGTTAGGGCCCACCCTAGAGACCTCATTTTTAACTTGATCATCTGAAAAGGTCTTATTTCTCAGTAAGCTCATATTCACAGGTATTGGGGTTAGGATTTCAGCATCTTTTTTGTGGGGGATACGATTCAACCCATGGCTAGTACTTGCCCTCATTTTCCCACTTTACATGTAAAGAATCTGAAACAGAGAGGTTAGGCCACTCGCCCAGGACCACGCAGCAGGTGTGAAACGCAGCGAGGAGTAAACCAGGGCTTCTGCCTCCCACTCTAGAGTTCTGTAAAGGCAGTGTGAAAAGTCCTTTCACACTCGCTTAATGCCACACAATAGGGGGTTTTGTGAAGACTTTAATACCTTGCAAGTCTCTCAGGGATGATGTTTTGCGTTTGAAACCCAAGCTTCTTGGAACTGAATAATGAGTAAAAACTGTGTTTATATTTGCCACAGATTATAAAGTGTCATAAAAACCTACGTGCTGTCCTTTTCACTTTGTTCCCTCGTCTCCTCCTCCCCAGCCCTGGCTCCTCCTTGTGCTCCTGGTTTTCCTCCTCAGAGGCCTACTCCCCGCTCGTCCCACAGCTCTGACCTGCACCCTGTGTTGCTGCCTCTGGCCTCGGCCTCCGGGTCCAGAGTTGGTTAGAGTCCGGCTCCTCCCACCCCCCTGCAGTGCAGGTTGGAAGGTGTGAACCCCAGCACTGCCTTGGGGTGTCTGAGGAAACGTCAGAAGTGGTGCTGTTTAGACCCTAAGGCGGCATATAAACCCCTGAGCTGGAGTCTCTCTTGCCAGTCCGCATGATGCCACCATAACTCCAAGTGGCATTGGAATCCCTTCACTGTAGGTGATTCTAGAACTTTCTCTAGAATACCTACAAAGGAGAGGGAGTAAGTCTTCAGCCCTTAGCAGGAATTGAGTTCTTTGAAAAGGCAAAAGATACCGAGAGCCGCAGCTGAGGAATGAAGCAGGTGGATCACACCCACGGAGGCCAGGTTTGATCAAACACGTCACACAGAACACGTGCTCTCCTGCAGCCTCTAACTGGGCTTGGAGGCCCTTCCACAAGGCGGGGGCTCCCCGTGTGCGACAGGATGGCTGGAATGAGGGGCTCTCTGCTAGGGCTTCGGCTCTGAAGACCAACACTGGGGTAGAAATGGGCTTTTCGGGGCCTTTGGGGACCAGTCGTGTAACCCCACAGCCGTGCCTGCCTGTCACACACAGACACTAGGCTCACCTTCTGAGAGCAGAGTGAGATGACAGGAGCCAACAGGCCACCAGCACCCAGCTAGGACACCTGACCCAGATCACGTGGGAGGCTCACAAGCCAGACCACCAGTTCTAGCAAAGGAGAGCCGTCCTGGTCCAGGAGCAGCTCTACAGAAGTAGCTGGAGAAGACAACACGTGGCTTTGCTTAGGGGGAGCCCACCGGTCTGGGAGATGGCATGACGGCAGCGCCCGCCGCCCGACGGGTCCCTTCTCTCCCTGCTGCAGAATGTGCTGGTGTCCGAGCAGTTCGTGAAAATACTGGATGGCGTATGCGCCATCCACCCCCAGCTGGACGTGATATACAAGTCAGTGCAAGCCCTCTCGGCCAAGAAAACCCTCTTCACATGGACGAACCCCGTGAAACTGATCCAGGTGAGCTCTGCTTCCCTCTAAGAGCCCCCAGGGGCCCCTGGAGAGAGCTAACCTTTGGCTCAGCTCCCAGAATTTCTCCTCCCCCAGAGCGACGGTCCTGTCTGACAAGGGACTTCTCAGCTGCAGGATATCCCCTTTGGCTCTCAGATCCATCAGCAATGTTTCCTGACTCCCAGAGGAAAGGAGCTGCTTGGAACTGGCTAAAGTGGGAGGGGCATGGAATACGATGGTTTCTGCCAGCTAGGCTCCTCCATTGCAACCAGAGACAAGTCACTATAGTGCTCTGTGCCTCAGTCTCTTCACCTGTAAAATGGGCATAATAATAGTACCCACCCCAGCAGGGCTGCTGTGAAGGTTAAATTCTATACTCCACATGACGGACTTAGAACAATGCCTGGCGTGTGACCAGCACACAATTCACAGAGGCTCTTCCCAGTAGCTAGTAAGGATGCAAAGACGTCCTGACCCTGTGGTCAGCATGGGTATTTGGTGGCTCCAACTAATGAGAAATCCAGAAGTCTTTTATATCTAGCGGTCACCTGCTCCTGGCTCCAGTCTTAAATTGTGTCTGGCAGTCGGAGGAAAAAGATGTAACAGTGGCAATAAAACTCAGAGAGTGTTAGAGCTGGAAGGGATGTTATAGCTCCTCTGGTCCAGTGACCTCACAGAGCAGTGACTGCCCAGGCCTGGGGTTTTCACTGTCAGCTTTGCCCTGGACGTGCAGGCGAGGGGCGTGCTGCTGGGGGCAGGACTGTTACCACCTGGGGCAGCAGGAGCTGGGAGGGTGCCCTGCAAAGGCAGTTCCGCATGGCATGTGCCACTGGACCTCTGTGCCTTAGTTTCAGAACCAAATAGGAGAGCTCTTGCATAATTCTCACTGTAGGGAAACTTCTAGAAAGCAAAGCAGTATCAAGTATCTTTATATCTTTATGAGTGAATCGATGTCAGGTGAACAGAGGAGAAATTTGCTTTGCAAGAAGAGTGGGAATGGAGTTATCTAGTGCAAAGTGCCCTTGCTCCTTGTTTTAAAACAATATAGAAAAGGAATCCCAGAGGAGAGACCCAACCACACATACTATGGAAGCCGTAGGCCTTCCCCTCAGGGCCCAGCAACTGGCTGGGAAGATGGGATAGACACAGTCATATCCAATAGATGATAAATAATAAACAAGTGACCAAGGTAGCAAGTATCAGTACAATCCAAACCAGAGGTCACTGCAGGACTGGGCAAACAGGAAAGGATGCTTCCTGGCAGAGGTGGGTTGGGACAAGGGCCCTGACACGCAGAAAGGGTGCAGGTGAGCCCCAGAGGGAGGGACGGAGGGAGGGAGACTCCCACCAGCAAAGGAGCACACAGGGAGTCACTTGCAGTGTGTCTGGAGGGGTGGGAACAGAACCACCTGGCTCTGGTCTCACAGGGAAGCCTGGGAACCAAGGCTGCAAAGGGAGACTGGGACTGGACATGGCAGCAGACTGTAGGCTCAGAGCTGGGTTTGAAGTCAGGGAGCAGGGAGCCAAGGAGAGTTGTTGAGCAGAGGGTGTGATATGAATCCAGCAGGACTGAGGGAGAGTATTTTTGGCAACAGGGAGAGAAAAGAACTGAAAGGGGTAAATATGAGAATGGGAAAACCAATGAGGACATGCTTGTAGTATTCTACATATAGAACGGTAACTTGGCTGAAAATGACGATGAGAGTGGAGATATCCTTTCGGAGCATCTCTAGGACTTGGTGAGTGGTTGTGTGTGTGTGTGTGTGTGTGTGTGTGTGTTGGGAGAAGAGAGACCTGTGGGAAGAGGAGAGAGATGAAGATAACTCCAAATTTCAAGCCCAATGGACTAAAAGAATGATGGTAATGTTACCAGCAATAGGGAAGTCCAGTGGGAAAAAGAAGCTCCCCCCTGCCCCCCCTTCCCACTCCGACCTCATCCCTCCCATCTCCCCACCCCCCTATTTCAGCCCCGCTGGATCTCTCCCCATTGCTTCTTGCATCCCTTAAAGTCAGCTCTGGGTCCCTCTGCCTGGAACACTGCTCCTCCTGCCCTCTAGGTCTCAGCCTCTCCTCCACACTCCCTCGGTCTGCACTTGAGTGTCCCTTCCTCAGGCAATCCTTCTCAGGTTCCCTGGTCAAGAGTCAATGCCCTTGACACACACTGCCACAGCCCTCTGCTTCACCCTTTCACCACAAGACTGAACTCTCCTCCAAGGCAGGAGCTATGTTGGGTCTTGCCAAAAGCACCTCCCAAAGTGACAGGCCCATCCGCCAGTCAAGTCTCTTAGTTGCGGACCACAGAATCCACTCCACTAGGTTAAGCAAAGAGGAACTGATTACCAGAAAGAGACCCCAGAGACATGAGAGGGCTGGAGAAAAGCCTCCACGTTTAGATTCCAGAAAAGGTTGCCAGACACCCCAACTGGGTTACCAGGAGGGCTGTCCCTTCTGCCTTGGGCAGGAAAACACCCAACCAGGAATCGCCTGTGGAATCGGGAAGCCACCCCCCCCCCAGCTGCCAAAGCACTCCGGTCACACATGCATCTCACCAAAGGGCTTGGTGAACCATCTCGTTCCTACCCGTACGTAGCCTCAAGGGGGCTTGGGGAAGGCCGGTCTTTGGTTTTCCAGCCTCCGTAACACATCATAGAGGTGGGTAGGAAGGGACTAGAGTGGGTGTAGCTACTGCAGCCCTTAGTAGCAGGGATCACAGAATCCAGCTGACTCAGGCTCACTTCCGATGTGTTGGACTGAGGTGTCAGTGGGGCTCGGCATGGACTAGCAAGCAGCTGCTGGGGATGTGGAATTGGAGATGGGGGTCCGGGATTCACCCGGGCTTGGGGTGGGGTCAGCGGAGTACAGCAGAGAGGGAGGTGCAGGGAGAGGAGAGCAGGGACCCAGGAGTGACCCCCGAGGAATTCCTCTGTGAGCAAGGGAGTCTGCAGAAATACCTGTTGGCACATCTGCCTTCAGGCTTTTGAGAGTCAGAGGGAAAGAGAAACCAGAAGATACTAAAAAGGAACCGAAAGAACATTGAATGATACTGGAAAGGAGCTCACAATATATTGATACAGTGCATTTTATTAAACAGTATGTACAGTAGAAAGATGTTAGATAGGCAGGCAGATGAAAAAAAGGTACATCAAGATGTTACCTCTGGGCGGTGGGATTGGACTATGGGTGAGTTTTTCATTTTCTTCTATTTATCTAAAATTACCTTAAAATATGAGTAGCTACTATCTTTGAATGAAAACAATGACATATCATTTTAAAAATATTCTAACACAGTACGTCTCCATTTGAGGATATTTGGATGAAATAATGAGACTCCTCAGAGAAGGCAATGGCACCCTACTCCAGTACTCTTGCCTGGAAAATCCCATGGATGGAGGAGCCTGGTGGGCTGCAGTCCATGGGGTCGCTAAGAGTCGGACAGGACTGAGTGACTTCACTTTCACTTTTCACTTTCATGCATTGGAGAGGAAATGGCAACCCACTCCAGTGTTCTTGCCTGGAGAATCCCAAGGACGGGGAAGCCTGGTGGGCTGCCGTCTATGGGGTCGCACAGAGTCGGACACGACTGAAGCAACTTAGCAATGAGAATCCTGTGAATTCCAGGAGCCTGTTCTGCCCGTCCAACTACTTGGTTCTGGTTTGGTCTTTGGGTCTCTGAGCTGACAACAGCCCTCTCACATCCACAGAGCACCGTCTCTGCTAGTTTTAGCAGGGGCGACCTCAAAACTAAATAATGCACTCGCATATGATCACCGCCCTATTCCCTCCAGGCTGTGGGAGCTTAACAGCCTCGGCAACAATCCTTCCGCCCTTGGGATGTGCACCGGCAGGACAGCCTGCTCAGTGTGGGTGGGACAGACACACAGGAAGCATCACGTGTGGTTCTGCCAGACCTCCATCTGGGCAGGTGGAGGTTGGAGGTGGGGGTGGGGAACAGGGG
>SJYA01001452.1:439311-529120 GCA_006410615.1 Neotragus moschatus | reverse complement strand
GGGTAGGGGGGTTCGTACAGATGTTACAAGGCTCCTGGTGTCTCCTGCTTCTCCCAGAGCTACGCAGACCAAAACAAAATCTCCGTCCTGGACTTCTTCAGGAGCCTGAACCCTAGTGGAGAGATGATGATGCCTGTGGGCGAGTTCCGGAAAGCCATGATACAGGTAGGTGGATGCCTCGTGGCCGCAGGCACTGGGTGTGCGTGTGTGCACGGTGTGTGACAGACAGAGACACGCACGAGCATCTTGCAGAGCTTCCCCGTTGGCTGTGAGAAGCCAGCTGATCCACCTCCTCTGTTGAGACCCAGAGGGACAGCTAAGCCTCCCTCCATCAGCCCCTGACATCATTCTCTACTGCATGGCTGGGTGCCACTGGTGACCCAAGATGCTGCCCGAAGATACATGTTGTTCATCTTCAAGGTCTTTCTCCCCATTGCGTTTGGCTCCTGGGCAGATTTTGCAAAGGAGTAGGATAAGAAACCACATCCCAGTGCCCCAGTATTTTACCTTAGGCTGTATCGTCTTGGCCGAAATCCCACACCTTCCTGTGTAGGATATGATGGAGGTTCTGAGGAACCCCTGAAATGCAAGCGTGAACAGGTCTGGCTCCAGAGCACCCCTAGGAAGGAGGGGACCTGCAAGAACAGGACTCTGTGGGGGCCCAGAGGGGAGATAGGACCCTCAGAGCCGGGCCTGTGGTGAAGAGGGCTGGCTAGACTTGGTACCAGGGAGGTAAGGATGAAATTCCCATGCAAAGTCACCGCCGCCCACTCCACCTGGACTCCTACCTCCTTCCCCGCCAGGGACCCCCAGATTGAAAGGAGAGGCTCAGGGGTCTGGGCAGTGACCCCTGGGTGTAGGGGGCACTTCTTCCCGCCCTGCAGGGTGTGTGGGTTCAGCTCCCTCGGATCTCTCAGTTGCCAGCTGTGGCCCCAAGGGGAGTGGGTGAAGCACTGGGGCGTGTGTGTGCGTGTGTGTGCGTGTGCGTGCGTGTGTGTGTGTGTGTGTGTGTGCGCGTGTGTGTGCGTGCGTGCGTGTGTGTGCGTGTGTGTGTGGTGTGGTAGGGAGGTCGGGGGTGGGGAGCAGAGAGCTCCACTGACCTTGCGTGTTCTGTCCACCTCCACAGCAGAACAAGGTCCCCATAAACCGGTACCAAGTCAGGGAGCTGATAAAGAAGCTGGGCGAGAAGACAGGCATGGTGGACTTCAGGTCAGCCCAGCCCCGCTGCCCAGACCTCTCTGGGCTGCCCCTCTGGCCCCCAGAAGGCCCCCAGTTCCGTCTAAGGCACCCTGGCTCCAGGGGCCATGCTGGAGCAATGGGGACCCATGGAGCAGAGGGCAAGGCCCTGGGGTGGGGACGGGGTGTCAGACACACAGACGAGAGGACCGAGGTGCCCTTGGGAACCGCGGGTCATTCGACTCTGCTGGAGCATAGGCAGCCAGGCAGGTGAGATCTCCTTGAAGAGACAACAAGGACCTTAACAATGGTCATAACAGTGACCAACATCAATGAGCCCTTACCACGCGCCAAGTACTCCACCAGTCAGCAGATGGGTGCCCGGATTCTCACAGCACCCAGCGGGCACTAGTGTGCTCCCCACCCTACTGTGAGGGATGAAATGGAGCTTCAGCGGAGGAAGGCATGGAGCCAAGGGCTTGTGCCCAGGAAGGGCAGCTGCGGCCTTAGGACCCAGGTCTGCGTGTCCGGGCACCTGCTTCCCTGTGCCAGACCTCCGGGCTGAGGCTGCAGGACGCGCCGGTCTGCATATGGCCCTGCAGTCGCGTGTCTTGAGGAAGCCCTAAGGAGGCTGCTGGAGGAGACCCTGTCTGATCCTGCCCCGCGGCCCTCCCCCAGGACCACTGTCCCTGCCCCTGTCAGTGAGCCTCCTGCGTGGAGGAGCGCTGCCACTGCTGTGACTCGGCTCTAGCAGTGGGGAGAGGCTGTGCGCAGGGCTCTCAGTCTCCAAGTCTTTGAATGCGGTGATAACCACAGCACCCGAGAGAGTCTCGTAAAAATCGAGTGGAAACGATGTACATGAGGGGCTGGCACGTGATGCTCTTGGTCAGGAGCGACACCTTCATCCAGCAAGCATCGCCCCAGCAGGGTGGTTCAGGCATGCCCCCCACCTCGAGGGCCCCCCACCCCGACCCGCCCTTTCTAAAGCACCACCTCCTGTTCCTTGGGACTGGTGAGAGGAGCCCAAGGCAGAGGGCTGGAGATCAGGCCGTGTGGCCATCGAGAGGCGGAACTGGGGCCTCGGGACCCAAGTGGGGAGCTCTAGCGGGCACCCCTAAATCCCCTGCAGTCACACACACTGCAGGTCTGTTAGTTCCGATTGAAGAGCAGAGTCATCTTTCTTTTATATTGTTGCTTGAAATTATCATTTTTTTTGTTACAAATCATACCTACTTGTAAAAGATCTAAGTCCACAGAAGTGCCATAAGGAGAAAATGAAGGCACTCTCTCACCTGCCCCCACAGCTCCCACTGCCCCCAGAGTGCGCTTGTGAGCAAGCCCAGGTGCACGCTTTGGGAACTTTTCTCACATGCTTGCAATCAAGTGTGTGTGTGTGTGTGTGTGTGTGTGTGTGTGTGTGTTCTCCAAGTGTTAAAAACATGGACTCTGGGACCGGGCCACCTTAGTTCCNCCTCTCTGGGCTGCCCCTCTGGCCCCCAGAAGGCCCCCAGTTCCGTCTAAGGCACCCTGGCTCCAGGGGCCATGCTGGAGCAATGGGGACCCATGGAGCAGAGGGCAAGGCCCTGGGGTGGGGACGGGGTGTCAGACACACAGACGAGAGGACCGAGGTGCCCTTGGGAACCGCGGGTCATTCGACTCTGCTGGAGCATAGGCAGCCAGGCAGGTGAGATCTCCTTGAAGAGACAACAAGGACCTTAACAATGGTCATAACAGTGACCAACATCAATGAGCCCTTACCACGCGCCAAGTACTCCACCAGTCAGCAGATGGGTGCCCGGATTCTCACAGCACCCAGCGGGCACTAGTGTGCTCCCCACCCTACTGTGAGGGATGAAATGGAGCTTCAGCGGAGGAAGGCATGGAGCCAAGGGCTTGTGCCCAGGAAGGGCAGCTGCGGCCTTAGGACCCAGGTCTGCGTGTCCGGGCACCTGCTTCCCTGTGCCAGACCTCCGGGCTGAGGCTGCAGGACGCGCCGGTCTGCATATGGCCCTGCAGTCGCGTGTCTTGAGGAAGCCCTAAGGAGGCTGCTGGAGGAGACCCTGTCTGATCCTGCCCCGCGGCCCTCCCCCAGGACCACTGTCCCTGCCCCTGTCAGTGAGCCTCCTGCGTGGAGGAGCGCTGCCACTGCTGTGACTCGGCTCTAGCAGTGGGGAGAGGCTGTGCGCAGGGCTCTCAGTCTCCAAGTCTTTGAATGCGGTGATAACCACAGCACCCGAGAGAGTCTCGTAAAAATCGAGTGGAAACGATGTACATGAGGGGCTGGCACGTGATGCTCTTGGTCAGGAGCGACACCTTCATCCAGCAAGCATCGCCCCAGCAGGGTGGTTCAGGCATGCCCCCCACCTCGAGGGCCCCCCACCCCGACCCGCCCTTTCTAAAGCACCACCTCCTGTTCCTTGGGACTGGTGAGAGGAGCCCAAGGCAGAGGGCTGGAGATCAGGCCGTGTGGCCATCGAGAGGCGGAACTGGGGCCTCGGGACCCAAGTGGGGAGCTCTAGCGGGCACCCCTAAATCCCCTGCAGTCACACACACTGCAGGTCTGTTAGTTCCGATTGAAGAGCAGAGTCATCTTTCTTTTATATTGTTGCTTGAAATTATCATTTTTTTTGTTACAAATCATACCTACTTGTAAAAGATCTAAGTCCACAGAAGTGCCATAAGGAGAAAATGAAGGCACTCTCTCACCTGCCCCCACAGCTCCCACTGCCCCCAGAGTGCGCTTGTGAGCAAGCCCAGGTGCACGCTTTGGGAACTTTTCTCACATGCTTGCAATCAAGTGTGTGTGTGTGTGTGTGTGTGTGTGTGTGTGTGTGTTCTCCAAGTGTTAAAAACATGGACTCTGGGACCGGGCCACCTTAGTTCCAAGCCCAGCTCTGCTCCTGTGGAACTGGGCAGTTTACCCAACTCCCCCCGGTGCCTCAGTCTCCCCATCTGTATACAGGGCTGGGGGCTTTCAGGATTCGATGAGCCAAAGCCTATGGGGCACATAGAACGCTAGCTGGCGTGTGCTAGACTTACAGTATTTTACCACGTGTTATTTGACCCTCACACACGCACACACAGAGTGTCTTATTTACCATAAATAGAAGCATAGCAGGGCCTCCCTGGTGGCTCAGATGGTAAAGAATCCACCTGCAATGCAGGAGACCCGGGTTCAGTCCCTGAGTCGGGAAGATCCCCTGGAGAAGGACATGGCAACCCACTCCAGTATTCTTCCCTGGAGAATCCCACGGACAGGGGAGCCTGGTGGGCTGCAGTCCCTGGGGTCGCAGAGTCAGACAGGACTGAGCGACTAACAGGCGCACAGAGCCGCACTGTCACAGTCCTATGGCCTTGCTCTGCCTGGCAGGATGGTTTGGCGAACTGTCCACGTTAGTACCTTTAGATCTGTCTCAGCCTTTTCAACCACCGCGTTAGGGTATATCACAGTGCAGAGACTCTCTTACCGACTGTTAGGTTATTTCCAATGTTTTGCTGCCACAAGTAACAGTCACCAACTTTCCTTCGTGTGTCGTGTCTGCACACCTGTTTGTCTAACGTGGGTTGGGTGGCTCGGACCCAGGATGAGCACATCCACATTCTAAAATTAAATCTGCTGCCAAAGCTGACAACGTAAACCCACCCTCATCCTGGATGTCTGGATGCTGAACCTCACCTCGGGCATTGCTTTGCCAAGATGAGAGATGGGTTTACACGTGGTCTTACTGGGGTTCAAGCCTGTCTAAACACTCTCAGCGATCAGCCACGAGGCTGCATCGGCGCTCAGCGTTATCCCCTTACCTTTCAATCCAGTTTCTTGAAAATGATGAGGTCATAGCAACACGTCCGGTCTGGAGAGATGTCTCGGCGACAGAGAACTTCTGGCACGTCGGCTGGTGGCAGGGGAGGAGGCGGAGAGCTGGCTGAGACCTCGGTGGACAAACCCCAAGGCCAGGGCTGTGAGCCAGCCAATAAAGTCTGGCTTGGGTCTCTGGGCTGCTGGTGGCCTGACCTTCCCCTAGGAGCACCCTCCGGTTTTAGGGGGCCTGTCCTTGGTGGCCTCATTAAGAGCCATGAGACAGATTGGGAGCGGGTGGGGTTGCTGGGCGACAGGATGAGAGCAATGGGGGGAAAGGTCCGCACATGCGAACAACGTGCCTGTTTACAGGCACGCCACCGTGCCGGTAAACTGTGTCTAGGGGGGAAGGCTGAGACTTGGGAAGAAGCAGCAGAGGCAGCAGCTGCTCAGGAAGTGAGGACGGGGCCTCTGGACGCACAGGCCAGGGTGTCACGTGGAGAGAGTCCGGGCGGGAGACGGAGCGAGCTGGCATCTAGTGTAGCCTGGCACAGCCTGGCCACCTGACCTTGGAGCCTCATGGTTCCACCTGAAAAGTGGGACAGCTGAAACCAAAGATCCCCCGTCGGTTCTAGGGATCTGCCATCCTGCATTTCTTTGTAAAGTTCCTTGGGAAACTGGGGAGGCACGAGGAGCTTAGCGAAAGAAGAGCAGGTGTAGCCGAGAACAGCATATGTCGAGCCGGCGGGGGGAATGGGTGCCTCCAGGGGTTTTGATTAAGCCTGCCAGCCGCCTCTGGGACGAACAAGGGCAGGGACTGTCCTTTGTACCTGTACAGGGCCTGATTATAGTAGGTGCTCAATAAAAACAAGAGGGTGAGATGAAAAACTCATGCACTTGGCAATTGTTTGGGGCAAGAGAGGGAAAGCTGGGCGAGTTTGGGGGTGCCCAGGGACCAACACTTTGGAGCACCAGGGAAGTACTGGAATGGCATCTGGGAATCAAGGCACCAGCCCTCGGGGTTCACTTTACTTCTTCATCAAGGGTGGAGGTGATGTTAAGCCCTTTCTGCACGTGAGGTAAAAGCATGATCTGAAAATCTCTGTCCCCCTCCCCACAGCTTATTTTCCCCTCCTTTCCCTCATTCAGAGTCTTAGCCTAAAGTTGAATTTCTATTAATTAGACGGTTATATGGGCTCAGAGTCAAAATTAGGATGATGAAAAGAAAATAAGGCAATAGAAGGAGTTTGCGAGCTGAAACTCACATCTATCCCACCCATCAGGGTATGTAGATATATTTGACTCCCCAAATAAATCGGATCCCCTTGAAGTCAGGGAGCTTGCCTTTTAAGACTATTATAACCCTTGAAATTCTCCATCAAGTCCATGCTCATAACTGAGCATCCAGTAATTACCGGTGTCTGAGTGGAACCCTGAGGATTATGAGGCTATTATATCAAAATTTGCTACTGACTGTAGACTGTTGTTCATTCACTGTTTGACCACTCAGTCGTGTCCAACTCTCTGCAACCCCATGGACAGCAGCCCACCGGGCTTCCCTGTCCTTCTCTATCTCCTGGAGCTTGCTCAAACTCATGTCCATTGAGTCGGCGATGCCATCCGATCATCTCATCCTCTGTTGTCCCCTTCTCCTCTCGCCTTCAATCTTTCCCAGCCTCAGAGTCTTTCCCAGTGAGTCAGTTCTTCGCATCAGGTGGCCTAAGTACTGGAGCTTCAGCTTCAGCATCAGTCCTTCCAGTGAACATTCAGGACTGATTTCCTTTAGGTTGAACTGGTTGGATCTCCTTGCGTCCAAGGGGCTCTCAAGGGATCAATGAAAACAGCAATGTTTTCTCAAAATGTTTTTATTCATCTTTTGCCTAAAAGAGAAAAGGCAGCACATTTTCTTATCAAAGTTATTTCTGCATGTGTAGTTTTGGAGGAATGATGGACATATGGATAAGCCACCGCCCGGGACCCTCTGGCCCACCCCTTGACACACACTCCCATCACAGAGGCCCAGCTGAAACCCTGCCTGCAGCAACTCTGGAAGCTGCCCAGGTGTGGCGTAGTTCCTATTTATGGCCACTAGGTGTCAGGTCAGCTTCAAAAGTCCACCTGAGGACTATTCAATCAGCTTGCTTTGTGGTCCTTGCTCTGCCCTTTCTCTGACTTCCCAAACTTCTCCGCCAGGAGCCTGGCATGATGTCAGAGCCCCAAAGTGTCCAGCAGCCTGGTGCTTGGACAGACCTGTCCTCATTATGAAGCAAAGTCACTCACATCGACCATGCACCCTTCTGTGTGTGTCTTAGTCATTCAGTCATGTCCGACTCTTTGCAACCCCACGGACTATAGCCTGCCAGGCTTCTCTGTCCATGGGATTCTCCAGGCAAGAATACTGGAGCGGATTGCCATTCCCTTCTCCAGAGGAACTTTCCAACCCAGAGACTGAACCCTGGTCTCCTGCATCGCAGGCAGATTCTTTACCATTTGAGCTACAGGGAAGTCTTGCACCCTTGTTGTGAGGAAGAAAATCAGGTGCTCAGTACAAGCTCCAGAAACATTCAGGCCCCCACCCCCAGCCAGCCCACCTTGGAACTGGGCAAGACCTGAGAGGAGCCCTGCTCCCTTTAGGGAGCACTACACAAGAAACCCACCCACTGATGAGGGACTGACTCACACTTTAGCAGCTTGCCATGTCAGGAGGCTGCCGGCAGGAGGACCCCAGCAGAAGCTGAGGACCAAGGTAGGAGGAGAGGGGCCAGACAGGAGTGAGAGAGGCTGGCTGGTCAGAGATGGCCAGGCAACAAAGGGGGTTAGCTGAAGTGCAGGGACCCAGGGCATGCCCTTCTTCCATGACCAACTTCAGTTAAGTTCAGTTCAGTCGCTCAGTTGTGTCTGACTCTTTGTGACCCCATGAACCTCACGCCAGGCCTCCCTGTCCATCACCAACTCCCGGAGTTCACCCAAACCCGTGTCCACTGAGTCGGTGATGCCATCCAACCATCTTATCCTCTGTCATCCCCTTCTCCTCCTGCCCCAATCCCTCCCAGCATCAGAGTCTTTTACAATGAGTCACCTCTTCACATCAGAGGGCCAAAGTATTGGAGTTTCAGCTTTAACATCAGTCTTTCCAATGAATACCCAGGACTGATCTTTAGGATGGATTAGTTGGATCTCCTTGCAGTCCAAGGGACTCTCAAGAGTCTTCTCCAACACCACACTTCAAAAGCATCGATTCTTCTGCACTCAGCTTTCTTTATAGTCCAACTCTCGCATCCATACATGACCACTGGAAAAACCATAGCCTTGATTAGATGGACCTTTGTTGACAAAGTAATGTCTCTGCTTTTTAATATGCTGTCTAGATTGGTCATAACTTTCCTTCCAAGGAGTAAGTGTCTTTTAATTTCATGGCTGTAATCACCACCTGCAGTGATTTTGGAGCCCCCCCAAATAAAGTCTGACACTGTTTCCACTGTTTCCCCATCTATTTCCCATGAAGTGACGAAGCTGCTCAGTGCAACTAAATACAATGTGGAACTTTGAATAAGATTCATAAAGCAAATAGTGGATACCAGCATAAAATTTTACGAAATTTGAACAAAATTTGTGCTTTAGTTAATAAGTGTGTGTGTGTGTGTGTGTGTGTGTGTGTTAGTCACTCATTCATGTCCAACTCTTTGCCACCCCATGGATTGTACCCTACCAGGCTCCTCTGTCCATGGGATTCTCCAAGCAAGAATCCTGGAGTGGGCTGCCATTTCCTTCTCCAAGGGACCTTACCAACCCAGGGACTGAATGCTGGTCTCCCTCATTGCTCACAGATTTTTTACCATCTGAGCCACCAGGGAAGCCCATTACATGTTAATGTCCTGGGTTTTTTGTTTGTTGTGGCTTGTTTTTGTACAACATAGTATTTCTTTATATTCTCAGAACTGGATTAGAAGTTTCAAGCCTCATACATTTTTTTTTTATCACTAAGATAATAAGCTTTCCAGACTTAGCAGTAATACTAAATGCCAAAATACATGGAACTATATCAAAGTTTTGAGTGAATATAAATTAGCAATTGAGCATTCTATCCATACTAAGTCAAACAAGTAGAATCAAAATGTCGTAAATTTTTTAGCTTGGAAAAATTAATATATTTTCTAAAATATATGTTTATATTATATACACTATATGTATACATACACACAAAAGCCTTTCTACCATGCTTGATAAAGACTTGAGAAAGAACAACAACCAAAAAAGAGATGGAAGATCTCTTACTTTTATCCAGTTTGTTTGACGTTTTCTATTTCATATTCAGTGCCCCCATTTCATTAAGTTATGTTTTTCAGTTTCTCCAACTCAGTTTGGCTTGTTTTGTTTTAATTTGTGTTGGAGTTTGGTAGATTTATACTGCTGAGATAGTTTCAAATGTACAGCAAAGTGAATGAGCTATACATATACATATAGCCACTCTTTTTTAGATTCTTTTCCCACATGGATCATTACAGAGTACTGAGTAGAGTTTCCTGTGCTAAACTGTAGGTCCTTATTAGTTATCTTTCTATCTTTATAGTTTTGTATGTATATCAGTCCCAAACTCCAAACTGTTCTTCTTCCTTTTTTTCCCCCATGGTAAAACCATAAGTTTGTTTTCTACATCTGTGACTCTATTTCTGTTTTTTAAATGAGTTCATTTGTTCAATTTTTTTAAGATTCCACATATAAGCAATATCACATGATATTTTCTTGTCTGACTTACTTCGCTCAGTGCGACAATCTCTAGGTCCATCCATGTTACTGCCAATGTCATCATTTTGTCCACTTTTATGGCTGAGTAATATTTCAGTGTATATATACCATATCTTCTTTATCCACTCCCCTGTCGATGGACATTTAGGTCGCTTCCATGTCTTTGTTATTGTAAACAGTCCTGCAAGGGACATGGGGATGCACGCACCCTTTTGAATTATGGTTTTCTCCAGACACGTGTGCACTAACTGTTTGCACCCTCTCAGCAACCCTGTGCAGTGAGGGCTGTGGTCATCCCCATTTTATCGCTGAGGGAATACAGACATGGAGAAGTTGAGCATCTCACCCGAAGTCTTCTGCTAGTAAGAAGCAAGGCTGAGATTCAGACCTACGTCAGCTTTGTAACCTTGAGCTGGTCACTCAACCTCCCTGAGTCTCCGTCTCCTTATCTGTTAATAGCATGATAATGGTACCCACTGCCCCATAGAGTTGCGTGTGAAACGCTGAACCCCAGGCCTCGCACAGGAAGTCCTTAATATAAGCATGCCCTCATCACAGCGGAGTTCCTCTCCTCCGAGGGAGGGCTGCAGGGAGCTGAAGGTCCCGCAGACACCTTAGGGGCCAAACGGAGCCGCCATCTTTGAAACACCCAAGTACTGGGTCTTTGAAACACCACGGGAAGCATTCCAGTCTCGGGCTTTGGTTTAGCCCTTGAGTGAAATCAAAGGACTATGTCCAGAATCTTAAGAACTGAGGGGAGGTGGAAGGGCCAGGGACCAGGAGCGTGCTGTGGGCAACACAGGGCATGAGTGGACATCTGGCCTTTTTCTTGATTCCTAAGATCTGAAGCCCCTTCCTGGGCTGGGAGGGTCCCACCTTACAGGCTCTGGGAGGGGCAGCTGGGACTTGTAGCTTGGACCTACACCAGACACGCGCACTCTGGGCTCGATTCAGGAGCTGGCAGCCGAAGAAGCTAAGGCCACAGAGACTTCCCTCTGGCGTCTGTGTCTGTGCGGTTAGACGGAGCCCCTGAGCTGTGGTGGGGGGGAGGGGATAGTTCTGAGTGCTGCCCACAGGTCAGCGGTGCCCGCTGCCGCCTCTGTGTGACCGTGCTGGCAAGCTGCAGCGTCCTCAGGGGACCAGGCTGCCCTGCCAGGCGGGGGCCTGGCTTGGGATTGGTTTTGTTTGGTTTAGTTTTTAAACAAAAGAAAACAATGATTGGCAAGGCAAGCCGGTGTCCTAAACACTGACCTTGAACTAAAGGGAAACAGTGACCTTGAACTAAAAGAAAGGAGCAACGCTCCTTCCAGAAGCAGACATTCTGGAAAAGAAGAGAAACGGAGGGTGGTGGGGTGGGGGTGGAGGTGCAGCTTCCGGGGCTCAGTGGGGCCTTTTAAGGAGGGACAGTGTTGTGATCCTGGGAGACCTCTCTGCTGTTTTGCCACCTCTTAGGGAGTCTGTCTTAGAGAGTCCCTTGGAGGGCAAGGAGATCAAACCAATCAATCCTAAAGGAAATCAGTCCTGAAAATTCACTGGAAGGACCAATGATGAAGCTGAAGCCCCAATACTTTGGCTACCTGATTCGAAAAACTGATTCCTTAAAAAAAAGATTCTAATGCTGGGAAAGCAGGAGGAGAAGGGGACGACAGAGTATGAGATGGTCGGATGGCATCACCGACTCAATGGACATGATTTTGAATAAACTCTGGGAGTTGGTGATGGTCAGGGAGGCCTGGGGTGCTGCAGTTCATTGGGTTGCAGAGTCGGACACGAATGAGCGACTGAACTGAAGCTGACTGGCTGGATGTGCCTGGGATGAATGACACTGGCCCTGGTGCGTGCACCCATGTGCTATTGTGTAATGTGAAAAGGACAGGTCTTTTCCCAGTTCCTAGCATGTGCTTCAAAAAGCCCTTGGAATTTCCTGAGTGAGGGGAGTGCCTTTGCTATGCTAATGAGGGGTCTCGGTTGGGCCCCACCTAGATAGCTTCCTGGATAGACCACAGGTGTGACTGACCGGCTGTTCAGCCAGTAGGACAGGGAGCTGGATACTGAGTCACTCATGAGGCAGTGTTCAATCAGGCCGGCCTACACCGTGAGAAGTAATGAAACCCCAGTGAAAACACTGGACTCCGGGGTTCTGGGGAGCGTCCTGGGAGGTGACGTGCCCCAGCTCCACACCCCCTCCCCCAGGTCTTGCCCTACAGGCCTCTTCATCTGGCTGCTCCTGAGTCGTAACCTTTATAAAATAAATGAAACTGTCATCAACAGCACTTACAGTGAGTTCTGAGGGGTTTGGGTAGTGAATTACCAAACCTGAAGGGTCATGGGAACGCACTACTTTGTTTCTGGCTGGTCAGATGTGCTGGCCCTGAAGAACCCCGCTTGTGGCTGGAAGCAGTGTGAGTAATCTGTGAGGGACTCAGTGCTTGACCTGCGGAGTTGACGCTAACTCCATTAACTGCATATGGAAGAGGTGTGCGCAAAGACACGCTCGCATCTGAATTACAGGGCATGATATGTGTACTTCAATGTGTCCACGCCCAACAGGAAAGGCTTGCCTGTGTTCTAACCCCTAGACCCGCCTGCCAGCATCCTAACGGCGGGGTTTCAATGCAGCCGCCCCTGGGGGTGTACCACTCTCCCGGCTGTACCTTGATTTTGCCAGCAGAGGGCGCTCCAATCCCACAAGTCCTCTGACTCGGGACCGCGGTCTCAGCTCTAAGGCAGGGTTGAGGGAAATCACAAAAAAAGAAAATAGAATTCCAGACTGGCTCAGGGAAATCAAATCCTTACTATTGTTTAGTCTCTAAGGCGGGTCCAGCTCTTGAGATCCCACTAACTAACCTACCAGGCTCCCCGTCCTTGGATTTTCGCAGGCAAGAATACTGGAGTGGGTTGCCATTTCCTTCTCCAGGGCATCTTTTTGACCCAGGGATCAAACCCATGTCTCCTGCATTGCAGGTGGACTCTTCACCACTGAGCCACCTGGGAATTCTTACTGGGTGCCTGCAAAAAGGCAGCAATGCAGCTGGCTTCAGCAACACAGGAGTGGCCTGGGTCAGAACCCTCATTCTGCCCCCTCACGGTCTGATAAAGCTTCTTGGAGCATGAGCTTACAAAAGAGGGGCCCTCTTTAAAAAAAAAAAAAAAAAATTTACAAATATAATGTCAGGCATAGTACACTCATCCCATACTGGACCATGAGCCCCTGGAGTCTGGGCTGAACTGTCCACACATAGATCCCCACACTGAGCACCATGCCTGGGGCAGAGCAGGGGGGAAATGCAGAGATACTCAGTGGATATAGTCAAAGATGGGAGAACAGGCACAGCGGTCCCTGCTCTCAGCAGCCCTGCTGTGGGATTTCCTGAGAACTGTTCCCGCAGACACGCTCCCAGGCACCCTGGCAGTGCCTGCTGCAGACGCATTTGGGGTGAACACCCACAAAGGCTCCCAACAGCAAGACGCCCCGAGCTGCAGCTCCCGCCAAACGGTGGAAGCCGACGCTCCAAGGGCACCGGGAAAGCGGGGGACTGGACACCTGTTGGGAAATCCCCAGAGCGGATCCGTGGGGAAGAATCCACATAGGTGTTTCTGGACAGAAGAGACCTCCTTGGTGACACACTCCCTGGCCCCCCAACCTCACAAGGACGGACTCTCCCAACTGCTGCAACCCCGGCCTCACAGAGCTGGGGAGGCAATAAATCAGCCAGGAACCAGCCAGCTTGGGGGGGGTCCTCCCGTGAAGGATCCTCAGTGGTGGGGACCCTGACGGAGGGGTGGAGTGACCCCACACTCAGTTCTGCCCAACTCCCAGCCCCCGGCCAATGCAGAGCCCCGTGTGGCCCTACTCTGGTCCAGTAGCACATCAAGGAACCCGGGTGAGGGCAGGCCAGGGGGTAGGGGTGCAGGCTGGGCGTCCCACCGACCCATGTGGCACTCCTGACGCAACCCCTTCCCACCTCCTCTTGTTCTTTATTGGGGGGGTCTTACCACGTGCCAGGCCCTGTGTGTGGCACCAGAGCCTTGAATGTCGCCATGGGCCAGAAGTGAATTCAAGGGGCAGCTCCACTCAGGGACACGGGGCTTAAGCCCGATCAGAGAGGCAGACGTTGATCAGACAGGCACACCAATAGGACCACTCTGATGACTGCGCAGAGGAAGGGCAGCATGGGGACAAGGCAGCCCTGCAGCCTGGAACCAGCTTCCCAGCTAATCTGACTTTCACTCTGACAGTGACAGTGAGACCTGCCGCCTCAGGCTTTTGTGAGAGTCAATGGGACTCCACACACAGACCACCCCGGACCCCTGGCCAGGTCCTCGGCGCACCCTAAGCAGAGGGTGGCAGGCTTTCTCTTCCCTAGGCCGGTGGGACCCTGGGGGTGCGGCTGTAGTCAGGAGGGGCTCGCTCAGGCTGTGGCGGCCAGGGCCGAGGAGTGGTGGTCAGGCCCACCTTCCCTCTGGACTTGACCTTTCCCTGCAACTGGAGGACCGGCTTCCCGCCTGCTCCCTGACCTTGGCCAGCCGCCACCACCAGAGCCCAGCACAATTTCCAGGTCAGTACACTCCTGGATCGGGCCCCACTGTCCCCCAGGGGCAGTCATCCTGCCAGGGAGCGGCTGAGCCAGCCGCTGTGCGGGGGAGACCAAGAACAAAGCAACCAGGTTTGGCCAGGCAGATGCTGGGTCTGCAGCTGGTGAAGCCACCGTGAACCCCCCGCCCCGGCTCCACCCGCCCATGCAGGTGGACGGGCCCAATGGAGATCTGAAGGCTAGGGCGGCAACTGCCCCACCGCCGAGTCCTGCCCAGAGCCCTGGGCCGCTGAGGGGAGCCTGGGTTCAGCTACCCCCACTATCCCTCCCACCATCAGGGTGGGGGGAGTCCCCAGGCCCTTCCTGCTGCCTCAGTTTCCCCAAGGAGAGGTCGGGGGGGCATCGCTGATTACATTGATCACAGCCTGAGATGTGAAGGAGCAGAGGTGGGGGTTGGCAGGCTCTAGGGGAGCCCTGCTCAGATCGGCCTTCCAGCCAAGGTCCAGGAGACAGACGGGGCGGGGCCTCGAAGGCCAGGACTTTCTGGGAGCCGGGCTGGTTTTATGGCTGTGGCCTGTGGGGTCACACAGGGTGTGGGGTTCCATAATTAGGAAGCCCGGGGGCTGGTTTCCTGCCCCGCTGTCACTGTCGTCAGACTCCTGATAATTTTCTAACAGATATAGCCCCACAGACTCTGTGGCCGCTCCTGCCTGACCTTGGCACACCAAGAGCTGTCCCATCTGGGGGAAAGAATTGGGGGGTGCTGGAGCAACCAACCACCACCTCCCACCCCCTAAACACTCCAGTGACGATGGAGACACCAGAGGCCTCCTCTCAACTTTGCCCAGGTGGAACCTGTGATTCTGGAGGGCAGGGGAGATCCAGAGCAGCCCTGAGCTCACCAGGGGCAGGTGAGGCCAAGGTCAGGGGAGGCCAAGGGCAGGGGAGAACTCACCCTTCCCCCTTTGCCCCCTCCCCTCCTCCCACAATAGGGGAGGGGGAGCCCTGACCATCCCCTTCGAGCTGAGTTCTCACCCGTTCATCAGAGGATGCTGTGATGCCTAGGCAGGCGGGCAGGGACATGGGCCCGAGGTGGGAAGGCCACAGCCAACAGGACCAGTCCAGGGCCCCGGCTCTGGCCTCCAGTCTCCAGCCAGGAGGTAATTCAGAAATTCCTCCAGAATGCTGCCTGAGCCTGCTGGCCTCACCGCCGCAGCCTAAACCCACCCGCCTGGGCCGCCTGACTCCTGGTTTCCACTTCCCAGAGGCCAGCGGCTGCTCCCACCTCCTCGATCACAGCTGGTCCAGGGTCCGGGAAACCAGCTGGCACGCGGGGAACTGGCTCTGGGTTCCTCGGCTCCACAAAAGAGGGCAGAGAGGAGACCCAGCCCGGTCCGCAGGGTGGGGAAAGAGGCGAGACTGAGCCTTGGGGATCTGCCTGAGGCTCAGCCTGGAGCCTGGCCCAGTTCTCAGAAGCCAGCTCGGCGGAGTCTTGCCCTTCCTGGCAGAGGGCTCCAGGCAGGAGCCAGGAACCCTGGGCGGGCCCTAACCCAGCACCCCAACCTTCTGTGCCCAGAGGGTGAGAACTGGGCTACCCCACCCCCACCTGAGGCTCCTTCCCTAGCATCTCCCAGGATCCCAGGATTGCTCACCCCCTCCCCATTAAGACGCAGATTTTTCTCAGGGAGGCTGGGAGAGGCCAGAACCCCTGGCAGCATTTCCCCTTCTTCGTGTCTGCGGGAAGCTGTGGCCAGCCAACCTCAAGTAAGACCCAGAGGAAAAGGTGAGGGAGGGAATTCGGTCAAACTGGCAGTGAGACTTGCTTCTGCAGGGGAGAAAGTGAAGGGAAAATGGCTCAGTCGTATCCGACTCTCTCTGTGACCCCGTGGACTATACAATCCATGGAGTTCTCCAGGTCAGAACACTGGAGTGGGTAGTTGTTCCCTCCTCCTGGCCCAGGGATCGAATCCAGGTCTCCCACATTGCAGGTGGATTCTTTACCAGCTGAGCTACGAGGGAAGCCTTTAAGGAAGGGGACAAAGGGTCGATGAATTTACCACGTCCCGGGCGGGTTTTGATACCACGGCCACCAGCATCTCGAAGGCCCCTCCTGGGCTGGATGCTGAGGGCGCAAAGTAGGTCAGAGCTCCGAAGTAAGAGCCCAGCTTTGCCACTGACCGGCCACAGGAAAGGCGGCAGCTCTTGTCTGCTGCTCCCTTACCTGTAAGGGGGGAAATGGTCACCCGCTTCCCGAGGGCTCTGTGGGTGTCACTAGGGATCCTGGGGGGCTAGGAGCCGCTCCTGATTCAGAGAGTGACCCCGTGGCCGACATCGCCCTTTTCCATGGCGGTAACTTTGCCCAGCCCTGGCCCGAGCTGCATCCCCCGCATTCCCATGGCCCAGGAGCACTTCTGGGCCTGGTTCTCAGACTCGGGGTGTCAGCAAGCTGGAAATGGACACGGCCTTCCTGGGAAAGGGCTCCTGAGGCCCCCACAGGAACACTTGGCCCCCAGAGTGGCGGAGCCTGTCTCCCCCCTTCACCTTCCCCAGTACCACGGCCAGCACCAATTCCCAGATGCCAGGTGAACCTTCCCCGGAGGATCCCACAGTAAAGCGTCTGCCTGCAATGCAGGAGACCCGGGTTCAATCCCTGGGCCAGGAAGAGCCCCTGGAGAGGAGAATGGCAACCCACTCCAATATTTTTTGCCTCAAGAATCCCACGGACAGAAGAGCCCGGTGGGCTACACAGTCCATGGAGTCTCAAAGAGTCAGACATGCCTGAGCAACTGAACAATAACAACGTTGAAAGAATCCAGAAATACCCTGGCTCACATCCAGGTTTCCCAAGTCTACAAAGCTGCAGAACACCATCTTCACTCCTCATCTCCTTGGAGAGTAAGAGGGCCCCACCCCCACCCCCGCAGGGCCTTTAAGTTCTGAAAGTCAAGCACGGCCTTCATGGCCGACCCTGGAAGAGACCCGGCCAAACACTTCTGCATAACCAGATGCCCCTCCTCCTCCACTGCCTGCTTCTCAGAAACCCCTGAGCAGAGCTTCCCCCAACCGAACTCCCCTCCTGCCTTGACTTCTCTGTTCCTGCCTGAGGCCTGACTTGGCCCCCGACTTTCAGCCATGACCTCTAGGCCTCTACACCTCTGACCCTTCCCATCTGTCCCCCCCAGTCTCCCTGATATCAGACAGCGCCGCTGGCTTTGCATGTGAAGCTTAGAAACAGCCGATAGAATGGGCGTTGTCATCCCCTCAGAGGTTACAGCATTCACGTTTGGCTGCTGGAAAGTACAGAGGGACGGATTGCTGGCTCCTCCCTCCCCACCTCTGCAGGGCCTCCCCAGGGACTGGGCGGGAGGGAAACCAGCTCAGCCTCGGAGGTCCTGAGGTCTCACCAGGCTCTGTGATTCAAGGACAGCCAGGACCTGGGAGCCGGGTGAGTCTACCGCCCTACAAAGATCAAGAGCACTTAACTCAGCAGCTCCACGACCTTGACCTCGCTGGTATTGGCGACCTTGACCTCGCTGGTATTTGTCTCTTCCTCTATAAACCGGGAACAGTCCCGCCTCTCAGGCGGAGGTGAAGAGTGAGTGCTGTGTGTAGCCTTTGAGCCATGGTGGGTTCGTGTGTGGTCAGTTGTCAATTACGTTTCATCACTTTTACGAGCACATGACATCTGTTCTTCATGCAGAATTGAGTTGACGTGTTCATGTCTGACAAGGTTCAGAAACATAGATGTTCAGTATGTGCTCGGTTTCCCTGAGCTGGGCACCACGAAGACATACATTCCCCCATGGACTTCTCTCTCCTTTGCCCAGAACGAGCCCCTGCACTTTGCAGGCAAACACCACGAGGATGAACCTTCACTCGTCACCCCCACACAGTCCGTTTGCTCCAGGAGATCCATGGAGATCCCAGGATGGTCCCAGAGATGAACTGGAAGGCTGAGCCTCCTGGGATCCCCAGGGCAGGAATTCCCGGGCAAGGCTGGACTCAATTTCCCAGAAACATGATTCCACATTCCTTACCCTTTGACATGCAAACATGTAAGTTTTCTTTTTCCCATTACTAAGCTTGATTTTTGTCATAAACCACGTTCACCCTTCTATCATCTCAAAGAACACAGAATTTAATTTGATAACTTCCAAATAAACTTAGTCACTGCAGTGGTTTCTAAATTATTTCGTGATTCAACTCCATTACAATCAGGATTTCCTTCATTAACCTCTTGCTGTCTGGGGCTGATTCTAACTTTGGGGGTCCAGGCGGTTTCCCAGGATTGGTGTGTTGGAGTCTGTGGCTCAGTCTTGATCTACCCTGTGTAGCTCATACGCTGTCCTTTGGCCCGCCACGCACACACGCACACCAGGTCCGTCCAGCCCCTAGCCCGGCCTCCGCATCATCCTCGCCCCTGCATAAAGACCTAGGGGTGCATTCCCATGGAGGGGTCTGGGGACTCCCAGTGGGGTTGCCCAGGACTCCACGTTGTTCAGTCACTAAACTGTGTCCTCCTCTCTGCAACCCATGGACTGCAGCACCCCTGGCTCCTTTATCCTCCACTATCTACCAGAGCGCGCTCAAATTCATGTCCACTGAGTTAATGTCGCTAGCTAACGGTCTCATCCTCCGCTGCCTCCTTCTCCTCTTGCCTTCAATCTTTCCCTGCATCCGGGACTTTTTCAATAAGTCACCTCTTCGCATCAGGTGGCCAAACTATTGGACCTTCAGCTTTAGCATCATTCCTTCCAAGAAATATTCAGGGTTGATTTCCTTTAGGATGGACTGGTTGGGTCTCCTTGCAGGTATTTCTCCTCGCAGGTATTTCTCCTCCCAGCCATCTTGGTTCCTGCTTGTGACTCATTCATCCCAGCAATTCGTGTGATGTGCTCTCCATAGAAGTTAAATAAGCAGGGAGACAATGTGCAGCCTTGTCGTACTCCTTTCAATTTTGAACCAGTCAGTTGTTCCATGGACTGACTGTCTTCCCGAAGCTACAACCAGAAATCAGCCACTGGTCCCTTTACTCTTAGTTACTCAGATATAAGCAGGGCTTCTAGAGTTTGGCCCCCGAGGATTCACCCAGCCAGGGCGGAAGTGAGAAGGTGCACACTGAGTTCCCCACCCCATGCCCAGCCGTCTTCCTCCCTGACCTGGAGAGCTCCTCTATCCTAGGTGATGGGGAAGGGGGAACAAAGGGAGGTGGGAATTAGTCTCACCTGATCTATGTCCCATCTGTGACCGTTAGGCAATGTAGAAGCGCCAGGTCTGGCGTCCAGATTCATCATCTCACGGTTCCAAGCCTGAGGGGGGTGCTAGGCTTGGTGGTCAGCTAGGACTTGCCTGTTGTCTCACTGCTTCAGGGAGAGGAAGGAGTGTAAAGCCCTCCCACGAGAACCGCTGCTGAGGTCATAACCTACAGGTCTGCTGGGAGCTGGGGCCCAGAGCCGCGGACAGGAGGGCCCAAGAGCCACCTCCTTCCTCTTCCAAGGAAACAGAGATGACGGTCGATCTTGCCGCAGCCCCCGTAGACCAGAAAGAGCTCCCCTGCAGGCTGGCTTTCCGCACGGTCCCTGGTCTAGCTCCTTTCAGAGAAACTCAGCTTCAGCCTGCTCTGGCTCTTCCTGCTCCCCACTCACTCCTGCCTGCACACCCTGCTCCAGAATACGAGCTTCCAGTCGGATAGAGTAGGCTGTACCTGCCTCTAACACCCACCACCAGTGTGACTTCATCGGGCCACATGCAGCTTTCAGCTTCGGCTTGCTTGTCTGTAAAATGGGAATAATAGTCACACTTCCTTCCTCGGGGTGTGAGAATGAGATGAGAGGATGAGTGTCAAGTGCTGAGGTCAGCGTCTGAGGTCAAGAGTCAAGAGAGGGCAGTAATTTTTATTTCGGTTTTATTTATCATTGTGCCCATCATAGCAGGGAAACGAGCTGATACACCGCCCCCAACAGAGCCTACTGGGCAAGCAGTAACCCAGGAGAAGGGGCAAACGCTGGGTCCAATGACCGGCCTGGGTGGCTGTTCTTTCCGGCACTTCCCACGAAGAGGACCCACTTTGCCAAGCTTTTTAGGGGCTGGAGAGAGAGACCTTCACCAACGAATAAGCTCAGTACAAGAGCTGTTTACTGAAGCACCTTCAGAGGACGGGCTGGTCCTGCAGGTATTCGTTGTTAGAGAGGGGTCAGCAGCTCAGGTCAGGCCAAATTCCCCTGAAGAGTAAAGGAGAAACATGCTCATTCCTCTACCCTGCCCCGCCTCTCTCCTCCCCCCAACCTGCAATTAATCTCGCCTTCAAACTGATGTCAAACAAATAACTTGAATAACACAGTGTGAAGACATTCTGAATTATTAATGGGCCAGAACGCCGCACATCCCTGCCTGGGCCTCCTGCCTCCCCAGGGGCTACTCTGAGCAGAAGCGTAGCCAGAGAAAAAGTTGGGGGAGAAGCCCAGAAGTGGTAGGGGCTGGGTGGGGCCGGGAAGCCATGTCTCCGAGGCATCCCCTGTGGCCATCTTCTCTGAGGTTCCGACTCTTGCCTTCTGAGGCTTTCTCTGGAACAGAGGCTACTCAAAGTGCCATCAAGGGCCCTTCTGCAAACCACTTGCTCAGGTCCAGGGACAAGCACAGAAAGTGTCTGCAAACATTTAGATGCTTTCCCGTCAATTCAGCAAAATTAACTTACGACAGCTGAATCTAATAATAATACAAGAATTTTACTTGTATTTTGTATGTCTCTTGTCCATTTCATTTTTTTTCCAGGTAATTCTTTTGTGTTATGTTTTACAAAAGAGTCGGCCATTTTTAAAAATCTTATTGAAGTCTAGCTGATTTACAATTTAAGTTCCGCTGTGCGGCAAAGTGACTCGGTTATAACATATATATGTGTGTTCTTTTTCATAGTCTATTCTATTATGGTTTATCACAGAATCCCCAGTGGCTCACTGGTAAAGAATTTGCCTGAAATGCATGAGACGCAGGTTCGATCCTTGGGTTGGGAAAATCCCCTGGAGAAGGAAATGGCAACCCACTCCAGTACCATTGCCTGGGAAATTCCATGGACAGAGGAGCCTGGCAGGCTATCATCCATGGGGTTGTGAAAGAGTCGGACGTGCCTTAGCAGCTAAACAACACTGAATACAGTTCTCTGTGCTCTACAGCAGGACCTTGTTTTTATCCAGCTGATGTATAACAGTGTCTGCTAACCCCAAACTCACGGTCCTTCTCTCCCTCACCTCTCCTCCCCCTTGGCAACCACAAGTGTGCTCTAGATGTCTGTAAGCCTGTTTTGGTCTCATATCTCAGATTCCACACATATGTGATAGCATATATTTGTCTCCTTCTGACTTACTTCTCTTAGAATGATGATCTCTAGGTCCATCCATATTGCTGCAAATTACACTGTTTTGTTCTTTTTATGGCTGAGTAATATTCCTTTGCAAATATGCACCACGTCTTTTTGCATCATTCGCCTGTCTATAGACATTTATGTTGCCTCCATGTCTTGACTGCTGTGAGTACTGCTGTTGTGAACACAGGGGGATGTATATAGATTTTATCTGGGTATATGCATAGGAGGAAAATTGTTGGATCATAGGGAAACTCTATCTTTAGTGTTTTGAGGGACCTCTATACTGTTTTCCATAATGGCTACAAGTTACATTCCTACCAACGGTGTAGGAGGATTCTCTTATTTCCATACCCTCTCTGAGCACTTGTTATTTGTAGACTTCTTAATGGCGGTCATTCTGACTATGGCCCACCATTGATTAGAAATGACAAAGAAAACAATCGGCCCTTGACTACAGAGAGCTGGGGAAGCACCGCTCCAGACGCCTCTTCTTCCGGGTCTTAGCAACCCTCCAGTCAACAAATTACATTAAAATGTGCTGCTTAGAAAGACTGTGCACAGGAGGCGCCAAAGGCCGCTTCCCAGGTCAGCTCTCCTACCTTAGTTGTCCAGCTGGAAGCATCCCTCTTCCATCAAGCCCTCCCTGCCATCAAGTTCCTAGCCCTCTCTCCTGCCCCGGAACCCATAGGACTTTCTGTCTCCACCACTCATTTGACAATTCAGCTAATAAAATATAATAATAATGATTGAGTGCAAGGCTTTGTACCATCACATTAAACACATGTCCTTTGTGTCTGGCCTCTCGAGGCTACTTTGCAGCCTCTATTGCAGACACTTGACTGCTGTGTGTGGACTCCTCCACTCCCAGCTATGAGGCTCCTGGGCACCAAGCCTACCATCCATCTTCCTAGGGCCCTCCACCCTTGCTGGGCACCGCAGACGGCAGCAAACAGACAAATAGACAAATACACCAGTAGACCCAGCGGCCAGATTTGCTGGAGGAGACTTGGCACCGGGTGGGGCAAGGGAGGAGCAAAGGAACTCCCTTCTCTTTGTTCAACATTTATTTCCAAGCACCAGGGCTGTTTTCTTTTTTGTTTTAAAATATGCCGATTTTTTTTTTAAGCCATAAGGTAAAATATGGGAAACCTGAGAGAGCAGACAACCACCAGCCTTGGGACCCCCTCTTCAGAGCTGACCACTCCTCCCCTCCCATCAAAGATGTGCATGTATCTGCAGGCACTTTTGTGTCCTTCTCTCTTATAATTCCAGGGATGCCCGTATGGAGCCTCAGGTGCAGGTGCCAACCTGCTGGATCAGACTCACCTGACACAGATCTGGGGCCAGGCCCAGGCAGGGTTTATGGGAGGACATCTGGGAACTGGCCTGTCTCTAATTAAATTGAATAAACTCAGTCTGGGACTCTAGGGGTGAGCCTAGTGCTCCAGCAGTTTGTTGACTCCTCTCTAGTTACAAGGGAGGAAACTGAGGCTCAGGAAGGGGAACTAATTGAAGTGAGTGGCAGGGATGGGGTGGGGGGGGGAGTAGGGCTATGTTTCCCATGGCAACAGGCCTTAGGGCTTGTATTAGTTTCCAAAGTGAAAGTGAAGTCACTCAGTCCTGTCCGACTCTTTGTGATCCCATGGACTATAGCCTATCAGGTTCCTCCGTACATGGAATTTTCCAGGCAAGAATACTGGAGGGAGTTGCCATTTCCTTCTCCAAGAGATCTTCCCAACCCAGGGATTGACCCAGGTCTCCCACATTGTAGGCAGACGCTTTACCATCTGAGCCACCAGGGAAGTCCATTAGTTTCCAAGGGCTACCCTCATTACACAAACTGGGTGGCCTAGGATAACAGAAATTTCTTCTCTCCCAGTGCAGGAGAATTTTATGGAATTGAATTTTATGGTGACTCAGAGGTTAAAGCGTCTGCCTGCAATGCGGGAGACCTGGGTTCAATCCCTGGGTCGGGAAGATCCCCTGGAGAAGGAAATGGCAACCCACTCCAGTACTCTTGCCTGGAGAATCCCANGAATGATGATCTCTAGGTCCATCCATATTGCTGCAAATTACACTGTTTTGTTCTTTTTATGGCTGAGTAATATTCCTTTGCAAATATGCACCACGTCTTTTTGCATCATTCGCCTGTCTATAGACATTTATGTTGCCTCCATGTCTTGACTGCTGTGAGTACTGCTGTTGTGAACACAGGGGGATGTATATAGATTTTATCTGGGTATATGCATAGGAGGAAAATTGTTGGATCATAGGGAAACTCTATCTTTAGTGTTTTGAGGGACCTCTATACTGTTTTCCATAATGGCTACAAGTTACATTCCTACCAACGGTGTAGGAGGATTCTCTTATTTCCATACCCTCTCTGAGCACTTGTTATTTGTAGACTTCTTAATGGCGGTCATTCTGACTATGGCCCACCATTGATTAGAAATGACAAAGAAAACAATCGGCCCTTGACTACAGAGAGCTGGGGAAGCACCGCTCCAGACGCCTCTTCTTCCGGGTCTTAGCAACCCTCCAGTCAACAAATTACATTAAAATGTGCTGCTTAGAAAGACTGTGCACAGGAGGCGCCAAAGGCCGCTTCCCAGGTCAGCTCTCCTACCTTAGTTGTCCAGCTGGAAGCATCCCTCTTCCATCAAGCCCTCCCTGCCATCAAGTTCCTAGCCCTCTCTCCTGCCCCGGAACCCATAGGACTTTCTGTCTCCACCACTCATTTGACAATTCAGCTAATAAAATATAATAATAATGATTGAGTGCAAGGCTTTGTACCATCACATTAAACACATGTCCTTTGTGTCTGGCCTCTCGAGGCTACTTTGCAGCCTCTATTGCAGACACTTGACTGCTGTGTGTGGACTCCTCCACTCCCAGCTATGAGGCTCCTGGGCACCAAGCCTACCATCCATCTTCCTAGGGCCCTCCACCCTTGCTGGGCACCGCAGACGGCAGCAAACAGACAAATAGACAAATACACCAGTAGACCCAGCGGCCAGATTTGCTGGAGGAGACTTGGCACCGGGTGGGGCAAGGGAGGAGCAAAGGAACTCCCTTCTCTTTGTTCAACATTTATTTCCAAGCACCAGGGCTGTTTTCTTTTTTGTTTTAAAATATGCCGATTTTTTTTTTAAGCCATAAGGTAAAATATGGGAAACCTGAGAGAGCAGACAACCACCAGCCTTGGGACCCCCTCTTCAGAGCTGACCACTCCTCCCCTCCCATCAAAGATGTGCATGTATCTGCAGGCACTTTTGTGTCCTTCTCTCTTATAATTCCAGGGATGCCCGTATGGAGCCTCAGGTGCAGGTGCCAACCTGCTGGATCAGACTCACCTGACACAGATCTGGGGCCAGGCCCAGGCAGGGTTTATGGGAGGACATCTGGGAACTGGCCTGTCTCTAATTAAATTGAATAAACTCAGTCTGGGACTCTAGGGGTGAGCCTAGTGCTCCAGCAGTTTGTTGACTCCTCTCTAGTTACAAGGGAGGAAACTGAGGCTCAGGAAGGGGAACTAATTGAAGTGAGTGGCAGGGATGGGGTGGGGGGGGGAGTAGGGCTATGTTTCCCATGGCAACAGGCCTTAGGGCTTGTATTAGTTTCCAAAGTGAAAGTGAAGTCACTCAGTCCTGTCCGACTCTTTGTGATCCCATGGACTATAGCCTATCAGGTTCCTCCGTACATGGAATTTTCCAGGCAAGAATACTGGAGGGAGTTGCCATTTCCTTCTCCAAGAGATCTTCCCAACCCAGGGATTGACCCAGGTCTCCCACATTGTAGGCAGACGCTTTACCATCTGAGCCACCAGGGAAGTCCATTAGTTTCCAAGGGCTACCCTCATTACACAAACTGGGTGGCCTAGGATAACAGAAATTTCTTCTCTCCCAGTGCAGGAGAATTTTATGGAATTGAATTTTATGGTGACTCAGAGGTTAAAGCGTCTGCCTGCAATGCGGGAGACCTGGGTTCAATCCCTGGGTCGGGAAGATCCCCTGGAGAAGGAAATGGCAACCCACTCCAGTACTCTTGCCTGGAGAATCCCATGGATGGAGGAGCCTGGTGGGCTACAGTCCTCGGGGTCGCAAAGAGTAGGACACAACTGAGCGACTTCACTTTCCGTTTCAGTGCAGGAAGCTGGAAGTCTGTAATCAAGGTGCCCACGGGGCCCTGCCCCTCTGAAGGCTCTAGGGGAGGATCTTTCCCTGTCTCTTCCAGCCTCTGGAGGCTCCCAGTGTTCCTTGCTTTGAAGACACATCCCTCCAGCCTGTGCCCCTGTCATCACACCGTCTGCCCCCTGTCTCTGTGCGTCCTCGCCTTTTCTTAGAAGGACACCATGTGCTGTGCTTAGTCACTCAGTCATGTCTGACTCTGTGACCTCATGGACTGTTGCCCGCCAGGCTCCTCTGTCCATGGGGATTCTCTGGGCAAGAACACTGGAGTAATCTTTCCCACCCAGGGCTCGAACCCAGGTCTCCTGCATTGCTGGAGGATTCTTTACCTTCTGAGCCACCGGGGAAGCCCCACGAGGGCACAAGAGTGGATTTAGCCTCACCTTCCCAAATCTGCATCCCAAGTCACTTCAGTCATGTATGACTCTTTGCAACTGTATGGGCTGTAGCCCACCAGGCTCCTCCGTCCACAGGATTCTCCAGGCAAGAATACTAGAGTGGGTTGGCATACTCTCCTCCAGGGGATCTTTCCTACCCAGGGACTTAACCTGCGTCTCTTATATCTCATGCTTAGCAGGAATGTTCTTTACCACTAGGGTCATGTGGGAAGCCAAATTTAGGATAGTTATACTTTGATATCCTTAACTTAATGCATCTGCAAAGCCCCTATGTCCAAATATGGTCACCTTCTCAGGTTCCGGGTGGACATGAATGGGGTGGGTGGTTATCCCACCCTCTACCAGGCCTTCCTTCATAAACAGCTCCACAGGCAGACCGAAGGGCTGCTTTGGGCCCCCAGCCTCAGAGGCTCCAGGCAGCCTTAAACCTGGGGGTCGGTGGACTCAGCAGGGCAGCTTCAGGACAGGAGCTACATATCCAAGTTGCTTCCCTGTGCCAGGCTGGCACCCACCTTCTCCACCCCACCACCCTACCCCAACCCCAGCTGCTGTGAGTGTGAGCTGCTCTCAACTGACTCCTGAGAATTGCCCCAGCCTACTGGAGATGTCTGGCCGGAAATGCTGATTGTTTCCAGACAGGAGCAATGATCGGATGATACCGGAATACATCAGCCCAGTCTCCGTGCTTCAGGAAGGGACAAACTCCTGGTGCCATTCATACTCCCGAGCTCCTCGTAGGACCAGCCGACGTGAGACCTCTACCAAGCCCACCTGTTTGCCAAGCATCCTCCCTAGCCCCTTACTTCCCTTCCCTCCTTACATTTTCACCTGACCGCCTCGGGCTCTGCTTCTCAGCAACCTGCCCTAAAAGAATGGGGGAACAAGACTGCCTGTAACAGCTAGGGAAACAGACCGGAAGGCTCTGCTGCCATCCTGAGCCAACAAACCATCCAGCCATCCCCCTCCCTCAGCCCTCCATGGCATTCACTGGGAGAGTACACTGTGGGCACTGGGCACCCCAGGGGGAGTGAGGAGGGGTGGAATGGGAGTGACAGAGGAAGAAGGGATAAACTAAACAGGTATCACCATGGAGCTTGTATTATGGAAATAAGACACACAGGCATGAGCCAACTTGAGAGCAATTACAGAGGGCATGTCAGCACTGCTAAAACCTGCCAGCAGATCTTGGTTATCTCAGGGACAACTCGCAAAGGGGACTCCCCACCCCCGTCTTGGCCATATTCTCTTGGCTAAAATACCAGGAAGTGAAAGTCAACAGGGCCAACTACAGTCCATCTGCCACAGACCTCAAGGGCTGGCTTAGGCACTTGTTCGTTAATTGGTTGGTTGGTTAGTTAGCTAAAGAAAGAGAAAAAATGGGGCAACCCAGGCAGAAAGACCACACTGACTAGGCCTAAAGAGAGCCTGGTTAAGGAAGTGCCAACAGTTCTATACAAAGGTGGGTGAAGAGAACGCCTGGAAATGAAGCCTGGGCGCTGGGCAGAGAGACACCGGGGGTGGGGGGCGGGAGGCTTGTGCGCTAAGCTTTAAATTAGGGCTTTACTTTGAAAGTTGTAGATAGGTACAGGATTATAAAAGGAAAATTACTTGAGTAGATTTTCATTTTCAAAAGATATCTTCGACATTGGTTTGGACAGTAATTTGGGATGCAGTGTATACATTATCTACTGCCATATAATGGTGGTGGTGGTGGTGGTTTAGTCGCTCAGTCAGGTCTGACTATTTTGATCCCAAGGACTGGAGCCCACCAGGCCCCTCTGTCCATAGGATTTCTCAGGCAAGAATACTGGAGTGGGTTGCCATTTCCTTCTCCAGCCGCCACATAATATTCCACTCTACAACTTAGTGGCTTAAAAAAACCGAACACTTATCATCTGACGTGGGTTCTGAGGGCCAGGAACCTGGGAGCAGACTAAGTGGTGGTTCTTGGGTCAGGGTCTCTCCTGAGGGTGCAGTCAAGCTGTCTGTAGGGCTGGGAGATCTGCTGCAAGACGGCTCACTCACAGGACGCTGGCAGAAGACCTCACTTCCTCCCCACTTGGGCCTCTGCCTGTGTGTGCGTGCTCAGTCACTCAGTCATGTCTGATCCTGCTACCCTGTGAACTGTAGCCTGCCAGGTCCTCTGTCCTTGGGATTTCCTAGGCGAGAGTATTGGAGTGAGTTGACATTCCCTTCTCCGGGAAACTTCCCAGCCCAGGGATTGAACCCAGTTCTCCTGCATTGGCAGGCGGATTCTTTACCGCTGAGCCACCTGGGAAGCCTCGAACCTTTCCTTAGGGCTGCTTATAAAGTAGCAGCCAACGTCAGAGCCAGGGACCCAAGATGGGGTGAGAAGGAAGCTGCAGGGACTTAATCACATCAGTTATGCTATATGCTGCCTAACTCATTCGAACAGATATAGACACCTCTGTCCTTCTCCATGAAAAGAATGGTGACTCGGCCTGAAGAGGATGGTAGAATTAGAAGCCTTCTTGGCAGAGTCACAACAAATCCAGATATCAAAAGGTCTAACCCCTTTACTTCGGATCTGTGTCCTCTAGGTAGCCACAGGTGAAGAACAAGAGCAAAGGAAGCTAAGCCAGGTAGGGATCTTTCAAACAGTAGCTAACCCCAATTGAAATGAATACTGAAGTCATAAGCTTTTGCTTGGTAAGCTAAACTGAGTTTATACTTCCTAAAGTGCCCCCAAATGGGCTCTCCTGGAGAGCCCCTTTTCTCCAGGAGAGGTAGAATGGTCTTGGAAAGACTTAGAGGGTTTTGACCAGGAGACTCGGCTCCAACATCAGAGTGTAGCCTTCAGTCAGAGAGTGAAAGGGGGAGAAGCAACCCTAACATAGAGACTGTCTGTTGCTTTAGCCCATCCAGCTTCTAATTCTTCTTCCTGGTGGGATTGAGCAGTCTGTCAGGCTCCAAAGGGAGCACACGACCCAGGTCTAACCAAGGAGAACACTGGGTGTCCTTGACCACCATGATTGGTCAGAAGCAGGCATGTGACCTAAGCTGGGCCAATCACAGCCCTCCTCAGCAATTTCCCTTGGAGAAAAAACTGCTATCTCATAGGCATGGGTTGCTATGATGTAAGTCTCAGGTTGCTGATAGCTGTCTGGCCACCACCAGGCCAAAACTGGCTGAGAATGAAGCTTGCTCAGGGATAAGCAGCAGAAAGTGAAGGAAGGAACAGGCTCTTGGTGACATCATCTGTGCACCTGAGCCAGACAGACCTGAAAATAGCAACCCCTAAGACTTTTAGTTAACTGAGTCAAGAAATTCCCTTGGGGGGTTGTATGGCACTTATAATTGAGAAACTTTTGAAGGGTACACCTCTTGGGAGACAACATGATAGAAGTGGGAGATCTGGAGGGAAAAATCAGCATAACCAGATTATCTAATTCAGCCATCTCATCACAGCCAACCTCTGTGATTCTCCTTCTGAGGCTATCCCAGTCCTGGGAGTTGTTTTATCAAGGCAGGCTTATTCTCTTACCCACGCATGTAGGAAAGAGCCCACTGCACAATCCTGCAAAGACTCATAATTAGGAGGGTCATGTGATGGTGTAACTGAGTTTCGCGCATGCCCAGCTACGCAGACTTCATCTGGTTCAGCCCTGATCAAATCCAAATATTGTCCCTTCAGTTGGCCCCATTTATTATCATTCAGTTCCTGCTCAAACTCTCCCATGATAAGATCTGCCCCACCTCCTCATCAACTTTTCCACTGAGGCCAAGAACCAAGAGCATAGCTCGAAGTTTCTTTCTCCATCTTGCTAAGCCAGTTTCTGTTTCCCTGAAACTTCCACAGTCCCTGGCAACACAGGAAAATTCTAAACCCTTTTCCAAAGGCATGTACGGAGAGTGCTGCATCCCATTTTACTAACAGGGATCGGGTTCAGCTGTGTGAAATGGAAACGGACTGCAGCAGCTTAGTTACTTCTTCACATTATACTAGGGCCGGGCTGCCTGGAGCTAGTGCAACAACTCTGTGAAGTTCTTGATGTCCTTCTAGCCCTCTCCTCCACCACCCTTAACTAGTAGTTTTCATCCTTGTGGTTGCCTCACAGTTGCAAGATGGCTGCTGCATCTCCAGACCCCAATCCACACTCCAGGCAGGAAGAAAGAAACGGAAAGCAATGAGAAAACAAAGCTTTCCCAGAAGCATCCAGCAGACTTCTCCTTTCGTCACATTGGCTGAAATTGTGTTGCAAGGACTACATCAGCTGCAAAGAACTATAGGGTATGTCTTATTTGTTAAAATCTGGACTCTGCTGCCGCAGCTAAAATGACTATGCAATTGATACAGGAAAAAGCGAGAATGTGCATTGGGTAGGCAACTAGAAGTTGCTTCAAAGGCTTTCTCTGGACAAAATTCTTCTATTGAGAAGCAACATTGGAACAAGGCCGATGCCTTGACTTGAGGGGGTGGGGGTCAGATAGACCCCCCAACTCCAAGTCCTCCAGACCCCTTCCTTTCCCAGATGACTCTAGAAGATATTCTTAAGCAATCTGAGCTCCTGTTTGCTTATTTCTTAAAGAGGATAAATGTGCTTTTCTCAAGGGTTTCTGGAGTGATTAGAGCATCTCCATGAGAAGTATCTTAATACTGAGACTCAAAAAATGGTAATTCTTCTCCTACTTCCTATCATTGCTCGTCATGTGACATGTTTCTAGTCCTTTCCTCCTGGACATGCTCCCAGGATCTGCTTTAATGTCTTTTCCGAAATGTAACCCCAGTGTGAAATGTAAAACTCTACTATGCCTCCATGTGGAGCACAGTGGGGATGCTTATGCTCCTTGATTTGGGCATCGTACTTCTTACTCACACTCCCTCACGTCTCTGGTGGTCTGAGCAGCAGACGTGGTAACAGCAGACGTGGGGAACTTTGCATTCACGTCTCCCCACCTTGGGCTCTTGGCCCATCAGCAGTAGACCAGAAGGAGCTAAGCAGAGACCTGCATCCAGAGTCAGCTTTATTAAAGCAGAGCCGGATGCAGAACTGACAGGACCTCCAACTCCCTTCCTCAGCCCTGTAGAACCCTGATGAAACCTCTAGTCACAGGCAGAAAATCTGGAACCCAGGGAGCGAGGGCCTGGCTGAACCCAGCCACAGAAGAGGACCTGCTTAAGCAGACTTAACCCAGGGCGCCCAAAGCTGGAGCTGCTCCCCCACCACAGGTGGGTCATTGAAGCTATCATAATTTCTCCTAAAAGTCTGCGTAGAATTAAGCCAGGCCCTCCCCATCCCAGACTAGCACTACTGAGTGTCTCTGCTTTCATTTCAGCCCAGCCCAGCTATTCCCAGCTCATCACTCCAAATGGGAGCTCTCCCACCGCTTCTTTGAAAAGCTCTGGTTCACTGTCCTGTCTTGGCCATCAATATAAGCGTCTCCCTGGATACCTAGGGTTTTATTTTCATACCTACAATCCAAGTCCTTCCTTCGGAGATTTGAATCAGAACCAAGAGGCTCCCGTCCGCATTAGTTGCTCCTTTGAAGAGAAGCCATGCTGTTTCCACTTTACCTTTTCCCCCTCGTGTTCTGTACATCCTAGAAGAACAGGCTATAGGTGGAGAGTGAGAGGCAGGAAACAGAGCTGGGAGGAGAGACTCTGTGCTTCCACAGTGCCCCATTCCTGGTTTCAGTACATCCTTGAGGCCCAGCAGCAGGCCTGCCCTGGAATTTTTGAGACACTTCTGAGGTCTTTCCAATAGATTTCCTGTTTTGCTTAGCTCAGCCAGAGTTCGTTTCCATCCATCATAAGCAAAGAGGTCCTGAAAAATTTGGAACAGAGCGTTGGCACATCATCCATGTGGTACGTTCCCAAACCAAATACGGTAAAGCCTCGCTTCCTCAGAGGTCACGAGTGTGTCCCCTTGCCCAAGTAGAACACTGTGGAAAACCCGGACGGAAGAAAGAGGGCCTGTTGTTCTGTCCTCCTGGCTGAGAAGTGAGGCCAGGAGGAGACAAATCATGGAGCAGGGCAGAGCTCGGGAAATGGCCATGGACTGGAACACTTAAGGCAGAAACCAGAGAAGCCAGGATCCAGCGGGCACCGAGGACAGACAGAAGTCAAAGAGCAGTGGGCTAAGGCCCAAGCTGGCGGGAGGAAGCCACCCTTCCAGCACCAGAGAGCCTCGCCGAATGTGAGCTGTGAACAGACACTCCTCTTGAAGGCCCAGGACCACTGTCCCTGGCATCTCCCATCCCTGCTAGAGTCACTGAGTCCTGCAGTGAGTCCCCGAGGCCCAGCCAGGCTGGAGTCAGGCTCCCGAAGCTCATGCACTGGCCCCATGAGTTGTCCAAGGGGCTGGATTCCACACTGCCTTTTTATTTAGGAAGCACTTAGTGTTACCAGCTAGGGTTCTTGACCTTCCTCAATCAATAGAAATTGACTAGAGGCCAGACAAGAAATTCAGCCAAGGCTTTATTGGGGCCCCAACTGCGGAGAAGACAATGACAACCCACTCCAGTACTCTTGCCTGGAAAATCCCATGGACGGAGGAGCCTGGTAGGCTGCGGTCCATGAGTCGCTAAGAGTCGGACACGACTGAGTGACTTCACTTTCTTTTTTCACTTTCATGCATTGGAGAAGGCAATGGCAACCCACTCCAGCGCTCTTGCCTGGAGAATCCCAGGGACAGCAGAGCCTGGTGGGCTGCCATCTATGGGGTCGCACAGAGTCAGACACGACTGAAGCGACTTAGCAGCAGCAGCAGCAGCAGGAAGAGCAAGAACAAACAACAGGTTCCCTTGCTTGCTTATGCCCTGCTCCCCAAGGTGAGAGGAGGCGAGCTTGTTCCTTATATGGATTAAGTGTAGGACTGGGTCCAGGGATCAGGCCAAAGGGCTGCCTTAGACATTCTGCCCACCCTTCTGGTGCTGCTGTGTGCAGCGGGCATGCTTGGTACCCTGCCTTAGTTCCCAACACCCTATTTTTTGCTCCAGACTCCTCAAAAGTGGCCGTTGGGTTTTTTTTTTTTTTTTTTTATCTCTTTGTATCTTTTGGATCCAGAATTTGCCCCAACTGAGTGTGCATGGAGTTATTTTTAGTCTCGTACAGTTTCTTTGTATTTCATTGCTCCAGGAGAGATGTGTCCAGGTACAAGCTCTGCAGCACAGCACCAAAGGGTCCCGGGCCCCAGCCTATCTCACTGCTGCTGCTGCTGCTGCTAAGTCCCTTCAGTCGTGTCCGACTCTGTGCGACCCCAGAGACGGCAGCCCACCAGGCTCCCCCGTCCCTGGGATTCTCCAGGCGAGAACACTGGAGTGGGTTGCCATTTCCTTCTTCAACGCATGAAAGTGAAAAGTGAAAGTGAAGCCGCTCAGTCGTGTCTGACTCTTAGCAACCCCATGGACTGCAGCCTACCAGGCTCTTCCGTCCATGGCATTTGCCAGGCAAGAGTACTGGACTGGGGTGCCGTTGCCTTTTCCGCCTGTCTCACTAGCAAGCTGGACGAACCAGCTTCCCAGCCCACGCTGGATTGGAAATCCCGAGTTGGAAATGGGGAGAGACGCTATTAGAGAAGTCACAGAGACAGTGGCCAGAAGCAGTGAGCCACAGCAGGGCTTCTCCAGCTCACAGTGATGAGCTGTCCTGTGCATCACACGACGTTACCAGCATCCTCTGCCCCTAGATGCCAGCAGCACTCCCTCTATTTGTGTCAACCAAAAACGTCCCCAACATTGCCACGTGTTTCTGGGGGACAAACTCATGCCAGGCGGAGAACCATTGTGCTACAAGAAGAGAGTAAGAAACCATTTTAAAATATTCACAAGAATGACAGCAAGGCCAGTTAGTTAAAGGGGCAGAGCCCAGCATCCTTCTAGGTCCTTAAGGGTGAGTCCTTTATGGCACATAGTCACACCATGCTTGCTACTGACCCAGAGCTGTCCTGGCCGCTCTCCTGCCCCTCTACCATGCTGATGGAAATCCCCACAAAGTGCCAGAGGAGAGCCGACCACCCCATTTAAGAAGGCCAGTTCTCAGAAAGTGAGAGGTATGTACCCTCAAAGGGTGACAGCACTCCCTGTGGAGGAGAGGACATGGGATTTTTCTCCTCTCTTTAGCATCCTTTGGCAGTGCTTAGCAGGCACATAGTAGGCCCTCACTAAACTGAAATGAGTTACATTCAGTTTTAAAGGTTTCTACACTGACTGTAAAGAAAGCTGAGCTCCAAAGAATTGAAGCTTTTGAACTGTGGTGTTGGAGAAGACTCTTGAGAGTCCCTAGGACTGCAAGGAGATCCAACCAGTCCATCCTAAAGGAGATCAGTCCTGGGTGTTCATTGGAAGGACTGATGCTGAAGCTGAAACTCCAATACTTTGGCCACCTTATGCGAAGAGCTGACTCATTTGAAAAGCCCCTGATGCTGGGAATGCTTGAAGGCAGGAGAAAGAAGGGGACGACTGAGGATGAGATGGCTGGATGGCATCACCAACTCAATGGACATGAGTTTGGGTGAACTCCGGGAGTCGGTGATGGACAGGGAGGCCTGGCGTGCTGCAGACCATGGGGTCACAAAGAGTCAGACACAACTGAGTGACTGAACTGACTGACACTGACTCCATAGGGTTTTGGGACTCAGGAAAGGACAAGATCTTCTCAATACTTGGAGGCCTATCTGTGATTCTGCCTCCCTGCCCAGACCCTCCCTGCTCTCCCATGACCTTTCCTACCTTCCTAGTACCTTGCCCCTGCCCCCATCCCACCCTGCCCTGTGCTTATCAGGTAGGTCCAGAGGAGGTAAGAACCTCTCAGCCTGGTTAGAGCCCTTCCAGTGCTGCAGACGACCATATACATAGGTTGTTTGAGGGGGGCAGCTCATGCCCCTTCTCCTCCCCCTAAAAGGATGTGGAGGATTGAGAGCTGGCCCATGGAGCCCTGATTTGTGAAGAAGTACTGCAGTCCAGGGGCTCCCCAGGTGGTGCAGGGGTAAAGAATATGCCTGTCAATGCAGGAGACAGAGGTTCGATCCCTGGGTTGGGATGATCCCCTGGAGAAGGGAATGGCAACCCACTCCAGTATTCTTGCCTGGAGAATTCCATGGACAGAGAAGCCCAAGGGGCTACAGTCCACGGGGTCGCACAGAGTCAGACCCGACTGAGCACACGTGTCTGGAAGAGGTGAAAGGTGGGAAGATTTGCATCAAGGGAGTTCCCAAAGACTCCGCCCTAAGAGATCTGCTCTGAAATCTGGAGTCAGCTGGAAGAAGCCGGCCTGCTCAAGAATCTAGGCCCCACTGGGTGCTAGTTTCCAGTGCAGAGTGCATGACGAACTCTTGTTCCTGCAGCCAGGAGCCAGAGACACTGAGAATAACAGTCACAGGAATACCCTGGGACAGTCCTTCAGGCTGGCCACAGTGAACCAGAAGCTCTGGAACAAGAGGCAGAAGGGACAGCAGAGGAAAGGATGAGGATTCCCACTGAACACGCACTTTGGGGCACATGCGTCTCAAGCATCACGCCATGAGCTGCGTCATAGGTCAACCTGGGGCTCTTCCAATCAAAACCCCAGGGCATTGCCGCACTAGACAATTCAGGGGACAGAGAGATCAACAAGCCAAGTCTCAGAAAGAGGAGGTGATTTTCCTGATATCACACAGCCATTAAGTAGCAGAGCCAGCATTCAGAAAAGGTCAAGAATGAGGTGCAGAATGTCCAGCAATCAATAGACAGGTTAAATAAATAATGGTTTATTTATAGAACACTGGGTGGCCATTGACATTTCTTGGTAGAAGAATATTTAATGACCTGGAAAGATGTTTAAGATATATAGCTGAGTGGGTGGTGGGGCAGAGCGGGGGGGAAGGCAGGTTACAAAACAGCATGTGCAAATGGGTTGTTAAAAAATAAAATGGAACACAGGGGTGTGATTTCCAAGAAAAAAATCAAAATATTAGCAGAGATTGTTTCTGGATAACAGAAGAAGGTGTAATTTCTATTTCTGTGACTGTCCATTTTTTCTTACAATCATTTTATAACAAGGACAAATCTGACAGAGCCCACACAGTGTTTTTCAGAGTCCAGACCAACACTGAAATTCAGGAGCCCGGGGCTGAGTGGACGGGAGAGTGTAGCGGGAAGCAAAACCCTTCCTCAGAACACTGGGATTTTTCTAGATCAGGCAGCAGCTGGGCTGGGTGCCTGCCTCTGCTGGGGGTGCCCCAGCCTGGCTCTGTGTGCCCACATGATTGAGGCCCACTCTTGTGGGGCTGTGCTTGCAAAGCAGGTGGGGGAGGGCAGTATTGGACCAGGTTTATCCTGGGTGTGTCTGGAGAGCAAGGAGAGAGCTTCGGAGAGTTGCTTCAACATGTGCCTCTGTGCCAAGTCTTCAGTTTAGAGGGTAGGAGTGAGACAGGCTGGGACCTGGGACCCTTTCCAACAGAGCTACAGTGCTTGCACCGGGACACACCTCTCCCTGAGCAACAAAATACAAAGAAACCGTATGGGACTGAAAATAACCCCACGTATGCCACGGTTGGGGCAAATTCGGACCCAAAAGATACCAAGAGATCAAAACACCCAACTGCCACTTTTGAGGAGCCTGGAGCAAAAACAGGGTGTTGAGAGCAAAAACAGGGTACTGGGAACATCGCGGGCACAGACCACCGCCTAAGAGGTGGCAGCCCAGCCAGGTCAGCCCCAGGCCTACCCCCAGACACATCCCTGCCTTCACCCACGTAAGGGACAGGCTCAGTGGGGAGTGGGGAGCAGAGCAAACGAGGGAGCTTGGTGCTTCTTCTCTCTCCCCGTGTTTGAGCAGTTCATTTCAGTCGCTCAGCCGTGTCCAACTCTTTGTGACCCCATGAACTACAGCACGCCAGACCTCCCTGTCCATCACCAACTCCCAGAGTCCACCCAAACCCATGTCCATTGAGTCAATGATGCCATCCAACCATTTCATCCTCTGTCATCCCCTTCTCCTCCTGCCCTCAGTCTTTCCCAGCATGAAGGTCTTTTCAAATGAGTCAGCTCTTCACATCAGATGGCCAAAGTACTGGAGTTTCAGCCTCAACATCAGTCCTTCCAATGAACACTCAGGACTGATCTCCTTTAGGATGGACTGGTTGGATCTCCTTGCAGTCCAAGGGACTCTCAAGAGTCTTCTCCAACACCACAGTTCAAAAGCTTCAGTTATTTTGTGCTCAGCTTTCTTTATAGTCCAGTTCTCATATCCTACTGGAAAAACCAAAGCAGGGGCCCCAATAAAGCCCTGCCCGGATCGTCTGGCCTCTGATCATTTTCCGGTTGATTAAGGAGGCAAAGAACCCTGGTTGGTAACTGGGTGGGGTGGGGGTGGGGGTCTCACTCAAAAATCACAAGAGTGGTCCCGTGAGCTCAGTCACCTCGAGCCACAACAATACACCTGCAAACGTTTAAAAATGCCGTGTAATACTTCAATAACCTGCAATTAAATTTGTTGAGAGTATAACCTATCTAGAAACATAATATTTGTTTGTCAACCTGATGCCCTAACTGATGCCCTAGAAAGGAAAAAAAAAAGTTTCTAATAAAACAACAAGTATTTCAACAGATGAATGCTCAGACAAGACTACAGTACAAGACGATACCCACTCACCTCCACCACCCTCAAAGGTACAGGAAATTTCCAAAACATTCCCTAGGGGAGACTCAACCCAGAGGACCACTGAGTAAATACCACTGGCATATAGTAAGTGCTTTTTCACAGCCAAGCTCTCTCTCTCTCTCTCTCTCTCTCCCTCTCTGTATATGTATGTGTGTGTGTGTGTGTGTGTGTGTATATATCTCAGAGTCCTCTGATATATAGATGATCTAAAGTCACCTTCCACTGGAAGGACTGATGTTGAAGCTGAAACTCCAATACTTTGGCCACCTGATGCGAAGAACTGACTCATTTGAAAAGACCCTGATGTTGGGAAAGATTGAGGGTGCGAAGAGAAGGGGATGATAGAGGATGAGATGGCTGGATGGCATCACTTGCTCAATGGACATTAGTTTGAGTAAACTCCAGGAGTTGGTGATGGACAGGGAGGCCTGGCATGCTGCAGTCTATGGGGTTGCAAAAAATAGGACACGACTGAGTGACTGAACTGAACTGAACTGAAAGTCACCTAACCTTCACAACAGTATGAAGTAGATGCTCTCGTATACCGGAGAAGGCAATGGCACCCCACTCCAGTACTCTTGCCTGGAAAATCCCATGGACAGAGGAGCCTGGAAGGCTGCTGTCCATGGGGTTGCTGAGGGTCGGACACGACTGAGCGACTTCACTTTCACTTTTCACTTTCATGCATTGGAGAAGAAAATGGCAACCCACTCCAGTGTTCTTGCCTGAAGAATCCCAGGGACGGGGGAGCCTGGTGGGCTGCCGTCTATGGGATCGCACAGAGTCGGACACGACTGAAGCGACTTAGCAGCTGCAGCAGCAGCAGCAGCTCTCGTATACCCCACTTTAGATGAGAAACAGAGGCCCAGAGAGGTTGAGTTATTTGCCCAAGGTTACCCAGCTAGTGGACGGAGGGATGCTGGGATCTGAACCCAGGCAAACCAGCTTTCCTGGAGGAGGAGTTTAAGCCTGAGGGAAGTGAGTCAAAGCTGAGGAAGGCCCCAGGCCCTCTAACCTGCAGTGTTTCTCAACCTCAGCACCACTCATACACTGGGCAGGATAATTCTCTGCTGTGGGGGCCATCCCATGCAGAATAAGATGTTTTAGCAGCATCCCTGGCTTCTTCCCACTGGAGGCCAGGAGTACCCCTCCATAGGCAACAACCCAAATATCTCCAGACATAGTGAAATGTCCCCTGGGGGGCAAAGCAGGGTCAGAGCCACCAGGGCACCCTCTAGAGAAGGCACGGCCCTAGCCAGTCTGCAGATTCGGGAGGATTTCTGGAGCGAAAGGGAAGCAGAGCAACACTCTACTGTAAGGGCGCGCATGATGCAGGCAGGACGGGAGGGAGGTGGTCACATGGAGGACATGTGAAGGCAGGTCCAGGTGGCCACGTGCACAGAGATGGAGAGAAAACCTGAGATCATGAGGCCGGGGTGGGGGGTGGCTGCCTTCCCTCCTCGTTCCTTGTCCAACTTCATGTCCTCCCCCAAGTGCAGACCCCTGATGAAGACAGCACCTGTAAATGATTTGGGTTGAGAATCAGTCCCACGTTGATCAGAATTTACTACGCTTTTCAAGCCCACAGCACCCCCCCTCCTCTAAAAGTCTTCACGGCTTTCCGACCCTCAGATGAATCACTCCCACACGTGGGGATCTGGCTCCCTGCTTTTGTAACCTGCCCTTCCTTCTTAGCCAGTCTCCCAGCCACACTTTCTTGGGCCCTGATAGCCATGTGCAGTCTCCTTGTCCTCAGCAGGCGGCAGATGGAGAAGGGGTGGGGGGTGGGGGCTCCTGGCTTGTAAATCCTGAGAAGGGCAAGAAGCAGGGGAGACAAATGCCTTGGGCTGATCAGCGAAGAGCCCGCTGCCAAACCCCCTCACCTCTTGGCTCTCTGGCAGAAGAGGGGATTCTCAAACAGCCCTCTAGCCACTGCCCTTGGCTCTTGACTGGAATAATTAGAGCTGGAGCCAGGAATGATGTCATGCCTTTGCAGGAGACTAGAAGATGACTTTGAGCAAGGCACTTACCGTGGCCTCAGCTCTCTTCTTTGTCTAGTAAACTGGAGTGGACTTGATGAGCTTGAATACTCCTGCACTGACTTTCTGATTTGTAGATAAAAAGCCTGGGCAGGTCCTTCTTGGAAGAGGGTGGCAGCCATGGCTTTTGCATATGCGACTCACTTTCCCTCCCGCTTCCTCTACTCGCCCTGTGAGCTTCTCTCCTTCTCCAGTTGGTAACAGCTGTCAATCATGGTGGCCTACTCCCAACTCCAGGAGATAGTCACGGACGAGGAAGCCCGGTGTGCTGCAGTTCATGGGGTCCCAAAGAGTCAGACACGACCTAGCAGCTAAATAACAACCCCCTTTCAAGAGCGTAGGAATGGGCAAGTGTTCCACCACCCAGCAGAGGTCCCTCCCCGTGCTGATTGGTTCACTGATGGACATACTCCTGTGCAAGCCATTCAAGACTCTTCCCTGTTTAGGGAAGACAGAAGTGATGTTTCCAGGGACTTGTTAGGTTGGAAAGATGAGTCTAAGGCTACCAGCTTAGAACAGAGGCAGTATACAGAAGACAGCCTAGCGGAGAGCCCAAGAGGCAGATAAAGGCTGATGACATTGTTTGAATCCCTGGATCAAACTGTGCCTGAAAGTGATACTTTTTTTTGCTTAAGCTAGTTTAATTTGGGTTTCAATAACCTACAACGGAAACAGTGCTAACTAGTACAGCCCTTTAGCAGCAAGGCTGTGAGAAGGGATATTGAGCATATGGAGGGGCAGAATCTACCAGCTTATACCTGCAGCCTGAGGCAACAAACCCCAGAACTGCTCCACATATCTCTCCCACCATGTGCTTTGACATGGCTCAACCTCAGCCCTATGAAGGGGAGATCTAACCTAACCCAGACCCAATGCCACCATGCACGTTTTTCAGGTTCAAATTTGATAGCCGCCTTGAAAAAGGACGTCCCTGTCCGAGGCCACACAGCACCCAGGAAAACAGGCAAGTGGGATCGGTAATGTACAGCTTACAGCAGTGGATTCTCCCTTGGTTGGAGAGATGGGGAGTAGGGTTTCTTGGGGTATAGTACACATCAACATGAGCTCAGCCTTCAATATTTGGCGCCCATCAGGGGAAGTCTACCCCCCTGGCACTGCAATTGCAGGGACCTGGGGCTTAGAACGCAGCTTTCCAGGTGGCATTAGTGGCAAAGAATCCGCCAGCTAATGCAGGAGACATAAGAGATGAAGGTTCGATCCCTGGGTCAGGAAGATCCCCTGGAGGAGGAAAAGGCAACCCACTCCAGTATTCTTGCCTGGAGAATTCTCATGGACAGAGGAGCCCATCAGGCCTGGTTGATTCCTAGCAGATTGATACTGTTCTTCCCACTGGGAAAACCAGCTCCAGCCACAGGGCCAACAAAGGTCTGGGTGTCTGTGTCCCAGGTGGGTGTGCCCACGGAGCAGTGTTCCACTCGGCTATGGACTGAATTGTTTCCTCTCAAAATTCATATGCTAAAGCCCTAACCCCCAATATGGCTGTGTTTGGAGACGAGGCTTTTAGGAAGCAATTAAGATCAAATGAGGTCAACATGAAACTATTACAACACTGTTAATCGGCTAAACCCCAATACAACGTGGTTTTGGTGTTAAAAATATTTTTTAAATTTTTTTAAAAAAATTTTTAATTAAATTAAATGATATCATAAGGATAGAGTCCTGACCAATAGACTTGGTATCCTTTTAAGAAGAGGAGGACAGAAATCTCTCTCCCACACAGACTCCGAGGGAAGTCCATGTGAGCGGAAAGCTAGCAGGCAGCCGTCTGCTCACCAGGAAGAGGACTCTCACCAGAACCTGACCACGCTGGAACCCTCATCTCAGACTTGGCAGCCCTCAGAACTGTGAGAAAATAAGTGTCTGCTCTTTAAACCATCCAGTCTATGACATGTTGCTATGACAGCCGAAGCCGACCAAGACACACTCCCCTCCACCTCCACCAGAAGGCCCCATGTGGGGGTGGGGAAATAATTCTTAGCCAGTGTTCTCAGCAGTAATTACATGCCAGGCTGTTACTTTTTCTTTTTTTTCATATTTATTTGGCCACCGCAGGTCTTAGTTGTTGCCCAAGATCTTTGTTGCAGGATCTTTAATTGCCGCATCCGAACTTTCAGTTGCATGGAGATCTAGTTTCCTGGTGGTGGTGGTGGTGGTGTAGCTGCTCAGTCATGCCCGACCCTTGCAACCCCATGGACTGCAGCCCGCCAGGCTCCTCTGTCCATGGAATTTTCCAGGCAAGAATACTGGAGTGGGTTGCCATTGCCTTCTCCAGGAGCTAGTTCCCTGACCAGGGACCAAATCCAAGCCCCCTGCATCGGGAGCACGGAGTCTTAGTCACTAGACCCATCAGGGAAGTCTCTTCCAGGCTGTTCTAAGCATTTTCCACACCTTAACTCACTGAGTCCTCATAACAGCCCTGCCAAGTAGGCAGCATTACAAGCTTCTCGCGCTACGGAAGTAAGAGTATTTCTATGAAACAGTTTGTTCGCGGAAATGGCATAAAATAAAGTAGTTATCCTAGGAGAGAAATTGATGAGCCGAAGAATTGATGCTTTTGAACTGTGGTGTTGAAGAAGACTCTTGAGAGTCTCTTGGACAGCTAGGAGATCCAACCAGTCCATCCTAATATTCACTGGAAGGACTAATGCTGAAGCTGAAACTCCAATACTTTGGCCAACTGATGCGAAGAGCTGACTCATTTGAAAAGACCCTGATGCTGGGAAAGGTTGAAGGTGGGAGGAGAAAGGGATGACAGAGGATGAGATGGTTGGATGGCATCACCAACTCAATGAACATGAATTTGAGTAAACTCCAGGAGTTGGTGATGGACAGGGAGGCCTGGCGTGCTGCAGTCCATGGGGTTGCAAAGAGTCAGACACGACTTGAGTGACTGAACTGAACTGAGCAAAGGAAGAAACAGATGTTCAGACACAGTTCAAAGCTTGAAGTGACTTGAGTCTGACATGTTGAATGTAGTTTCCTGGGAAGGAGCCTGGTGGGGCCACCTTCAGGGTTTGGGGTGTGCACTGCCTACATATAATGCTTGTAGCAAAATGAACGCTGAACGCTGTCTTCACTTTATACCTTTATTATCATAAAAGCAAAAATCCTCTTTAGATTTCAGTTAGCAAAAACAGGTACTAATGGTCTTTTGCAAAAGGAAAGTGGCATAAAGCAACCTTTCAAAAAGTGGGAGATACCTGCATGACCATTACACAGATGAGGAGACTGAGGCACGAAGTGGTTTGGGAACCAAGGTCACACAGTGATACTCTAAAACTGGATTCCAGCCCACCAGTCTAAATCCAGCGCTTCTCAACCCAGAGCAACTGAGGAAGGAGAGAAAAGCAAGAGTGCCTATGACCTCCAGAGAGAATTGGCAGGGAAGGCCTTGCATTCAGACACCGGGCAGTGCTCTGAGGGAGGACCAACTTGGTTCCCAGCTTGGCACAGTCCACAGGAAGTGACCTGCTGCAGCCTGGCCTCCAGGGAGATGCCCTAGGGGTGGTTCTCCATTCAGTAGCCCCATATCTTGCCTAAGTCATGTGAAAAATAAGAGGTGGACAACGGGTTGCTCAAAGCCCTTCCCATTCATTCTGTGGTCCTAAAAGCACACAGGTGCAGCCCCTTGGTGTGTGGAGGGGTGGGGGGTGGGGGAATAGTCGCTGCCAGAGGAACTGTGTGGAATCAGATCACCCAGTGGGTCCCTACCAGGGTCTGTTAATTCTGGCTCAGGGCCTGGCATAGATTTCAACTCACCCCCGAGGGCAAGTCTGCCCCCAAACATTCCCAAGCTAAAGCAGAGGGCTTACCCCAGGTCGAGGCCTTTCTGGAAACCTCATCCAATCCTACTGGCCAACAGCTACCTCATCACAACCTGGCCAAGCCCTCAAAAGTCCTTGTGACCTGGAGCGTTGAGTCATTCCAAGATTTATCTCCTTGTCCCCAGGGGTTCCCGATGCCCAGGACTCTGGGCTGGGGGAAAATGGTGGGCTTTGTGGGAATAGACTGAGACACCCCAAACACACACACATGCACACACAACCCAACCCCTTGCTCAGATGCCCAGCGGGGTGCTGGAACCAGTCCAGTTCAGTTCAGTCGCTGAGTCATGTCTGATTCTCTGTGACCCCGTGGACTGCAGCACGCCAGGCCTCCCTGTCCATCACCAACTCCCAGAGCCTACTCAAACTCATCTTCATTGGGTCAGTGATGCCAACCAACCATCTCATCCTCTGTCGTCCCCTTCTCTCGCCTTGAATCTTTCCCAGCATCAGGGTCTTTTCAAATGAGTCAGCTCTTCACATCAGGTGGCCAAAGTATTGGAGCTTCAGCTTCAGCATCAGTCCTTCCAATGAACATTCAGAACTGACTTCCTTTAGGATGGACTGGTTGGATCTCCTTGCAGTCCAAGGGACTCTCAAGAGTCTTCTCCAACACCACAGTTCAAAAGCATCTATTCTTTGGCGCTCAGCTTTCTTCACAGTCCAACTCTCACATCCATACATGACTACTGGAAAAACCATAGCCTTGACTAGACGGACCTTTGTTGGCAAAGCAATATCTCTGCTTTTTAATATGCTATCTAGGTTGGCCATAAGTTTTCTTCCAAGGAGTAAGCGTCATCTTATTTCATGGCTGCAGTCATGCTGGAACCAAGGGCTCCGTAAAACGCCCCTGGGGTCTCCCTGTAATGGCGCCCAAAAACCACCAGGGGTCGCTGTGTAACCAGCAGGCTGAACGATGATGGCGAGAGGATTTCTCCACCCACCGACCCTAGGGGACTGGGGAAGCCAAGGCAAGAGGCCCAGGTGGAGCAGAGGGGTGGCCCTGTACCCCGGCCTCAAGGCCAGCAGAAGCACCCCTGCAAAGACACGCGTCGTGATCCATGAGACTGGGGACAGCAGAGGTCTCATCCCAGGCCTGAACTGACACATGGGAGAGATGATGCCAGGGCACACCTCCCTATCCCAGCAAGCCCGCTCCAGGAGCTCTGCTCAGCTTCCTGGGGCTAGCCCCCAGCCACAGAAGGGGCCACGTACACTGTGTACATCTCTTCAGCTCCAGGGAGCAGAGCCCCCGCCCCACCACCACCACCACCCCCGCCCTCCCCCACCACCCNGGGCGCAGAGTGGGTGCTGAGTACCTGCTGTTGCCCTGCACATCCACGGGGTACCCTTGAGGGCAGCAACTTTATCACAGTGCCCTTGCATCCAGGCTCCGTCTGCTCTCCCTGTTGCTGGCTGAGTGACCTTGGCTTCCTCCAGCCTCATAAAATAAAGCCAGGAATACTTTATGTGCCCTGGAAGGTGGCTGTGAAGATAAGTATGGGGTGTGTGTGTGTGAGTGAGCCCATAGATCAGAGCACTTTATTGAAAGGTTCGTGGAAGCCTCATGAAAGCAGGGCTGTATTACCAACCCAGCCAGACTTCCCTGGAGATGCTGATGGGAAAGGCATGCTATTTACACAGCTTTCCTTCCACATGGCCAGGTCTTTCTCCCTGCCAAGTGAACACCACCCTCACAGAGGGCCTTACTTTGTGCCCTGGCTCCTCAGGCCAGCTCCTCCACCCCCACCTCGCCCCAACACACTCCTCCCACAATGCTGATGTCAGGTGGGGAAACTGAGGCACAGAGACTTCCAAGACCTCCCAGAACCATCATAGACCATGAGCTCCTCCAAGGCCCCTCAGAACTGCCAACCCTGCACCCACACCCTGCAGCCTCAGCCCCTGCCCTGGATTTAAACCTCAGGAAGGCCTTGACCTCTGTCTCCACCAGTTAGACCCCCAGGTCCCTCCCTAGTGCAAGCTGGGCAAATCAACAGACCCCCTTAGCTGTCCTTCCCCTTCTGGAAAATGGGAACAATGGTAGTATGGACCTCTTTAGGGTTGCTGTGAAGACTGGATGAAATGAAACCCACAACCCGCTGAGTTCCGGCTAAGATCTCAGTTCATTTCAGTTCTTTTGTTAAAGTGGAGCCTTCGGCTTGGCACTGCCTCCGAAGAAGAACCGTGTCATGTTTCAGCAGGGAGAGAAAGAGAGAATTCCTTGGCTGCGTGCACACCTGCTCAGCAACTGGTTTCTGCCTCTTTGGAAGCTTCTGGAAAGGTGGTCCGGGACAGTGGCCCTGGGGAGAACTCTGAGGACCAGGCGCTAGCCATAAAGACTTGGGAGGTTCCTTGGGACCTCAGACAAGATGCTGCTCCAGAAAAGGAATGGATGGCGGAGGACAGTGTCCCCATGCCCCCCGCCCCCCCACCACCCCCCAAGGAAATTGCTGAGTGGAGAAAGGATGTGGTGCCAGGCAGGAGCCACTGAGACCGAGCAGGGCTGGCTCCCAGTGCATTCAGACATTCACAGCCTTCCCTTGGCAGAAGGGAGACAGGGCAGCTGCTCAGTCTCCTCTTTGTTCATCTTTCTCTCCCCCTACCCCAGGCCGCATCCTTGCATTTCCTCCCCACTCCCCAGCTTTCTCTCTCCCTGGTTCACGTTCTCACCCTTCCTCATCACCCCCCCCTTCCATCTCTCCCTTGAAGTGGATTTCTTGCTTTCTCATCCTTTCTTCTCCCTCAGCTCAGAATCACACTTGGCAGCCAGTCGTCCTCGCCTGCCTCCCTCCCCTGTGTCCTTCCCTCCACCCGCTCCTCCAGCAGCTTCGCTTCTCTTCCCTTCCCCTCCCCAGTTCCTCCCTCCTCCTCCTTCCCTCCTGTGTCTCCTTTCTCTCCCTGCTTACCCTCCACCTCCTCCTCCTCTCTCTCTCTCTCTGTCTCCTCTTCACCTAAAAGAGACGCTATGAATCCCCAGGCAGACAAAGCCAGGTCAAGGTCATCCCTCAAGCCCTCCCTAGCCCTGGCCTGGAAGACCGGGGTCCAGAAACCAAGGTCAGAGCAGAGCAGAAAATCAGAGTGCGTTGGGGAGAATCTGTCTTGGGATCCAGACAACCCCTAGGGCACCTGGAACCCTCTCCCTGCCGGGATTCTAATGCCAGGCCACCTGCTTCTCAAAAACGCCCCACCTGGCTCCTCGCTCCCGGCTGCATGAAGCCCATGGAGTAGGGAGTGTCTGAATCCTCACCTTCCCTGGCTCTGCTTACCTCCTTCCTCTCTGCCCTGGTGAGTTCAGGTGAGAAGGAAGAATTTTGAAGCAGTCATAACCTGCTTCAAACTGGAAGCAAAGGGCTGAGGAGGGGTGGGGGTTGTATCATATAGGAGGGGCACATTGTAATAGAAAAAGCATGAGGCTTTAAAACCAGACAGGCTGAGCTTGAAATATTGATTCTGCTTCTTAGCAGCTGATGACCTCGAGCAAGACACTTTCTGCACCCCAGCATCCACTTCTGTGCAATGGGGATAACAAAGGCACCGCCATCCTGGGGCGGCTGCGAGAACGCAGGGAGAGAAGGCACGCACGGGAAGTGCTTGGCACCGCCGGTGGCTGCTCCTGTCTGAGTGCCAGTTTTCTCTCCTTGGAAGAAGAAAAGGCTTCCTGGAGGAGCTGGGGCTTGTCTGGGGTGTTGAAGGATGGGTAATAATGGTGATCATCCTTCTATTTTTGTTGACACCATGTGCGATGCTAAGTATTTTGAATGCATTGTATGCTTTAATCCCCAGCAAACTTATGAGGCATTTTTTTTTTTACCTCTTGGGTGGAAGCTGAGGCTCAGCCAGAGGAGGCAATTTGCCCCTAGTCACACAGCAAAGCGCAGAAAGAAAATTCCTAACTCCTCTGCTATCACTGGGGGTGGTGGTGGGAGGCAGGGCAGAGTGACAGCCGGCAAGACCCAAGCACAGTCCCAGCACAGTCTGTAAACCAGGCATGCGCAGGGGACAGGGGTCCTGGGTGCGGCTGGGGGGAACTCTAACTGAGGCTAGCGCAAGCGCCTGGCTTCATCTCGGGTCAAACTCTGAGCCTTCTGGTTTCCTGGCCCAAGCCAGATTTCTTGCCCAAGAACCAGGTTGGGAGGGGATGGGGTAGGAGTCCGGGTTCCCATCTCTGGAGCATCATGTCCCAACGGGCCCCCTTCCTTCACACACACACACACACACACACACACACACACACACACACACACATCCTTTAATCCTGAGAATCCCTGAGGTTCCGTTCCCGCCCCTTGTATGGCAAAAAATGGTCTCTTGGGTTTTTGCCACCCCGTGTTGTATAACTGGGATAATCGACTCCCTCTCTTCTGGGGAATCAGGACTGGGCTCAGCCGGGTGTGGGGAAAGAGGGCAGCGGCCGTGGGACCACAGGAGGCGGGTCATCTATGGGGAAGGAGCTCTTGGTGAAACCTGAAAACAGCAGGTTTCTGGTGAGAAGGGCTGAGCCCCGGAGGGCACTGGCCAAACAGGTGTGATTGCCCCACCTCAGTCCCCAGCCGGGGTCCCTTCCCCCAGCCAGCTCTGATTCCACCGGCCTGGCTTTCAAAGAGAACTCCACAGTTTCCATGGCAACTCACCCACGTGGTCTCTGCCTTGGAGGCTGAGGAGTGGGGTGCGGCGGTGGGGAGAGCCGTGAAGGGCAGCTGACAAGCAGGCAAGAGGAGCTCCTGGAAGGTGAGGGCAGAGTCCCACCCTCCCAGGCCCTGCCACCTCTTAGGTCTTCACCTCTCCCTCCCGGGGGTCCCCCTACCCCCCACCGCTGGCCAAGACCCCACAAGCCCCCAAGGAGAGAGGGGAGGGACCTCCAGGGCAAGAGGCAGCAAAATCACCTCCAGCCGTTGTGCCCTTGACCTGGGCCGTCGGTGNGAGTCCCACCCTCCCAGGCCCTGCCACCTCTTAGGTCTTCACCTCTCCCTCCCGGGGGTCCCCCTACCCCCCACCGCTGGCCAAGACCCCACAAGCCCCCAAGGAGAGAGGGGAGGGACCTCCAGGGCAAGAGGCAGCAAAATCACCTCCAGCCGTTGTGCCCTTGACCTGGGCCGTCGGTGGGTCACGTCCTCTCTCACTTCTGTCCTCTTCAGGGAGAGGTCGGGAGAGCCCAAGTTGGAGGGCACCTTTACTCACGTCTCAGTGTCCCTTTCCTGTGAAATGGGGCCTTTGGCATCTGGTTCTGGAGCTGGGGGCCTGAATCCTAGCTCTCTGCGGCTGTGTCCTCCACTTTACAGTGGGTTTGAGCACAGCTGTTTCTCTTGTGTTCTCACAGGGCAGCGCGTGAGATGACATTTGGGAAAGTGCTATGTGAGAAGGAAAAAAAAGCGAATGAAAGAGCAGCAGAGAAGCTGCCGGTGAGCTGGGAGGCACTCAGAGCTCCCGCCTTTGCGCCCCTTTGTGGCCGGGGGCCTGGCTGTCCTGCAAGGAGCCTGCGGCTCAGAAACCCTTGTATTAAAGCCTTGACTGGTTTGTTGTTGTCGTTGTTTTTTTTAAGCCCTCACCTTCTTGTAATAACTGTGTCTTGACTGATCGCCCCTGGACGTGACCCCTTACCAAGAGCGTCTCCTCCTGGCCAAATATCTAGTCTAGCACCAAGCGTCCCATGATGCTGCTTGGCTGCCCTGCCTCCGTCATGCTGATGCTTGAGGTTGAGTGAGGCTTTTCCTGGAGAAGCCAGCTCATCCTTCTCTGGGCGTTTCTACCCTTCCTCCCCTCCTGTCTTTAGACTAGGAGGCTCCCTTGTGGGCTCTGGCTGGCAAGTTCTCTCCAGCCCTGCTGGTGGGGACTCATCTGGGCTTGGTCCCCTGAGAGACAGCCAAAACCCTGGAAAGCTGAGCTTAGCAGCAATGTGTGTGTGTGTCTGTGTTAGTCGCTCAGTCGTGTCCGATTCTTTGTGACCCCATGGACCGTAGCCCAGCAGACTCCTCTGTCCATGGGACTCTCCAGGCAAGAACACTGGAGTGGGTTGCCATTCCCTCTCCAGTGGATCTTCCCGACCGAAGGATAGAACTCAAACAAATCTCCTGCATTGGCAAATGGATTCTTTACCACTGAGCCACCAGGAAGCCTGCCATACCCCCTAGTCTAGGGAAAGGGGCATAAATTTGGCCATTTCTGTCTCTCTTCCCCGCCCCATCTCCAGGCACTGGCTCAAGAGGAATCTCCCCAGGCTACAGTCAGCCACCAGCTAGAACCAGTGTGTCCCTTCCCTTCTCCCAAGAGCCCCTGCGTTGCCCTGAACTGCTTCCTCCTACCCTGGGGCCCCGAGGGAGCCTCCTGTCTCCCTCCCTGGGCCTCCCTCCTCAGCCATCAAGTGGGGTGCTCTCCAAGACCCCCTTGGCTCGAAAACACTGACTCGGCAACTCTCTGCAGCTGGCAGACGCGCCAGGCTGCAGCCTCCTCCCCTACAGCCCAGCCCCCCTCTTTTCCTTTGTCACCTCATTCGGCAGGGCCCCCGAATCCCAGAGAGGGTGGCTTTCATTATTTTTTTCTTTATTTTTATCAAAGGGTATTTTTTTGGTCAAAAATTGTGTTTCCCCTGAGAGCGCGCAGCCTCTGAGCCGGCTCCCCTTTGTTTCCATGGTGACAGCAGCTGGCTCACATGTGTGGTTGCTATAGAAACGAGGCTGGTTCTCCTCCCCTCCTCTCTCAGTTTCTCTGCCTTCCTCATCACCTCACCACCCCTCCTTCCCCTTCACACCACTTGGGAGGCAAGAAAGAGCAATGGGAGCCCTCCCCGCCCTGGCAACTGGCAACTGGCACCTTGGAGTCAACTGGGTCTTGGTCCCTAGCTTGGCTGTCAGCGTGACTCGGCCCAAGGGCACATCTGCAAGAAGCCCTTCCTTCCACGCCCTGCGGTGCAGCCGTCTGATCCCAGGCAGTGTGGGGCACAAGCAGCCTTGAGATAAGGAGCCCTGAGCATCCTGCCTCCGACAAGGTGGTGGCTGCCTTCTCCCCGCCCAGAACACAGCCCAACCCAGACGTGTGTCCGGCACCTCGTGTTACACACAAAAGCCTCTTCCTGCCACAGAGTAGATGTGTGAAACCAAAGGAAGGCTTCTGGGGAAGAAATCAATGGCAGGAGAGATGGAAGCAGAGAGAGGGAGCCGTCTTGCTCGTCAGTAGATGTTACATAGGTTACGTGTCATTTTTCCCTCTGACATGTGCACTCTTAAAGCCCGGGGGCCCTGCCTGACTTATCTCTGATGAATTCTCAGTGTCTGGGGAAGAAAGAAAACACTATATCCGCCAAAATGCTCCTAGTGACTTTTTAAGGTGGTGACTCTTATTAGACACCCTTTTCGCTTCTTTTCTGCAGCCATCAGGTGCTGTGTATAAAAAGAATACACAACAGGTTTATTTGTTTGATCTTGAAGAAAAAAAGGGAAAGGCTCTGGAAAGATGCCAGAGGCTGGAGGCTCCTCTCCCGAAAGGCTGGAGCAGGCGGCTGCATGCCTACCCGGCCTCTTGCATCACATGCTGGGGCCCAGAGAGGTGAGACGGTGCTCCACGGGGCCTGAAAAGAGGCACCCAGGATCCAAAGACAGAGGTCAGACCAGGGCAGGGCGGGCCGAGCGAGACTCTGACATCTGCGGGTATCAAGGTGGCTGCAGCCTTGATACCCACAGCAGCCCCTGGCTGCCCCCCGCCCCCCACTCCCCGTCTCCCAGGCCGGGATTTGGGCTCACCCGGCCTAGAGAATGTGTGCCAGCAGCCCACAGACAGGGAAAGTTCCAGACGCCCCCATCTAGGTCTCCGGAGAGCCAAGGCTGGTGGAAGGACGTCTCAAGGCCAAAGAAAATGTCCTGCAGAGTCCTGTCCTTCAGCCAAGGGCAACCCCATCTCTGTCTCCTTCCCCACCACCTGCAGTCACCACACTGGGAACGGACCTCGAGGCACCTCGGAAATCCTTGATAGTGGGGGGTGGGGGGGGGCAGGAGCCTGATGGATCATGTGAGTGTCCCCACCATCTCCCCACTGGATGGACAGACAGACGACAGGGGCCCGGGCACATCCCTGTCGGCTAATCCTGCCAGGCTTAAACGTAGAGAGGGGGGCCGGAGGAAAACAAAGAGGAAAAGCAGAGGCGGGGAGAAAGCGGGGTCTGGCTGTGCCCACCGCCCAGCAGAGGGGCCCTCGCCTTGCTCCTCTGTGCTTCTCGGTGAGGCTAAGGCCACAGAGAACAGACTGGGAGGCACGGAGGGTCAGGGGCTGGGCAGGGGCACGAAATGCAGGGAGTCAGGATTTTTTGTGACGGGAGTTGCATTCAGTGCTTGGCAGTTTAAAAAAAGAAAACAATTGGACTTCCGAGTTGTACTTTCAAGGTCATGAAGCCTTCATAGCAAGAAAACCGCCATATCGTAAGGCTCCAATTTGCCCAGAAGTACCCAGTTTGAGCCAAGGCTCTGAAAGCAGTGCTGCCATTCTATATCGCCTCCTCACCAAAGCCAAGCAAGCAAGAGCGCCTCTAGGGTGCCGTCAAGCTTCCCTTCACTGTGGTGTGAGGGTGGGAGGGGGACCAAGGGTCAGAAGGCCCAGCAATGGGTTGCGTCCGCTCTATAAAGTCCCAGAGAAATCACGTCTACCACACCCCTGATAAGAAGTTCCTCTACCCTCCGCTTGAATGCCTCCTATGATGGGGATCTCATCTTCTTACAGCTATGTCCTCTCCCCAGTCCTGGGTTCCAATTTTCTCTCACTAATATTTGTGTTATTCTTTTCATTAAAAAAAAAAGAAGAAGAAGAAGAAAAAGCCAAGCTTCTTATTCTTTTCTCCTTACAGAGAAGATCAACCACAAATCACATCTGGGTGTATCTGTCATCCATGAAAGCTAAACTAGCCCTCACCCCAAACAGGTTTTCCTGATTCCAGCCAAACTTTTAAAGCTCCCTTCTTTCCCTCTCCCCTCTCCAATCTTCTGAAACACTGTCTTGCCCTTGGCCCTTTCTGCAAGCCTCAGCCCCAGGCGGGGTGCAGCAGGACGGGTTCTATTCTTGCCAGCTCAGATGCGCCTTTATTCTTGCCCTTGGTTCTGTGCCCTTCCTCCAGCTTTGAACATGTCCTTCTCAGTCTGAGCTCATCCGCCAGCTCTGCGATGAGGCACCTCGTCTCCTAGGCTCCTCCCCTTCTCCTTCTCATCCGAATCTGTCACGGTTACACGGTCAGAATCTCGTTTCCAGAGCAGTGCAACATTCTTCTTTTAAGGCTCACCTAGAGGGTCATGCCTGCCTTTTCCTTCCGCGCTGAGTATTACCGGACCAAGTTAGACACGTTAGCATCCTCCTCTCAGTTCCTTTGAAGTGGGAGAGATTATTTGTTTCCTAAGGCTGCTGTGATAAATTACCACAAACTAGGTGACTTAGAGCAACAGACGTTTATCCTCTCACGGTTTTGGGGGCTAGATGTCCGAAATCAAGGTGTCGGCAGGGCTGTGCTCTGAAGGTTTTTCGAGGGGGGCAGCTTGTTTCTTCTCTCTTCTGATGGTTGCCGGCAATCCTTGTAGACTGATTGCACCAGTTTCTCCTTCCATCATCACATGGCTTTCCCTGTAGTTCTCTCTGTACCTGGGCCCATATTTCCTTCTTATAAGGATACTAGTCTTTGGAACTAGGGCCCACCCTGTTCTAGTGTGACCTCATTTTAACTTCATTATATCTGCAAAGACCCTATTTCTAAATAAGGTCACATTTCCAGGTTCCGGGTATGTATGACTTTTGGGCGGGGGACTCTATGTGACTCCCTCACCCTCATCTTTGATTTCTCTCTCCCTTACTCCCACAGCCCTCTAAAGCTTTCCAGGCAGCCTGGTTCTTCTTCCTTGACATCCTTTCAGTCCATCCCAGTTCACCATCCTGACAGCCAGGCCCATTCTGCTCAGCACCGACTCTGGGACCAGACTGAGTCCTGGCTCCCCTGNCCTCATCTTTGATTTCTCTCTCCCTTACTCCCACAGCCCTCTAAAGCTTTCCAGGCAGCCTGGTTCTTCTTCCTTGACATCCTTTCAGTCCATCCCAGTTCACCATCCTGACAGCCAGGCCCATTCTGCTCAGCACCGACTCTGGGACCAGACTGAGTCCTGGCTCCCCTGTGTCCATATGGTAACTTGAGAATGTTACTTCACCGCTCCAGGCCTCACTTGCCTGGCCTGCAAAGTGGGGATAACAGAACCTGCTTCACAGGATTGTCGCGATGATCAAGTGAATTCCCCTTTGCAGAGAGAAGAGCAACGCCTGGCACAGACAAGGCCGCAGAAGTGTGAGGTGTCATGTCAGGCCTCGGGCCTCTCGAGCAGGGGTCACTGCGGCCACTCCCGAGCCAGCCACTTCCAGCTCCGGTCTGTCCACGAGACGCAGATCTTACCACATCATTCCATGTCATCTAAATATGTTCCACCTTTAAGGCAAGGTCCAGAAATTTCCAGGGGAGAACACAGGACCTTTGGCGAGGTGGCTCTAACCTACTGTGCCCCCAGCTCAACTCTCGAAGCCCTGTGCATGCAGATGCACACACATATACCCATGTACACACACACACACACACACACACACACACACGAACATAAATTGTCCTTAAGCCGTGCTGCGACCTAACTGTCGCTCTTGAGAAGCACCAAACTCTTTCCTGCCTCTCAGCCTTCATACCACTGCTCCTCTTCCCAGACGTCCGCTACTTCTCCTTCCAGGTAGATTAAGTCAGGTCCACCATCTCCAGGGGGCTTCCCAGGTGGAACTCGTTGTAAAGAATCTGCCTGCAATGTAGGACACACAAGAGATTCGTGTTCAATCCCTGGGTTGGGAAGATGCTCTGGAGTAGGAAATGGCAGCCCACTCCAGTCGTCTTGCCTGGAAAATTCCATAGGCAGAGCAGCCTGGCAAACTACAGTCCATGGGGTGGCAAAGAGTCGGACACAGTGGAGCTACTGAGGGCGCGCACGCGCGCTCGTACACACGCGCACACACACATACACACACACCATCTCTAGGACAAACTGCCCCCACCCCCCAGCCTTCTAGCCTCGTCTGGGTCCTGACTCCCAGGGCCCTGCCCAGTCTCTGCCCCTCACAGCTGGGGAGCTGCTCCAGGACTGGGACAGTGTCCCATCTCTGCATCTTTGGAATGTTTCCTGGAACACAGCAGGGATGTAGACATGAATGAAGCACACGGGAAGAAACGATACCGTATTTCCCAGACCTTGCCAGCACACCTTGATCTGTCTCCCCTGTTTCCCACTTAACTCGACACCCACCTGTCTTCACCAGCTTGTCGGGACCCTCTGTCTCCTGCCAGCCGCAGAGCTTCTTCCCCTCCGGCGCCCTGCTCTTCTGCGGCCTTTCCTGATCTTCTGGGCCTCCCCAGACAGCCTGCTTAAGACCCCACTCCTCCAATTTTAGCTGATCTTGTTCCTTTCTGCCCTTGCTTGGGCGACTCATGGGCTGTCCCTCCCTGGAGTCTGTTGCTGGCCCCGTGATTGGATTGCTTGCACACACATGCCGTCTTGGGATTCACGGAAAACCCCTTCCTAGCGCAGTTGTATGTGGGCAGACAGGGAGAGAAGGCCCAGGAGAGAAGTCCCAGCAAGAGAAGACCCAGGAGCCCTTGGGGAGGGAGTGCTGGGAGGCAACTGAGAGCGTAAACACTCACCCCTGGAGGGGGCGGCTTGCACTTAACCTCCACCACTGCAGGGCAACACCCCAGGGCACCCCAGGGGTTTGCCAGGACACCCAAGCCCCTCAGGGCACTTTGCTGGCAGAAAAGGAGGTGGTGAGGGAGGAAGACTTTCTCCTGAGCTGTCGCCCACAGGGAAGAGCCTCACTGGGCTGCTCCAGGGCCCAAAGGCTAGCAGAGGGAAGGCGGGCCTCGGGGTGCCCTGGGCTTTGAGCAGGATTACCGAGAGCCCTAGGCCCCAGCCAGAAGGACTTTAACGAAGCCTCACCTGACCCCTTTCTTCCTGTGGGCTGGGAGGTGGGGTGGGGGTGTGCAGGAGCAGGGCTGCTGGTCTAGCACTCAGAGGGCCCATCACAGCAGCAAGGCTCCATCTCCAACTCCTGACCTGATTTCCAGCCGCCACCTCCCAGCTCCCTGAGCCTCTCGGGGCTTCCCTTCTGCATACGAGGCTCCCATCTCCAACCCCCAGCACCCAGTTGCCCAGGCCAGAAGCCAAGCAGCCTCCTTTGAGGCCTCTCTCTCCACCAGGCAAACTGAGCCAGTCACCAAGAGTGGTCATTGCAATCCCGAACCCCGCCCAGCCCTCGGCCACACCAGCCTCTGGCCCTGGACGCCTCTGACAGTCCTTTCACTCCCCTCCACATTCCCGCTCTCCCTGTGACCAGCAAGGCTGGAGGCAAAGGTGAGTACAGAATAAACAGTTTGTTGACCTTGCAGGACACCATCGCACTATCCTCATCTCCAGGTTTTCTGGTCACCCTGCAGTCTCCACTAGTAGCCCGAGTGGATTGGCTTACTCATACCTGATCTTGTCTCTGTTCTGTTCAAATCCTCCATAGATTTCCTCTAAACTCAGAAAAAAAAAAAAAAAAAGTCCAAAGGTATAACTCTGAGGCCGCCTAGGGCAAGCTAGAGGAGAGCTGGGGGTCTCCTCCACCCAAACCCCTCGTGATGGGATTCACTGTCTTCTCTTGACTCTTAAGCAACACCCGTCCCTTAGAGTTTCCCCAGTTTCTCCAAGCTTCTGGAAATTTGCCTGAGCAAGTTTATCTCTAAGCCTACAACAAAGGTCCGTGTAGTCAAAGCTTTGGTTTTTCCATTAGTCATGTATGGATGTGAGAGTTGGACTATAAAGAAAGCTGAGTGCCAAAGAATTGATGCTTTTGAACTGTGTGTTGGAGAAGACACTTGAGAGTCCCTTGGACTGCAAGGAGATCCAGCCAGGCCATCCTAAAGGAAATTAATCCTGAATATTCAATGGAAGGACTGATGCTGAAGCTGAAACGCCGATAATTTGGCCACCTGATGTGAAGAACCGACTCATTGGAAAAGACCCTGATGCTGGGAAAGATTGAAGGCAGGAGGACAAGGGGACAACAGAGGATGAGATGGTTGGATGGCATCACCAATGTGATAGATATGAGTTTGAGCAGACTCCAGGAGTTGGAGATGGACGGGGAAGCCTGGCGTGCTGCAGTCCACGGCGTCGCAGTCAGACACGACTGAGCGACTGAACTGAACTGCCCTGCTTGGAAGACTACTGATGGCTAGGCACTGCCTCCTGCCCTAACCAGCTGGAAGGCTGGGCCAGCAGCCGGGCTGGGTCTGCAGTCCCCAAGCTGCTCTAGGTGCCACAGGGAGGTCCATGCAACCCCAGGGCCAATGCAAGGACAGTGAGTCTCAGCCCAGAGCCCCAAGGGCAGTGCCAACCCCTCCCTTCCCGCTCCAGCCCCCAGGCTCCCCTCCACTCTGTATTCAAGGCCCACTCTCTGCTTTGGTGGGCTGGTGACCATTTCCTAGCGGCTCCAAGCTTCTCTCTGCAGTATTCATGGGCTCCACTCCCTGCGGTACTGACACAGCCTCGTCTCCTGCTCCATTCAGAGAGAGAGCCAGGCCACAGGGAAATGGTGCCCCTCCTTGCCCCCGCCACCCTGTTCTTTTTCTGCCCTTTTCTTAAGGCAGGAGGGTCAAGAAGAATGTCTGTGATGACCACACACACCTCAAGGATCATGGGAGCCTTTTAGCCACTTGCTGATTTTCATCCAGACCCATGGCCTACTCTGCGTAGGTTTCAGAAGAGCCCTCTGGGCCAGTCTTCTCTACTCCACCCCTGGGCCTGTCTCCCAGGCCCCAGCTACACACAGAAGGGGGCCCACAGAAACGAGGAGGCAGGGCTGGACCACCGCCTGCCAGGCTCCACAGCCCTCAGACCCCACACAGCTTCCCTGGAGGAAATGGACAGACAACAGCGTCCACAGGGGCCCGACTGTAGCAGGTGGAGGCAAAAGGTTAATGTCACCGTGCTCTAAGCACTCAGCTAATCATCATATTTATTCTTTAAACCATTCTTTGAAGCGGAAAAACAGGCTCAGAGAGGTTCATGGGACCAACGTCACACAGCCAGCAAGTGGCAAGGCCCAGATTCTGACTGTAAAGTATCACTTTGAGCCAACTCCCGGCAAAGGGGTCTTTTCCTCAGTGCACCCCACCCCCACCCCAATCCCCACCACCCGCTTGAATCCTTCTTCACCACCTTTCCAAGAGCTGGTTCAGCCAAGCCTGGGGATACCACGCCCAGCTGGCTGCGGATGCGATGCGCAGCTCCTCCTGCCCCAGAAGGACCTAACTGTTAATCAGGAGCTCTGGTATCCAGGCAACCAGCCTCCCTGGCTTCAGATAAGCAGAAACAGCTGGGAGCTGCCCAGGCTGGGGAGCCGTCCGTGGGGAGGGAGGGGGGGGCACCAGCCAGCCTGACAGCATTATTTTTGAGTCTGCTCTTCTCACCTTCCTTTGTGACCCCCATGGCTTGAGCAAGGGCCTTCCCACAACCTCATCCTCNCCCCACTAGCTGGGCCCACCCCTCCTCCCTGCAGGAAGCCGGCTGGCCGTCCTGCTGCTTGACCTTGAGCGGCAGGTCCGGTGTTTGCAAAGTCAAAGTGAGTCACTTCCTCCCTGGGGCCTCCCTCTCCGCGGGCAGCCGGCGCTCCCTGCCCCCTCGCCCGCTGGGGCTGGCGCTGGCACGACGCAGTCCGCATGCTAAGCGCTCCCGCCCGAACCCGCTGCCCCGGGCTCATTTGTCACCCGCTGCTGACTCAGCGTTTCTGGGGAAGGCTTTCCTTTCACCTTAGAGGAGGAGGCCGGGAAACCAGACGGCCCTGGCTGCTCCTTCCCTTCCCTCCAGGATGTGTGTGCGCGTGGGAGTCTGCCTCTCTATGCCTGTGTGCGTGAGTCTGCGTGTTACTGGGTCTGTGGACGTCACTGAGGTGTGTCAATGTGCGTGTGCACCTCTGGGTCTGTGTGCGTCTTCTAGGTGTGTGTGTGTGTGTCTTGTTGCGTACATGTGTGCTCAGTTGTGTCCGACTCTTTTCAACTCTGTGGACTATAGCCCACAGTCCCCTCTGTCCATGGGTTTCTCCAGGCAAGGATACTGGAGTGGGTTGCCATNGGTCTGTGTGCGTCTTCTAGGTGTGTGTGTGTGTGTCTTGTTGCGTACATGTGTGCTCAGTTGTGTCCGACTCTTTTCAACTCTGTGGACTATAGCCCACAGTCCCCTCTGTCCATGGGTTTCTCCAGGCAAGGATACTGGAGTGGGTTGCCATTTCCTCCTCCAGGGGATCTTCCCAACACAGGGGTTGAACCAATGTCTCTTACATCCCCTGCATTGCAGGCAGGCTCTTTACCACTAGCGCCACCTGTGCTGAGGTCCTTGTACGTGTGTCGGGGGTATGTAGGACTCTGCCCTGTGTGTGTGTGTCCGGGTGTTGTATACCGTGTGGGCGTCTAGGTGAGTGTTTTGTGGACTTCCCTATCACGCAGCAGGCCTTTCCCCTCCTCTTTCCTTCAGGCCCAGCATCCTCCCACCAGACTGCTCCCTAACTCCCAGAATGACCCTTACCTGACCTCCCCTGGTGCCTGCAGCCCCATCTCCCACCTGCGCCCTCTGTCTGCTGTCCTCTAAACACAGGACCTCAGGGTTTAAAAACACAAGCTCTGGAACCAGACAGATCTCGGTTTCAGCCTTGGCTCTGTCGCTTGACCTCGATTGAGATCCTTGCCTTTTCTGAGCCTCCGTCTCCTCACTCATACAGCAGAAGTGATCAAATCTCCCTAAAAGAGATAATCTCATGATAAAAGTGAAAATGTTAGTCGCTCAGTTACTGACTCTTTGCAGCCCCATGAATTGTGTAGCTCATCAGGCTCCTCTGTCCATGAAATTCTCCAGGCAAGAATACTGGAGTGGGTTGCCATGCCCTTTTCCAGGGGATCTTCCCAACCCAGGGANAAGTGAAAATGTTAGTCGCTCAGTTACTGACTCTTTGCAGCCCCATGAATTGTGTAGCTCATCAGGCTCCTCTGTCCATGAAATTCTCCAGGCAAGAATACTGGAGTGGGTTGCCATGCCCTTTTCCAGGGGATCTTCCCAACCCAGGGATGAAACCTGGGTCTCCTGAATTGTGGGCCTTTTCTGCAATCCTTTACTGTCTGAGCCACCAGGAAAGCCCATCGTATAATGGAGCCGGGCAGATCGCATGCTGCAAAAGGTAGCTGCTATTTCTTCCTAAAGCAGTTGGCCCAGTGTCAGGCACACAGCCAGGGTCTAATGAACAGCAAGCACTCAAGAATAAAAGCACTGTGAGGCCATCTCCTTGGCCACTGGGGAAGGGAGAGGCGTGGGAGATGGTGACCTGGATTGGGAGCTGGGCAGGAGCCGTGTGCATGACAGCTAAAGCAAGAAAGACAAGTGGTGGCCTGATTTAGTACTGCCGGGGGCAGTCAAGGAAGCAAGGGAGGTAACCGAGGGCCAGGAGCTTGGCACTGCCCTGCCCTAATCTTCAAACTGAGAGCTACCTGACACCCAGCTCCAGAGAGGGCCCAAGGGGAAGAGCAGAACTCCTCCTCCCGCCCCCAGAGNTGGTGGCCTGATTTAGTACTGCCGGGGGCAGTCAAGGAAGCAAGGGAGGTAACCGAGGGCCAGGAGCTTGGCACTGCCCTGCCCTAATCTTCAAACTGAGAGCTACCTGACACCCAGCTCCAGAGAGGGCCCAAGGGGAAGAGCAGAACTCCTCCTCCCGCCCCCAGAGGAGCCCTCCAGCTGTGTTCCTCGGAGCACCCTCACATCCATTTGTCTAGATCTTCTTAACAACCCTGTTAAGGAGATGCCTAGCATCCCCATTTTGCAGCTAGGAAAACTGAGATTCTAGGAGGTTAAGTTCCAAGATCACAGGGCTGACGTGGCGGAAAGAACAATGGCGTTCCAGTTCCCAGTCCTGGATGTCTACACCATCTGCCTTCTGCATGCGCGCGCGCGCGCGCACACACGTACACCAGCTTACACTTCAGATGGCCCTCCCTCCCCACCCACAGGCACTCACATATGCTGGCACCACACTCTCCCTAGCACCAGCTCCTATAGCAAGTTCCTCCCAGGGCTAGCCAATTCCTGCCCTCCTTTGTTAAAAGTAGACTTCCTTGGGACTTCCCTGGTGGTCCAATGGCTAAGATACCACGCTCTCCGCTCACACACAGTCCCAAAGGCTACCAGAGCTCCATCGTAGCTAAGTCAGTACCATCAGATGCTACCAAAGACCTAGACACCCCCAGAAAATCCACAGCCACCACGCTGCCGCAGCCCTGCCTCTACCTCTCTCAGGGAAACCAGCAGACAATGGGCTGTGTGGGCAGGAGACAGCACCAGGCGTCTGGTTGCCTGGAGATGGGACTCAGAAACAAGCCTAAAGGAGAAAGGGGCACCAGAAAGCTTCTCTCTATCCTGACTGGCCCTTCTTGCTCCAGGAACTCTAGTACCACCCTGGAGACAGGACACTAGTTCTCATCTCAGCTCAGGCCTGGATTTCTAGGTGAGGCCAGGAGTCATGTCCGCTTTGGGGGCCTGCGACTCATGGGGAGAAAAGAGATGATATGTATCTCTGGCCGTACTGATTCTCAGGGTTATCCGAGCATGAGGTGGGGCCTTTTGCAAAGCAGACATGCCCATTTCTGTCCAGACACAGTTCAGGCGGGCAGTGGGCGGCTGCGGCCTGTGCTTACATGGGGCTGAAGGGGCCCAGCACCCAGTGACTCACTCATTCACCCTGCCAGCTGAAACCTAGGCCCCACCCTTCCCTTCTCCTGCCACCCACAAAGCCCCTTCACATAGCAGTCTCAGAGACTAAGGTAAGGAGAAACATTTCCAAATGTTGGCAGATGACAACCAAAGGCCGAAAAAAAAAAAGGCCATGTGATCGCTTAACCAACTCTGGAACCACCTACCTCTAGGTTCCTGGTGTGTGATTTCGTTAGCCAACCCCTTACTGTTGCTTAAGTATTTTATTTTTCCAATAATCTTGCAACCCAGAGTGGCCCATCCCCCACCCCACCTGACCACCCAATATAAACCTGGTGGGCTTCTTGTGTTATCTTTATCTCACATAATCTGCCAGTAACACGGCTCCCTGCCTAAACTGGAGGGCCTGGGATCAGAAGAGCAGATGAGATATCCTGATGAAGGTGGTGACTTCGAGGACTGCAGATCTAGTGGAAGGTGTGTTAGTAAGTAGAACATGGAGAAAGGAACTCAGCAGAAACAAATTCCAGCTGTCAAGGGTTGAAGACCCTGCACAGTGAAGAATGAACATCCCCAGTGCAACCGGGTTGAGACCCACTAGTGAATCAAGAAATCAGTTCAGTGGATTGCACTCAGAATTTTTTTTAAAAAGAAATAGAAAGGAAAAACATGAGCATGGGTTACATATGATAAAAAGAAAAGAGGGTCAGATGGTAAAGAATCTACCTGCAATACAGGAGACTCGGATTTGATCCCTGGGTCTGGAAGATCCCCTGGAGGAGGAAATGGCAACCCACTCCAGTATTCTTGCCNAAGGAAAAACATGAGCATGGGTTACATATGATAAAAAGAAAAGAGGGTCAGATGGTAAAGAATCTACCTGCAATACAGGAGACTCGGATTTGATCCCTGGGTCTGGAAGATCCCCTGGAGGAGGAAATGGCAACCCACTCCAGTATTCTTGCCTGGAGAGGAATCCCATGGATAGAGGAGCCTGGTGGGCTGTAGTCCATGGGGTTGCAAAGAGTTGGATACGACTGAGCAACTAACACTTACCTATAGTTTCCTACAACTTATTTCAGGGAATGTAAACACTCATGAGAAATGCATTTCTCACTGAGGATGTTGGTTTTAAGTTTGGAAGACTTGGCTCTGGATATAAAGGCGTGAATCTCACAGGGCACCCTATTTGCATATGAGGGTCAGGGGTCTCTCTGTCCTGACGTTTGGTTCCAGCCTCCCCAGGAGGGTCTGTGGGGAGCAGTGGACCCCAACTTTCCTAAGCACAGAAGGAGGTTTCCCCTTTATACCTCGCCATACTGATTCTCACTGCTTTCCTCAGCAGGAGAGGAGGGCTGGGGCCTTTACCCAGAATCCCCACCTCTGGAATGTTTTCCTGTTTCCCAAGAACCTCAACTTTGCCTTTCAGACGATGAGATGATTGGATGACATCACTGACTTGATGGACATGAGTTTGAATAAGCTCTGGGAGTTGGTGATGGACAGGGAGGCCTGGGATGTTACAGTCCACAGGGTGGCAAAGAGTTGGACACAACTGAGCGACTGAACTGAACTGAAGAACCTCCACTGGGCAAGGTAATCAAGGTCTTTGGATACAAGGTCGTTTCAGAGCCTTCCCGGTGGGAAGCACCAACCTGTCCTGTCCCTCATCCTAAGAACCTACAGAGAGGCCGAGGCCAGCCTCCATGGAGATCAGGAAACACAGATTTGGCCCCTGGGAAAGCCTTTGCTCGGATGCCTTCCCTTCCCATTTCCATAATTTGGCAGAATCTTGAACATAGTGGGGCGGGACAGAGAAAAAACTAGAAAGCTCGACTTCTGCCACCAGGGCCGGAAGCCCCACTGTGGCCCCAGCTGGTGGTTAGCCCCTGTTTGTCATTTTGCAAATCTGGTCTACCCACCTCCGGTGAAAACTCCCAGCATCACCCCAGGGGGCAATGACTAATTACAAAACACATTTTTCTCTCTGTTTCATTTCGCTTGCTTCCCCGCCCACAGCGCCACCCCCGCACAAGCCGCAGGCTCCCCGGCTAGACTGGGTTGAATGAACTCTTGGCCGGCCCCTCCTCCCCAGTCTGCACCCTCTGGGCGCTTTCCTTCTCTCTCAGCTTTACTTTCACTTTCTAGTCGCTCTCACTCTCCATCCGCTTCTTAACCCTGGCGCCCTGGCCGTTTTCTCAACGTAGGGGCCACTGTTGAAGCCCTGAGCTGCACCCAGTTAGTCAAGTATTTGATTCAACACCTGTCCACAAATCTTTTTCCAATGCATTCTATCCCAGGCTTCAAGTGATCAATGCTAGGGACCTGGGCAAGGTTCTGCACACCCAGCTGCTAGAAGCCTGATGACACAGAGACACTATCAAGCAAATAGAAACAGTGCACAAAGCCTCTGTGGCTTGATCCATGGTGCTAGGGAGGCCACGGAGAGGGGACAGCTAAGCCATCCTGGGGCAGCCAGGGAGGGCTCCCTGGAGGCGGGGAGAAGTCTGCACTGAGGCCTGAAGGCCTTGGAAATGGCTGTTAGCTAGAGGAAGAAAGAGAGGCGTAATTCCAAGCCAAAGGAGCTGCCTATGAGTGGTACCATCTTTGGTGAGGCTGGCGGGAGCCCATCAAGAGGGGAGCAGTATAAGGAACTGGGGTCCCCAAAGGCAGGAAAAAGGGAGATCTAAAAGAACCTTGAAAGCTTGCTAAGCCATTTGGATTCTGTCCTGAAGGTGATGGGGAGCCCTGGGAAGGTCTTAAGTCAGAGGGACATAACCGCATGGATGGGTTAGAGGACAAGACTGTACACTGAGAGATGAGTCAGGAGGTGGTAGCTGCAATGGGAGGAAGTGACTGGACCTGAGAGATACTGAGAAGGCAGGATCTATTAGACACGGAGGTTATGGAAAGGAAGCCGGCAGGGGTGACCCAGAGTTCTTGCTTAAATGGTGGTCCTCTCTGTTCCCTACCACAAGAAGAGGTAGGTGGCAGGGTAGTGGGTGGATACAAACGTCCGTCTAGTCAAGGCTATGGTTTTTCCAGTACTCATGTATGGATGTGAGAGCTGGACGATAAAGAAAGCTGAGCACCGAAGAATTGGTGCTTTTGAGCTGTGGTGTTGGAGAAGACTATTGAGAGCCCCCTGGACTGCAAGGAGATCCAACCAGTCCATCCTAAAGGAGATCAGCCTGAATATTCATTGGAAGGACTGATGCTGAAGCTGAAGCTCCAATACTTTGGCCACCTGATGCAAAGAACTGACTCACTGGAAAAGACTCTGATGCTGGGAAAGATTGAAGGTGGGAAGAGAAGGGGATGACAGGATGAGATGGTTGGATGGCATCACTGATGTGGTGGACATGAGTTTGCGTGAACTCTGGGAGTTGGTGATGGACAGAGAGGCCTGGTGTGCTGCCGTCCATGGGGTCACAAAGTCGGAGCATACACTGGTAGAAATATTTTGGGGCAGGTATCAAAAAGAATTCAATCCAGGACATCCTTGGTGGTTGAGTGGTTAAGAATCCACCTTGCATTGCAGGGAACGTGGGTTTGATCCCTGGTCGGGAAACTAAGATCTCACATGCGGCAGAGCAACCATACCCACTCCTGAAGCCCGCCAGCCACAACTAGAGAGTCTGTGTAGTGCATGAAAGATCCCACATGACGCTACAAGGATCCCATGTGCGACTGAACTGAACTGAGGGGGTTGATGACAAAGTCCTTCTGGACAAGTTGAATTTTATATGCCTGTGGGACACAGCCTTTGGCTACTTGCTCTGTGCCCCTGAACAGGGGCAGAGTTCTAGACTGGCACTGCCACCCACCCTCGATGGTAATGGAAGGCGGGGTGATGTGCAGTGTGAGCAGGAGTGAAGGTCTACAGTAGAGAAGTCACTGCAGCAGGATAACACACCACCAGCAAAGGACCAGCAAGGGAGCGGCAGGCGGTGGGGCGGACAGCTCAGGGTGAGTTGGAGGAAACCCGAAGCTTCCAGGGGAGGGATGTGGTCCGGGTGTGGCCTGCTGCTGTGGGGGCAGGAAGATGAGGCCAGCAAAGCTTCCGTGAGTTGGAGGGGCGTGTTGATAGTGAGAGCAGTTTCGGTGGTGGTGGTGGCAGAGAGCAGTTTTGGTTTTGAGGTTGGAGAGAGGCAGGGAGAGAGGCGAGCCGCCTGAGGCTAGGTCAGGTCGGGGGGCCTGGTGGGCCCCAGATATCCTCTTCACCTTCTGGTAAAGTGTCATTGAAATAGTTTTACATTTCTTAAGAAAGTCTTTCTCATTTTGTGCCCACCCCTGGGGGCCACATGGAAACTAACAGGCCTCTGCCCCCTCCCATTCCAGAGTCTGTCCAGGAAGTATTCACCAGCCACACTCAGCCTCCTGTTCCCTAGATTAAACACTCCTGCTGCTCTGCGTTCATTTCTTCCTCTGTTCTCAGGCCTGTTTCTGCCACGTGCTCTCTTCTGACCACAGGACAGTTTTGTTGGCTCTTAGCGTCATCCAAACACGGCCCACTGGCTATATTCTGCCAGAGTGCAGGGCAGGGCCATCACCTCCCTCTGTTCAAATGTCCTTTTAGGCAAAGCTGCCCCTCCCGGGGTACACTCCCTCCATCACAGATCTAACTCTGAGAGACTAGAGTGAAGTGTCTTCGTTTGATAACAGTCGCAGAGCTAGAGAGTGAGAACAGTCTGGAGTCTGAGGACAGTCACAGAACTCAAGATGGGTTCATGGACAGTTGGAGTCACCAGCCCACGCCATGGGCACAGGCAGCGATGGAATGGGGCAAGCTTGCAGCTGTGGTGGTGGCTGCCCCTACAGTTTTGGGGGATGGCAAAGCATCTGTCCGAGAGCTGTCGGGGGAGCATACACTGGTAGAAATATTTGGGGGCAGGTATCAAAAAGAATTCAATCCAGGACACCCTCGGTGGTCGAGTGGTTAAGAATCCACCTTGCATAGCAGGGGACGTGGGTTTGATCCCTGGTCGGGAAACTAAGATCTCACATGCGGCAGAGCAACCATACCCACTCCTGANGGGCAGGTATCAAAAAGAATTCAATCCAGGACACCCTCGGTGGTCGAGTGGTTAAGAATCCACCTTGCATAGCAGGGGACGTGGGTTTGATCCCTGGTCGGGAAACTAAGATCTCACATGCGGCAGAGCAACCATACCCACTCCTGAAGCCCGCCAGCCACAACTAGAGAGAATGTGTACTGCATGAAAGATCCCACATGATGCTACAAGGATCCCATGTGCTAAGACCCAACAGCCAAAAAAATAAATAAAAAGAATTCAAGCCCCCCAAAATACAGGGCTGCTGATAGAAACAAACGTAAGGATGTTATAGCAGAGGTAGGTAATTATTCCATAATTTATTTTCTCCTCTTCTTCTTTTAGCAACAGAACCCCCAACTTTTTTGTGGGGCACATCCTACTTGGTAAAAAGATTCCATTTCCAGTTAGATGTGGCCATATGACCAAGTTCTGGCAAAAGTGGGTGTGAGCAAAAGTGATGTGTACCTTGTGGGTTGTGTGCTTGGGGGGAAGTGACCTTCCATTTTTCCTCTCTTCCACTTCCAATGGCTGGAATATGGACCCAGAAAGTATGGTATTGAGTTTTCTTCAATCTCACGGACAAGGGCATCAGGATAAAGGTAATCTGCATCCCCGACTAAAGCAGAGCCACCCTGTCCACCATGAATGCTTAAACACCTAGTGAAACTGAAGAGAAAACTCCTGTGTTCAAGCACCTGTTACTGTGGGTCTTTGTTAAAGAACTACATCCTAGCTGGTACAGACATTCATTTCAACATTTTTTTTTTTTTAAACAGAAATGCCTAAATGTCTATCAGAGAGAAAGCGAGGAAAGGAGCCATGGTAACTCTACACAATTAAGTGCATGAAATCACTTTAAAAAGAGAAATAGATGTATCTGTAGGAACAATGTTCCTGATAGACTATTAAAATGAAAAGTGTGAGTGATAGGAGAATGTAGCAGGTGCTTGTGGTTTGCATGGCTTCTGGGGACAAGTTACTTCCTTCCTCTCCTGTAGAAGATACAGGGGACACATTCTGCCTTGCCTTGGATGGTGTGATCTGAGGAGGGAGGTCTGGTACTGTGGCAGCCTTTTTGTTCCATCCAGGAAGACCCTAGAGTTGGTGGAGGTGAATGGAGCCTAAAGAGAAAGTCCACATATCAAAGGACAGAAAAGAGTCAGAGAGCCAGGTCTGCAGGGAGACTAAGGGGCTAAACAGAAGTCAGTGTGCAGTTACTGTCTTCAAACTGTTTATCAGTTTAAGTCAATTTTAGCTAGGTTTTCTTTGGTTTTATAAAAATGACTCCTTATAAGAAAATTTATTATAGTCTATTAATAAACCAAATATTTTTAAATCTTAGTTTCCTTAAAAACAGATTAAAGAAGTGATGATAACTTCTAACAGTGAAATTCTATGCAGCCAAAATTTTTTTAAAACTCTACATGTGATATAAAAAGATATAGATATTTCAAGATATTTCATTAGGTGAAAAAAAGGGTGGAGAAGATTCTGTCAAGTGTGCTACCATTTGTGTGAGAAAAAATAAAAGTCTGAGCGAATATGTTTCTTAAAATGCTTGAAGTATCTCTTGAAGTAGACTCAAGAAATTGATAACAATAAGAACTTAAATAGTGAGGAAACTGACGAGAGAAGAATGCTAATTTTTCACTCTCTACCCTCTTACTTTTTGAATTTTATACCATGTGTATTTAATACCTGTTCAGAAAATAAAGTTAGTTTTAAAAAATTTAAAAAGAAGCCTCGTAAGGGAAAGAGTGTGCACACGGGACAGTTTTATAATTGTCACATGTCACATATCACCTGCATGCACGTGAAAGTCGCGTGTCTAGATGTTCCTAGAAGTCTGGAATGATAGGCACCAAGTGTTAACAGTGATTACCTCAAAGGAGAGAAGCTGGACCCTGTGTGTGCCGGGGAGCAGGGTGGGGTGGGGGTGTGTGCGTCGTGGGGAATAGCTTATCAACTGGGAACTCACCCCACTCTAACATTTCTTGCCAGGTGCTGTTCTGCACAAATATCCGTTTGCTCAATCCTCATCCCAGGAGCATCTCCATCACCTCCGCTTAATAGACGGAGAGAGAGGCTGAAAGCAGCTGCTAGGAAGGGCAGAGCGGGCTGGCACTTGAGCTGAGATCATTTGGCTTCAGGTGACCCGTCCTGACACATGGCATTTTCCCACCTTCATGACCCCCTGGGTGGGGCTGTTGGGTTCTTTCTCACGGAGCCCCTCACACAAACACCCCAAGGGCTCCAGCGAGGGCTCCGGGGAGGGCAGCAACCCCACCAGAGTCTCTTGCTCCTCCCAGCAGGCAGCTGACAGCCACCACTTCCCTTGTCCTCCCCATCTGGAAGACAAGAAACTGGAGGTTAAGCCTCAAGGGACTGCATTTTGTTTAAGCTTTGTTAACACTCCTCCGTTTACACTGAGAAATGTATAAGAAATCGGTAATACCCAGTGCAGATGAGGTTATGAGGAGGATAACATAACGGGTCTACGGATAACATCGGTGGGTGTGCAAAGGATCTGGGGGAGACGGCTGGACAAAATCCATCCCATTTAGAGAAGCACAGGCCTTCAGAACTAGCCATTCCACTTTTAGGAAGGTATCTGACAGAACCACTGAACAAGTATGCTGACCGTAGCGGTCCCATAAATCATAGCAGGCTCTGGAATTCTAGGCAGCTGTCAAAAGGAATAAAGTAACTCTGACTTAGGAACAGGCACAGAACATGTCTGTGGTATAGTATTTAAAATATAATTTGCAAAAAATAATATGTAGAGAATAATCTGGGGTTTTTTTTTAAAGCAATAAAAATAGTGTGCATAGAAAACACACATATATAGAAAATGGGTCTGAAAGCATATATGCCAAAATGATGATAGTGGAAAGTCGAATTCGGGAGGAAATGGAAGGTGAAAAAGCACTTTTCATTTTTCATCTGTATGCTTCAATATTGTCCATGTTTTTATAAACATAGCTTTGTAATTAAAACTGTTTTTTTAAAACTTAGGAGCTAATAAATGATTTTTTTCATGGGCTAAGCACCAGCTTGCCAACTGTCCCCTCCCCCTCATTGCCCTCTCCCTTCCACAAGCTGTCTCACCTTCTCCTGTTTGCTATCTTTGGACCTAAGGCCTCTGAGCTGGCTGCAAGGCTCCAGAGCCCCTCTAAACCACACTCTCTAATCTCTCCCTAATCCTGGCTCCCCAGCAGCTCAGACCGGCTGCTGTCTGCTCCTGTGGGAGGTGCGCAGGAGTCCCCTTGGTTTATACCCCTTGGTTTAATAAAGGAAGCAGCTATGGATACTCAGGACTTCAGGACCTGTGAGCCTCTAGAGAAGGGGAGTCTGGGCTCTCCCAGGAGGCCTTCCCCTCCTCCTTGAGCATATCCATTGCAGCCAAAGCATTTTTTAAGATTTGGGCGGGACCGCAGAGATGGTCTTGTTCCAGGGTGAGAACACTGCAACCAGGCCAAGCCTTTTTGCCATCTGCTTCTTTCCAAGTGTCGTCCCTTAATTTCAGAGTCTGAACGCTCACTCTTGTTAACTGTTCAATAAAGGCACTCCGTCAGGAAGCTGCCATCTGTATCAGAGCTTCTTAGTTGTGATGGCACAGAGGGAATCACCTGGGGAGATTTGCAAACTACTGACACCTGGGCCCTACTCCTTGTGGTTGATTTATTTTAACTGAAGCGCTGGGATTTTTGTTACTTCCTAGGCAGGCCTGAGAACCACTGATTCAACGCGGTGTGATGTGATTTGTGTGTGTGTGTGCATATAGGCTGCGTGCATATATTAGTGTAACCCATACGTAGAAATCTGTACCCACACACAACACCAAAAGCTGGATTTCCCAGCACGCAAAATAACATGTACTGCTGAGGTCACCAGTAAAGCAAGACACCCAAAAAAGCGAGAAAAAAACATTTCAAATGTGATATTTAAAAAAATGAAAAGGTCAGAGTGGAGAAATTCAGAATCTTCTCTGGGCTTCTGTGCTTGTTTTTGGATGGGGCTTTTCTTATACTCCATGTGGGGGGAAGAAGCCCCTTGATCCTCCCCCGGTCTGGCAATGAGACCCAGGGAAACCTTCCCAGGCTGGGACCTAGGACCCTTCAATGACAGCTGCAAAGGCACCTCTCCTCCAGCTACAAAAATACAAAGAAACTATATGGGACTAAAAATAACCCTGTGCATGCACAGTTGGGGCAAATTCTGGACCAAAAAGATACAAAAAAGACACACACACACAACACAACAGCCATTTCTGTAAGAGCCAGAAGCAAAAAAATAAACGGTGATGGGAGCAAAAGCAGAGTGCTGGGCAAGCCCCCCTAACACTCAATGCCACAAAGGGATGGGCAGACCACCTAAGCCACTCCTCATGCCCAACCCCTGGACAGCCCCCTACCCTCACCCCAGGGCTCACCCCCACTACTGGGAGCCAGCCAGGGAACCTGTTACCTGTTATTCCTCTGTCCTATACCTGGTACAGGATCCCCAGTAAGCCTCACCTAAATTTTTTCTCTGGTCGCTAGTCAATTTCTGTAATGGGGAAGGCCAAGAACCCTGGTTGGTATCCGCTCTACATATCCACAAAGAGGGCTGGTTGCCCAGAGTCACACAGCAGGTTTCCTGGTTGAAGTGTCCAGTCCCTCTGGATGGGCCAGACCTTCCCCTGGTTCTTCCAGGAAAAGTCCTCAAAGTCAGAGTCCTGGCATGGGGCCAAAGGGCCCAAGGAGACCGTGCTCCCAGTCTTCCAGGCCCTGCCCCCGCCCCAGAGGAACGATGGAGCCAAAGGAACCTAGCTCCTATACCTGCAGGTGGCCCCAAATGTGGGGGGCTCCGACCTCAGGCTGAGGGGTACACGTGCATGAGATGTATACATGGAGGCCTGCTCAAGGTAGAGGAGAGTGGACTCACTTCAGGGTCATTTCCCAATCTAAGTTTGATGAGTCAAGTATGCAGAGTGAATCCCAAGGAAATCCTTGGGGAAGTCCTATGAGGAACTGATGGGTTGGTTTTCATCTGGGTAATAAGGGAAGCCTTCCTGGAGGAGGTGAAATTAGAACTGTGCCTGGAAAGATGACCAGGACTTAACAGGGGAAGGAGAGAGAAGACAGAGCTGCGCCTACCTACTATTCCTCCACGTCTTTCCCTCCTCTTCCCTGACCTGTGCTGCAGGAGCCCTCGGCAGCCTCACTGAGGACGGAGAGCTGTGGGAGAGGCCTGGGGAGGAGCCGGAGGGTGCCCACCCCTCCCTCCCCTCTTGGAGACCAGCCTCACACCTGAGCATCCCTCTCTGGACCTGCTGGGCTCAGTCCTGACTCCTCGCACCCGGCCTTGAGATGCCTAGTCAGTCTCCTCCCAAAGCCCCTAGCTTACAGCGCGTCGCTGCTCCAAGTCAAACTGGGGAAGTCACTCCAGGGGCTTCCCTGTAGGCCCTTGGAGCTGAGCTCTCAACCTGGAATGGCCCCAGAAAGACATCAGAAGCCAGGACCCCGCTCTCGCACCTGCAGGGTCTTGACGATGCCTGGGGGGTCCTGTGCTTTCTGAAGTTACTTCCAGGGACGCGGATGGCCAGCCAGGATTGAGAACCACGCCCAGTGCCCCCAAGGTCGGGGAGAGAGGGAGGCAGGCATGATGGAAGGAGGGGGCTCAGGAGGGACAGCTGCCCAGGGGAAAAAGCCAGAGGCGCTGGGACAGGTGGAGGACCAGACCCAGCTAAGGGGACTCTGCAGAAAACAAGTGTTCAGTGAGCAGCCCTGAATCTGGCCTCTGTTCCCCAGGCTCTCAGGGTCAGGGAGAGGGAGCCAGGGACAACTGTTCGCCACCAACAGGGGCAGAAAGACACAAAGGCCCCCAGAGAGGGCCTCCTGCTGTCTATGGCTGGTGCTTCCCTGAGAGCAAAGACTTCATTTCATCTGTTCACTGCTTGTCTCCCCAGCACCTGGCACATGGTAGACGCTGCTAAACAGGACTGAATGAACTTTAAATGCCAACCCGTTTCCTCTACCAGGACTGTCAGTTTTTCTTAGTCTGTGAACTTCTTGCATGGAACAGAGGTTCAAATAGTGTTGGGGCAGAAGAGCTAACCAGGCATCTTTCTATAGAACACATAGAGACGGCCCACAGGCACTTGGAAAGATGCTCAACATCGCTAATTATCAGGGAAATGCAAAGCTAAACCACAATGAGGTATCACCTCACACCAAGGGTGATACCTGGTGGGTGATACCCACCAGGGGAGGGGCAGGCTGGGGGTGGAGCGGCCCAGAGGCTGCCCGGGGCTTGAAAACCCTAAATCACCCGGTGGGTCTGCAGCCCAGCAGGCCCCGGCTAGCTTTCCATTGAGTTGCTGGTGTTTCAAGGCTATCTTTCCTGGTGTTTGCATTCCAAATGAGAGCTGGATAGCCAAGAATGGAATTTCAGGCTAGTGACATGCAGTGGTTGTGCACTTGCACACTGCTGCTGCTAAGTCGGTTCAGTTGTGTCCGACTCTGTGCGACCCCATAGACGGCAGCCCACCAGGCTCCCCTGTCCCTGGGATTCTCCAGGCAAGAACACTGGAGTGGGTTGCCATTTCCTTCTCCAACGCGTGAAAGTGAACACGCAGGAAGCTCAAATTCTCCATCTTGACTTTGGACAAGTTGTTTAACCTTCTGGTGCCTCTGTGGCCTCATCTGTAAAATGGGGAAGTGATAACACCCACCTCACAGGGTTGTGGTAAAGGATTTAATGAGTACCTGGTATCTAACATGTATACACGTGGACGTGTGGGTAGCTACTGTATTTTGTGGTGTTTCTAGGCTACATCTGTTTAGAAGTGGAAATGTCTTTCAGTGCTTCTCAAAGGTGCCGCTTTACTCATCTCTTGAGAGGCCAACCCAGCTGCCAGGCCAGGACAGGGACTTTCGGAGACCAGGTGGATGGCTGTCTGATCCAGATCAGGCACTTCGGCCTTTGAAATGTAAATGAGGATTGTGTTTTGACTCTGTCAGTTCAAAGGGAAGCAATTGGATGGAAGCACTGTTTCCCCTGGGAGCAGGGCAGGAAAGCCCCGAGGTTGGGAGGAGGGGAAGTGGGGAGGAGGCCACTGGCCATTAAACCACTATCTGGAGAACTGGAGAAACCGCCTTGGACATCACTAAGTCCAATCCTCCCATTGTATGGATGGCGAAACTTCCTCTCTGGTGAGTATTTCTATCCTTGGAGACTCAGTTTCCCCATCTTCAAAGCAGAGGTGTAACCCCCATTCCACCCAATTGCTGGGCATGTGTAGGAGGCAGGGAATGTGGCATGGTGGAGCCCTTGGGAGAAGTGTCTTCTGCCATAGAAGGCACCCTGGCAGGCCCCAGAGCTAGTCAGCTGGAGCTGGGGGATGGGGTTCATGGTTGAGGTCAAGTCCCTGGCTCCTGCCTCTGCCTGACCCTGCTATACTCCAGTGGGAATATGGCAAACAATGAGATGAGAGGTTATGGTCCCCCAGAGGGCTCCTTGCGGCCACTTTTGCAGCACCAGTCCCTGTTCTGTGTCCTCCTTTGGATCATTTTTGTGCTGCCCTAATTTCTAAGAATTTAGAAACTCCTTCAGTGGCAAAACTCATCACGGGAATAAAAACTCATTTCAATTCTCCACTAAAAGCATCTCCTCCACTGAAACACTTTTGCACACATGTTAGATTCTAACAAATCCAGATTTGAAGTCCCGTTCCACCGGTTACTGGGGCAACAACGTTGAACACACCTTGGCTGTTGGAGCCTCCGTTTCCCCATCAGTAAAGAAGAGAAAGTCATCTCTGTTTCACAGATGATTGAGAAGATAAAATTGATTCAGGCATTCGTTCAGCAAAGTTTTACTAAGCATCGATGTGCCGGGCATTGACGATACAGCTCTGCCAAATGTTAACCAGTGAAAGTGCCAGCGTTAGTCATTCAGTCGTGTCTAGCTCTTTGCGACCCCATTGACTGCAGCCCGCCAGGCTTCTCTGTCCCTGGGATTCTCCAGGCAAGAATACTGAAGTGGATTGCCATTCCCTTCTTCAGGGGAATCTTCCTGACCCAGGGATTGAACCCAGGTCTCTCACACTGCAGGCAGATGAACCAATAGTGACCCCCAAATCTGGTACCGATTGTGTTGAATGCTACGGAAGAAAAGCGCTCATGAGGAAGAACCGGGAGATCTGTTCTGAAGGATGACAGGTGTGATCTTTTTCACTGAATCTAAAGCACTATTATTTTATTCATTTATTTTTAAAATAACTTTAAAACTTTTTAACGTAGTTAGTTTTGGTGGTGCTGGGTCTTCGTTTCTCTAGTTTCAGGGGATGGGAGTGACTCTAGCTGTGATGCGCGGGCTTCTCGTTGTGGTGGCATCTCTTGTTGCAGGGCATGAGCTCTAGGGCACACAGGCTTCAGTAATTGTGGCACAAGGGCTTAGCTGACCTGTGGCATGTGGAATCTTCCTGGACCAGGGATCGAACCCATATTGCCTGCACCTGCAGGCGGATTCCTAACCACTGGACCACCTGGGAAGTCCCCTAAAACAATATTATTTTAGATATCACCAAGAAAGAAAAATTTTACTAATTAACCATGACACAGAGCATTCTCACCTTTAGAAATGTTATTTTGTGCTTATTGAAAAAACTCTTTTAGACTTTCCTTCAGCCCCAGAGGAGTTTCCTATCTTCAACCCAATTTCAAACAAAAAAGATCTGTAAAGGCAGAGATCAGAATACAGTAAAATCCAAGAGAAATCCACCTTGCCCTGCAGCAAGCTTGTTTGGTGTAAAATTGGGCTCTCTGGCTGTAGTTCAGTGGAAAAGGGAGACAGGACAGAAGGGTGTGTGAACTGGGCAGAGAAAAGGGCAGGAAGGGTGGGAACGGAGTCCTGGCAGAGGACTCACTGCTGAGCTCAGCTTCAGGTTGAATAGAAAAGTAGCCAGAAGGAAAAAGAGTTAAATGCCAGACCAGTGGATCGGTACACACCGTAGTCTGTAAAATGCACCCTGTTGTCAGAAATTTAACAGGTGTCTCTTCCTCAGAAGCACAGAGCACCCCAGTTCCCAGACATTGGTTTCTAAATGCCATTCTCCACTAAAAGGAACTGTGGCACTTTGGGAAAACAGCCAATTTCAGGGCTCACTCAGGCAAAGTCTAAGATGACCCTGGAACATTTTGTTGTACCAGAAAGTGATGTGCTTAAAGGAAAAAATAATAACAAGAACATGTCAATAAGAATGGAGCCAGTCTGAAATCAGAGAAGGCAATGGCAGCCCACTCCAGTACTCTTGCCTGGAAAATCTCATGGACAGAGGAGCCTGGTAGGCTGCAGTCCATGAGGTTGCTAAGAGTCGGACACAACTGAGCGACTTCACTTTCACTTTCAGCCTGAAATCATTTCTGTTGTACAAATCTGGCATAATTTGAGCACTGAAATAAATCATGAGACTTCTAGGTTATAACCCAAAAAACGAAAGAAGAATCCATGAGTTCATCCTGATATAAATAAATTAAAGAATAAACAAATGAATGGGGAAGGAAAGAATGTTCTTTAGGAAAGAATTATCAATGGATGCTATAACCAGCAGGGGATACAAAACAAGATATTTACATAATACACACAGCAGAAATTTTTTCTTTTTTTGCTATAAAGGACATTGTTAGGACATTTGAAGATGTTTGAAAGTAGGGAAACCACCAAACCATTCAAGTATGACCTAAATCAAATCCCTTACAATTATACAGTGAAAGTGACAAATAGATTCAAGGGATTAGATTTGTTAGAATGCCTGAAGAACTATGGACGGAGGTTAATGACATTGTACAGGAGGTGGTGATCAAGACCATCCCCAAGAAAAAGAAATACAAAAGGCAAAATGGTTGTCTGAGGAGGCTGAGAAAAGAAGAGAAGCTAAAGGTAAAGGAGAAAAGGAAAGATATATCATCTGAATGCAGAGTTCCAAAGAATAGCAAGGAGAGATGAGAAGGCCTTCCTCAGTGATCAATGCAAAGAAACTAGGGAAAAAAATAGAATGAGAAAAAATAAAATGAGAAATACCAAGGGAACATTTCATGCAAAGATGGGAATAATAAAGGACAGAAATGGTATGGACCTAACAGAAGCAGAAGATATTAAGATGTGGCAAGATACACAGAAGAACTATACAAAAAAGATCTTAATGACCCAGATAACCATGATGGTGTGATCACTCACCTNGAAATACCAAGGGAACATTTCATGCAAAGATGGGAATAATAAAGGACAGAAATGGTATGGACCTAACAGAAGCAGAAGATATTAAGATGTGGCAAGATACACAGAAGAACTATACAAAAAAGATCTTAATGACCCAGATAACCATGATGGTGTGATCACTCACCTAGAGCCAGACATTCTGCAGTGTGAAGACAAGTGGGCCTTAGGAAGGCCCCCCCCACACACACACAAAGAGAGAAATAAAAGAGACTTATACAAGGGTAGCATGGTGGTAAATGTTTAACAGCATTTCCTAGGGGGAAAGTCCCTGATTACTAGTTTCTGTTCTGTAAATTCTCTGCCTCCACACAGTTAGTTTCAAGCCACCAACATGAAGTCACTACCCAGGGAGTTGGGCAGAAATAGACAAAAATGGCTCTAGCATCCAACACACCAGGACAAATGTAAGCATGCTAAAAACCAACGATGGGGGAAATTCAGCGAAGGAAATGAGGAAATTATTTGTACTACTTTTTGCAATTTTTACGTAGTCCGCGATTATCTCAGAGTACAAGTTGGTCTTTTTAAGCATGTCTCTTACAACTGATAAAACTGGGGAAAGCTAGTAAATGCGCATCCAGGTAAAGGCATCTACATGTGCAAAAGCTCTGAGGCTAGAGAAGCACAGTTTGTCTGGAAAAAAAAAAAACAACAGGAATTTCCCTGATGGTTCAGTGGCTAGGATTGTTGAGGGTCTGGGTTCAGTCCCTAGCAAGGGGACCAAGATCCCACGAGCTACATGGTGAGGCCAACAAAACAAAAGCCAAAGAAAACCTGAGTGCTGGGGGCAGAGTGGCTGAGGGCAACGTGAGCTGAGAGGTGGGCAGGGGCCAGGACACTAGGGTCTGGTGGGCTGCACGCGGAGTTTGGGTTCCGGTGACAATAGCAGGGAGGACCCATCAAAGAGCTTTAAGCAGTGGAACGCAGGGGGAATGTGGCCTCATTTGCGTTGATCACTCTAGCCCCTGGCTGACCCTTAGTAAACAGTGGCCATTAATACGGCCTTGTTCGTTGGGCTCTCTGCTGTCACTTCCCTTAGGGTCCCGTTGGCTCTATTGGAGTTGACAGCAGGTGGCCCCATACTCACTTCTGCCAAGTGGACTTCCAGAATTCCAGGCTCGCCCCCACTCAGCCCTGCTCTCTGAGCACGTAGACCCATCCCTTTCTGGGAGTCCCAGAGCCCAAGGGGACCTTGAGAGGTTTGAGTTCAAGGTGGAATGAATGGGCTATTTGATGGGGATCTCCCAGGGCAACCTCCAGGCTTCATACAGTTTGAGTGGCTGTGGGCTTCCTTTTTTTCCAGATGAATCACTGCTCTGTGTGTCTGTGATGGCGTGTGCCCTCCCACTGACGTGCCCTGGGGCCCTGCAGTAACAGGAGCAGGCTGGATCTGTGCACAGAGTGGCTCCTCCTGTGAGTCGCCTTAACTGAGCCAAGAATCCCACTAGGTATTACCGTGCATTTCTCATCGAACCCTTACAGCAACCCCTTGAGGGTCCCGGACTGTTCAGGTTCACACAGTTGGCCCCCCAAAATCAACCCAGGCCCTCGGGCCCCTAAAACCTCCATTTCTGCGCACAGCACCACCCCGCATCTTTTAGTGGCATTCAGGCCACGTAGACAGGCGACCCGGTGTGATGGAGGGCCCTGCTGTGTCAGAAAAGGGTTAATTGGGATGCCTCAGCAAGCTTCAGTTTGGTGAGGTCGGTTGTCATGGCAACAGGAAGGTTTTTGGGGGAGAGGGAGGCGGGCACAGCAGGATCTTCTGAATCACTGGATGTACAGCCTGTATGTTTATTTTGCGGTGAACCCCTTCCTTCTGGAGTCCTCAGGGACTGCACGCGGTCAGGAGCGGCTGTGCAGGGCCAGGGTGACACCAGGGCTGCTGCAGCCCCTCCCCCAGGGTACTCTCACCAGCCCACCCTGGACGCCTCTCCCACCAGGAAGACCCAGGGCTTTTGCCGTCAGCTTCCAGATCCCCAGACTAGGTGGAAACCCAGGAAAGAACACAGACTTGGGACCAGAAGGAGTTGCACGATCATTCATGTATTCATTCTTTTACCAGATACTTCTTTCTTTCTTTTTTATTTTTGGAAATAGAAGCCTTAAAATTTATTAACTTGCCACTTGGAAACAAAACAGAAAAGCATTAAAAATAAGCCAGTTAACTTTAAAGTGAAAAATTCAAGCCTTCCAAACAATCAAAATGAAGAGATACTTATTTCTTGCCTACAACGCACCAGTCACTGTGCTAGATGCTGGGACCTGGGTTTTAGCTGGAAGCCAGATGGGCTCTGCACACGCACTCATGGGCCAGAAGGCCCCACCACTTGCTTTCTGTGTCACCCTGGGCAAGTCCCTTTCCCCTTCTGAGTGTGTCTGCAAACTGAGGCCCATTTTGCAAAATGGGGCTGTGCGGATAAGACCATATATTTGAAGCATTTACCTGAGTGCCTAGCCCATAGTCCCCTGGAGAAGGGAAAGGCTACCCACTCCAGTATTCTGGCCTGGAGAATTCCAAGGACTGGATACTCCATGGAGTTGCAGAGAGTCGGACATGACTGAGCGACTTTCACTTCACTTCACTAGCCCATAGTAGGACTAAATATGCAGTTATGACAGAAAGGCCTGTAGACTGTACCCCTTTCCCTCCAGCCTCAGAAGGAGCCAGGTGATGGTAAGAGTCACCCATGAGAGGCCCCAACTCTGGACCCCAAGGATCACTGTGAGGCCAAATCTCCACACTGACTCAGATAGAAGGCTAGGCTCTTCCCTCACTGGACGTGTATGACCCTGGCTTCCGTTTGCCCATCTGTAAGGAAGGAAGGATCCTCCAACACTTACCGGAGGGAATGGACCTGAGCTGATGGACAGCCTCACAGTGGGCGCCTGACTGTTCCATCCCACCATCTAATCCGCCCCCAGGTCAGAGGAGCCTAAGGCTGCTACCTCCAGGCATAATTAGATCCCACTTCCAGCCTCACACTCCAGCCTAGATTTTTGCCTGCAATGGACCTCAGCATCTATCTGTTAACTTGATTCGAGTTTGATTTTCTAAGCTGAGCTACCCTAGCCAAGGAGAAAGGCCCGTCCCAAGGCTCATCCAAGACCCTGCCCTTCCTGATCCCTAATTATTTTGTTCCCCATCAGCCCTGAGCTTGACTATGTGACCACCTCCGACCCCCACCCCACACCAGGCCTGTTCTCCTGTACTGACCCCTGACATCCTCAAGGTCAGCCTGGAGCCACCCTCTGCAGCTTCAGCACAGGGCAGGCCTGGTGGGGGACAGGAAGTTCAGCTGGGCTGATTACAGATACAGGCAAGACCAAACGCACCCTTAGGGACCCGGCAAAGAAGAAAAGCATTTAAGAATTTTACATATTTCAAAACACACAGAACTTCACTATAGTCGTGATGGGAAAATTCAAAACATTGAAGGACTTCCTTACACTCGTTTGTGCTCAGTATTGATTTATTGTATGCTGCTCAGGGAGACAGAGAAGGCCTAACCTTCTTGCAGCTTGATGTCTCCAAAAGTTTTAATGTGGCCTGGGAAATAGACATGGAGCCCAGTCTGTGGACGCCCCTCAAGTTCTGTCCCTGGAGACAGGGAAGGAAGGTATTTCCTCTTGCTTCACTCTGACATCAGAGGCAAGATAAAGCTTCTCCGGAGGTGCTGCTAATGAGGCATCCAAGATTTTCTTCTCTCTCTGCTCTTGAATTTCCTTTTCCTTAGCTGGGCATTGGAGAACATATTTATACCAGGACAGGGCTTCCAGAGCAGATCATAGCTGTCCTTTGTTGGTGAGATTCTTTCTAGAAGTTTCGTGGACTGGGAGGAAGCTGAAATGAGGGCTTGCAAGATTGGCAAAGGAAGGGCAAAGATTAAAAAGCTCCAAGCCAGGCTAGCCCCTGAGCTGGAAAATCTCTATTTTATTTATTTATGTATTAGTTTATTGGCCGCGCTGGGTCTTCGTTGCTGTGCGGGCTTTTCTCTAGTTGTGGCGAGAAGGGGCTGCTCTCTAATTGTGGTGTGCGGGCTGCTCATTGCTGTGGCTTCTCTTGTTGCAGAGCACGGACCATAGGGCACACGGGCTTCAGTAGTTGCAGCTCCTGGGCTCTAGCATGCAGGCTCAACAGTTGTGAAACATGGGCTTGGTTGCTCCGTGGCATGTGGGATCTTCCTGGACCAGGGATCGAACACGTGTCTCCTGCATTGAGAGGTGGATTCTTTATCACTGAGCCACACTCCTGTGAACAAGTCAGAAAATGCTTGCATAGCACAAGGACAGGGTAAGGGTAGGAAGAGAGGAGAAAGGAGTTCAGGGGGAAAGTCTGAGGACTTTGTTTCTTTTTTAAAAATTTATTTTATTTATTTGACCGCACTGGGTCTTAGTTGCAGCATGTGGGATCTAGTTCCCTGACCAAGAATCGAACGCTGGGAGAATCCCGCTGCATTGGGAGCATGGAGCCTCACCCACTGGACCACCAGGAAAGTCCCCTTTCTTTCTTTTTTAACAGACTTTTTAAAAGAGCATTTTTAAGTTAACAGCAAAATTGCACAGAGTTCTTACATACTCCTGTGCCCCCTCACACACAGCCTCCTTTCCATCATCAACATCCCCCCAGAATGGTACATTTGCTATAATCGATGAACCTACACGGACACATTATTATCACCCCAAGTACATAGTTCACACTTGGGTTCACTCTTAGTGTCGTATGTTCTACGGATTTGCACAAAATGCACCACTACAGTGTCACACAGAGGAGCTTCACTGCCTTGAAAATCCTCTCTCCCTCCCCGCTAACTCCTGGAAATCACTGATCTTTTTTTACCATCTCCATAGTTTTGCCTTTTCCAGAATGTCATGTAGTTAAAATCACACACTATGTAACCTTTGAAGATTGGCTTCTTTCACTTAGTAATATGCATTGAAGATTGCTCCATGTCTTTTCATGGCTTGAAAGCTCATTTCTTTTTATCGCTGAATGATAGCCCATTGTCTGGATGTGCCACAGTTTATTTATCCATTCACCTATTGAAAGACATCTTGGTTGCTCCCAAGGTTTGGCAGGTGTGAGTAAAGCTGCTGCAAGCATCTGTGTGCAGATTTTTGTGTAGACACAAGTTTCAGTTCCTTTAGGTAAATGCTAAGGATTGTAGTGGCTGAATCATGAGGGAAGAGTATGCTCAGATTTTGTTTTTGTTTTTTGTATGTTTAGTTTTGTTAAAAAAAAAAAACAAAAAAAAACCACTAAGCTGTTTTCCAAAGTGGCTGTACCATTTTGATTCCCATCAGCAATGAATGAGAGTTCCTGTTGGTCTACATCCTCACCAGCATTTGGTGTTGTCATTGTTCTGAATTTTGGCCATTCTAATAGGTATATAGTAAAATCTCATTGTTGTTTTCATTTGTAATACCCTGATGACACGTGATGTGAAGTATCTCTTCAGATGCTTATTTGCCAACTGTATAGTTTCCTTAGTCAGGTGTCTGTTTAGGTCTTTGGCCCATTTTTCTTTTTTAAAAACCAACTTACAGAGTTTTAAGAGTTTTTTGTGTATTTTGGATACCAGTTTTCCCTGAGAGCTGTCTTTTGCAAGTATTAATACTTTTCTCATCTGTGGTTTGTCTTCTCATTCTCTTCAACCTTAGCTTCTGTGTTGATGGTTCCAGCCCTTGACTGAGGCCAGGTATGGTGTCAGGTTTAGCCATTTCCACCCAATTCAGGACTCCTCTCGTGGACAGTCTTTGCTCCAGGTACTCAGGAGGCTGGCAGAGACCTTATCAGATCTACATTGTGGTCAGCTGGCCGTTCCCTGCCCTGCCCATTCTGGGGTCCTCTCTATTCCTTTCTAGGGGCTGCTCCCCACAAAACCCTGTGCACACCTGGCTCTGTCTCAGCACCTGTTTCAGACCCAGCTGACTTAGCACTGGGGAGAAAAGAAGTTGGAGTGATGGCACAGAGGGGGCCTGGAGGAGGTGGTCAGAGAAGGCCCCATGGATAATGTCAGGCTGAAATCTGGAGCCAGGAGAGTGCCCAGCAGCCAAGGGAGCCAGAGGAGGGAAGGACAAGAACAAAAGCTCTTACCTGTGTGACTGAGGCAGCGGGTGCCTGACTGCGGAGTGGCAGGAGATGAGGCCACAAAGATCAGATTGGGATGGGGGACATACCCGCCAGGCCATAATCAGAAGTTTGGATTTATTCCAGTAGCCCTCAGAGGGCTTTCAGCCTAGCAGTGACATGATCTGATTTGCAATTTTAAAAGCTCACACTGGCTGCGGGGTGGAGAACGGATTACAAGAAGGGAAACAAGGAGACCAGTTGGGCATTTTATTGCTTTGGTTAATGGATGTATCCCAGCTCATCAACTTCTGCCCTTCAAAGACAATCATGCTGGCCAGTTGCATAGAATCCCATGCACACTCACTGCGAGCACTCACACGCCTCAAGGACCCCCGCACTCATAAAGATCCCCTAGACTCTTCTGGACACATGGGCATATGCGTGCAATCATGTTCCCCCACGTGCACAGAGGCTGACAAGTCTCATGCACACGTGCTCCCCATACATGGCACCAGCAGAGATATTTGCATGGACTTGCAAGCTCACACACACCCATTTACACTTCCTCATGCACATATGAGACACTTTCATGCACAAACCCACACAGAGCTACACACATTTCTACACAGCTACACAGACACACCAGCCCCATTTTCCAAAGAGAAGCAGGTCTGGGCAGGGGAGGTGCCTGGGGAAAGGTGTTAGGGTTTTTATGAGAGGAGGAGGAACCTGTGAACCCACTTAGTCATTGGAGAAGGAAAATGCCCAAACACATGTCTGCTTTCCCCTAAACTGCTCCTGGTGTTTGGGTCAGCCAGTTACTAGGGAGACTGCACTAAAGCCTTCATTTATCAGATTACCTTGGTCTCCAGCTGTGTAGCTCCTCCTCTCTCAGCCACCCTCCTGCCCATCCACCCCCCATCCATCAATCCTCAAGATACTCCTAAGGGCAGCCCCCAAATACCTGAGAAGGCCTACAGTTCCCAGGAGGAGGAGAATGGGAGGTTTCCTTTGGGGCCTCGCTTGCTAAGCCAGGTGGAGGGCAGAGGACAGGCTGGGAGGTGGGGACATAGCAGGACTAAGGGCTACTCTGGGATAATCTGGACTCCTCAGAGAGGCCCTGGAGGACCTCCCCTATCCACCGCCCCCCCCCCGCCCCCTCACTGGCTCCTCCCAGAACACCGTCCCTTCTGGTTCTAAGCCGCAGCCCCAGTGACCTGCCAGCTGCTCCTCAAACTCACACCCATTCAGATCCTAGCACATGCCACCCCGACTGCTACCCGGAGCAGCTTCCTTTTCCCTCCAGACTGGGCTCAGGAGAGCCACCTTCTCAGGAAAGTCGTCTCTGTCCCACGGTGTCTTTCCAGTCAGAGCCCTTCCCTGTCCCCTCCACTCCCCTCACCGTGCTCATCTCCATTTCAGCACCCCTGCTGAGCTGCTCAGCACCCACCCGCTTCTGCTTGGCTGTCTCCCTCTCAGGGCAGACAGCTGTCTGTACCCAGTCCATAGAGGTGCTCCGTAAATATGTCTTGAATAAGTGATTAAGCAAAGGTTCCTCCCACGTGCCAGTGAACTAGAAAGAACATTCTATGTGAAAAGGATTTCTTATTCCCTTCTTTCTTTAGTTACTCCAGGGGCCACGTGCTAATCACTGAGGCTCCTTCAGCTCACCCCATAGGATGCCTGTGGCTGTGATTTCTACTTCTTCTACCTTCATCCAACTCTGGTATGTGTTGCTGGAATAATGTCAGGCCCCCTGAGTTGGGGCAGAAGACAATGGGAGATGTGGAAAGTGGGGTGATATGGAGTGGAAAAATTCGAGTTAATATCGACAATTCCCTGTAACTTACTATAAGGAGGTACTGGTGAACATGGCAGGCTGGAGCATCCTTGCTGCCAAAGAAGTCTGTGCTGAGCCAGAACAGCAGGCTCAGTGACTTTGGGACCTGGGCAGTGCTGGCGGAAATGGCCTCTGGTCCAGCAGGATCCTGGCCTTTCTGAGGCCAGCAGAATCCTACTTCTTCTCCCAAGGAGCAGAGAAATAGGAAAACTGATAGCCATCCTTCAGTGAGTGTCTACTATGGAGATGTAAGCACATTCTCCTGCCGCTTTCCGGTCCACATCATGACCCCCATCACCAGTCAATCATGAATGCGCCCATCATTTCCAGGCCAGGATGAGGAGTCAGAATTCTTCTCCACACAGGGCTTCAAGGAGCCATGACTGGTCAGTTGAAGCAGGCACACAAGGTGGACCCCATAGGCCATCACTGGTCCCCTGCGTGCCAAGTGCTTTAATAAATCTCTCATTCAGTTCTCATGACAAATCCAGGGGATACAGATTAACTTTTATTTCCCAGGTAAAGAACTTTTATTTCCCAGGTTCCTCAGTCAGCCTGGCTGAGGAACTTGACCAAGTTCACACAGGTAGTGAGAGTTAGGGTGAAAATTCAGACTCCAGGAGGTCTGTCTCCCAAGTCCATGCTCTTGCCACCTTACCAGGCTGCCAGCCCCCCTGGGCATCAGTACAACCATATTGTGAGCATTTGTTGGGGCTCTATTGGCTCCCAGTCTCCCAGTATCATTTGAGATTGCAGCTGGAAAGAGGTGTTACCAGCAAACAGGGCAACAGGGGAGTCTTTCAATAAGGGATTGTTTGCCACAGGAAACCAAAGAGAATGGTAAAGACCCTGATGGACAGGAGGGAGATGGCTGGAAGCTGGAGAGAGCCATACCTCCAAAGGGAAGTGGCAGGGGGAGAAAATGCACCCAGCTGTCTCCTTGTACCCTCTAGACTCCTCCAATGGGACCTCCCATTGGACAGACCCAACCAAAAGCCAGAAGGCATGAGACTTCAGCTGATGCGGCCCACACAGGTCAGCCCCCTGGGTTTCAAAGTCAGCGGGGAAGGATAGGAGGATGGAGCTCTAGATGAGCAAACTGACAAAGCCTTCCAGAATGTTCCTTTCCTATTTAGGGCCAAGGATGGGAATTTCCCTTCCTGAGACGTGTTTATGAACTGATAGTTTAAGTCCCATTCCAAGATGAGGAGAAGACAGAAGTCTGTGCTTAAATGATCAGGCAGAGAGAGAATATTCTTCCTTCCTCCACCTTTTTGTTCTATTTGGGCCCTCACCTGATTGGGTGAAGACCACCCACATTAGGAAGGACAACCTGCTTTATTCAGTCTAGAGATTCAAGTGCTAATCTTATCCAGAAACACCCAGAATGATGTCTGACCAAATATCAGGGCATCCTGTAACCCAGGGAGGTTGGCACATAAAATTAGCCATCATCACACCATGAATGGCAGAAGGGTGGTGCTAGTGAAGGTATGCTAAGCAAACTGCCCCGCGGTGTGACCTTGGCAACAATGTTCACTACCTCAGTTCAGTTTAGCCGCTCAGTCATGTCTGACTCTTTGTGACTCCATGGACTGCAGCGCGCCAGGCCTCCTTGTCCATCACCAACTCCCAGAGTCTACTCCAACTCATGTCCTTTGCATCAGTGATGCCATCCAACCATCTCATCCTCTCTCATCCCCCTCTCCTCCCTCCTTCAATCTTTCCCAGCATCAGGATCTTTTCCAACGAGTCAGCTCTTCGCATCAGGTGGCCAAAGTACTGGAGCTTCAGCTTCAGCATCAGTCCTTCCAATAAATATTCAGGACTGATTTCCTTTAGGATGGACTGGTTGGATTTCCTTGCAGTCCAAGAGACTCTCAAGAGTCTTCCCCAACACCACAGTTCAAAAGCATCAATTCTTCAGCACTCAGCTTTCTTCACAGTCCAACTCTCACATCCATACATGACTACTGGAAAAAAACCATAGCTTTGACTAGACGGACCTTTGTTGGTAAAGCAATATCTCTGCCCACTACCTAGCATCACTTAGATCCTGCTCCTCTCCCCTATTTTCGATGATCAGAGGAGGCAGCATCTAAGCCACACATCAGGGAGGCCCTCAGAGGCTCTCAGTTCCCCTTCTGATCGTCATGGCTCTGCCATTTGTAATGTTAGGCAAGCTTGTTCTGAGGTCATCTGTGTTTTCAGCTGAGTTGTGTCCGGGACACCCCAGGAAAGTGAATCTTCCTGTGTGTATCCCATTCCCAGACGTGGTTTGCTTTTGGAGGCTAAAGAAGGACAGACTGCCCTGGCCCCAAGCCAAGACCCTGTCACAACCCCGTGTGGCTGCCCTGAAGTCAATGGTCCTGCGGCAAACACCTCCTCCCAGGAAGAAGCCTCATCCTTGAAGGGAAAGCCGCTTCCCTGCCCACTCACCCCTCAGGAGCCTCCCTCTTCCAGAAGCCTGCAGCTGAGGTGAGTTTATTGCCCTTAAGAAGTAGCCAGCTGTGTGACCACCCCCAGCCCCACCCAGGATTTGGGTGACTCTCTGGATGTTTAATATTTGCTCAGGGCATTAGAAGAAAAGCAAAGCGGAAACTGCCGAAGTGACAGGTTGGTGCCTGAGGTAACTAGGCCACAGAGCTGGCAGGAAGGCTAGACACGGCAGCCTGAGGACTGCCCAGAGGGACCAAGTGGGGTCTGGAGAGCCAGGGGGCTCTGGTCTCTCCCTCTGCGCACACCCCCTTCCAGGGCTCTGGGCCACGGGGCCTATGCACACACTATCACTGAGTCTGACCAGTCAGCAGGATTGATGCCCCGCGCCAGGGCCCATGCTGTCACCGGCCTGCCGTCAGAGCAGGCGTGCGTGCTCCCTGCTCTCAGAAAGCCTCCCCTCGGGCTTGTGGCGGATACAGCGGTTAAGTGCTCTGGTGGGAAGCTGCAGGGAGTCATTGGCCTGTCGTGGGGGTGCCTTGAATCAGCTCCTCCCTCCCCGAGACCCCTACCTTCCTCTTCTNAATCCATGAACATGGTATATTTCTCCATCTATTAGTGTCCTCTTTGATTTCCTTCATCAGAGTTTTATAGTTTTCTATATATAGGTCTTTAGTTTCTTTAGGTAGATATATTCCTAAGTACTTAATTCTTTTCGTTGCAATGGTGAATGGGATTGTTTCCTTAATTGCTCTCATTCTTTTATCTCTCTGCTGCTGGCTCCCTTCAGCGAGGCAGGGACTCTGATAAAAAGGGATGACAACTACTCATCTTTGGGTCTTCAGTTCTGAATGTGGCCCAAGGGCAGTTTGCATGTTTCCACTTCCCCCTCCCAGAAGGGCTTGTGAAATACTCCAGGCTCAGTCCAGGAACAGTGCCTGGAATAGAGAATGTTTCTGAACGACCGGGGTGCAGATAGAATGCATGATTAGAAGTCCGCAGTGGGTGGGGCAAGGTATGGGCCTGGGGGACAGAAGCACAGGCTAGGAGGGAGGCAGGAGTGATCTCTAATTTCACTTCCTGGCAGCTGATCCAGTGGTTTCATGTTGGTCTTCTACAGAAAACCAATTGCAAACATCTGGGGACGACAGAGGATGAGATGGCTGGATGGTCTCACCAACTCAATGGACATGAGTTTGAGTAAACCCCGATGGTGNAGGAGTGATCTCTAATTTCACTTCCTGGCAGCTGATCCAGTGGTTTCATGTTGGTCTTCTACAGAAAACCAATTGCAAACATCTGGGGACGACAGAGGATGAGATGGCTGGATGGTCTCACCAACTCAATGGACATGAGTTTGAGTAAACCCCGATGGTGATGGACAGGGAGACCTGGTGTGCTACAGTCCCTGGGATCGCAAAAAGTTGGACATGACTGAGCTACTGAACTGAATAGAGCTAGTTACTATTTACTAATAATGTAGTATTTACTAGTAGTACTACTACTACTATTTACTAGTAGTGTGCTAGTTACTGTTCTAAGCACTTTATATACATTAATGCATTTAATCCTCATAAAAGCCCTGTGGGACGGATGCTGTTTTATAGGTCAAGGTTCTAAACCACAGAGAGGTTAAGTGATTTGGCTAAGGTCACACAGTTAATAATTGGCAGAGCCAGAATGTAAACCCAGTGTTCTTATTCTTACCCCATTTTTTCACACCCCATACCCTTACCTCAGAGACTGTTTTCCTAGATCTTTAACTGTGACGTTTGTGCTCTCAGTCTCTGGGATGAGCTAGAAGGTTTTTGAGACTCAGCTTCCACAAAGGTAATAGTGAAGCAAAGGTTTCGGGAAAAAAAATTAAGTATTTAATTACAAGTAATTTAAGACATTTTTACACTGTAATGATGACAGATATAAACCCAAAGCCAAGTGAATTTTTAAGATAAAAAAGGAGAGAGCTTTCTAGGAAATGCCTGGACGGGGAGCTGATGGGGGGTTGCAAGGTTTCTGTCCCCAGACTCTTCTCCCGGCTCCTAGCCGGGGTGAACTGCTCGTCTGTGCCTCCCTGCCCCCAATCCTGGCACAAGACGGACACAACTGCACGCACGCGCACACACGTACAGAGGGCATCCCCAGCCTCTGTGACTGTCTGGATAGAATGGATCGCGGGCCATGGCAGGCGGAGTTGCCGTGTCCCTTTCTCATTCTCCTTCTGTGGGCCCAGGCAGCTGAGCCAAGAAGACCCGGCAGGGAGGCGCTGGGGCCTTGGTTCTCTGTGGGAGATTGCATAAGGCTCAGACTTTCCAACCTGTCCCCGAGGGGCGGCGTGAGGCGATCTTCCCGTAACACTACCGAGAGCACCACCCAGGAGGGAGCAGGTGGGAATCTCCTTGTCCTCTGCCCCTGGGCTGGAGTCCACAGGGCCCAGGCCTCGATGTTCCCTCCTGCAGGCTGAGAGGCGTGTCCCCTGGCCCACACGCTCGGCGTGTCTGTGTGTGTGAAAGCCATGGGCCTCAGAAAGGGTCCCTCTGGGGAGAGACAGGGCCCACGGGAGTTTTAAAAGCCCAAGCCACATGGATGAAAGCGGCCAGTTCCAACCCACGACTGATGACAAGGAGCTGAGGCACCTCACAGAGGAGGACAGGCCCAGGAATTAATGTGCCGACGTCT